>VWZF01001128.1:1638182-1899306 GCA_013396755.1 Sclerurus mexicanus
TGATAGGCAAATTCTGTTAAAAAGTTCCTTCTGGAAAAAGTAAGTGGAAACTACAAATAAGCCAATTAGAAAGTAAGCAAACCTATACTGCAGCTAGTTATATGGGTTTATTAATTTTTGTAATATACAAAATTATTTTACTATGTGCTTTTCTGTGCACCTGCATGTATATGCACATGTGTGGAGCTGTTTGTTCACATGTGTGTGTTTGTGTGTATAAGTGTATGGATGTTAATGCAAGATGAAGAGAACTGCTTGCAGAAGGGCTCCCCATGCTGCAATCCATATGAGACAGTGCCTAGTAACTTATATCTCTAATTTCTGGGCTGGAATTCTGCATGTTCTGGCTGGCAGTTCAATAAAATTGTTTCAGTAATTGCTAAATCAGTGTACATATGCGTCTTTATTAATAATGTTGGTCAGTTACAAGTTTTAAAAGATACAAAGGCACAGTGGATAAAGTGGTCTTAAATCATACCTTCTTCTCACTTCAACTAGCAGAAAAAGGAATTTTGCCCCTCATTGACTGAACCAGATTTAATTAGGCAATAGAGTCAAGAAAATCACAGTTGGTTTGCTAAGGGATATGTGCTCTTCAAAAAAGAAAGAGAAGCATAATTTAGAGAGAGTATTATTGGCTTCATAAGATGAAGGGAATGGGATTGCTGGAGAGTCATTTAAATACGAACAAACTGCTGCAGGACACTGAGAAAGAAATTGATTATAAAAGCTTACACACTTCACAGGAAAAGTGCTTCTTAAGCACCACTATCTGATATGCAGTCAACCATGCTGTGCTAGACATTTAACATTTGTAATGGCAGCAATGTTGTAGGGACAAAATGTCTAGGGACTAAAGCTTCTGTCATAACATGTTGTGGAGTCAGACCCCATAATAATATTTGTTCTTGCCTTTTTCCTAAAAGAACATTTAAAATACTATTATAGAGTCCTTCTATGAAGTTTTTGCCCTTTTTAAATTCAGAAAAGACAATCTTAACTTTCACTCAGTTATTTGCTTACAACAGGTTACACAGGCAGTTATAAATACTAAATCTCTGAATTTTGCAGTTCT
The DNA here is from genome assembly GCA_013396755.1 of Sclerurus mexicanus. Taxonomy (NCBI): domain Eukaryota; kingdom Metazoa; phylum Chordata; class Aves; order Passeriformes; family Furnariidae; genus Sclerurus; species Sclerurus mexicanus. Next base: position 1,639,258 of record VWZF01001128.1, read on the forward strand.
TGATTTTGCAGTCTAAGTGTGTATTTATCAGAGATTTCACTGCTAATGTTCTTATTGCTTTAACTTAGCATTTTGAGAAAAACAGTACCAACTATGCAACAGCAAATATAAATAGGACCAAATGGAAAAATTAAACATTTTAATTGTTATTTAGACACAGCCTGTGGATAATCCAGACTCTTTGTCAAATTCTCAAATTCGAAATATTTAGGGCATTTCGTAATCCTCTGACTACCTGTTGTCTCCATTAAATCACTCTATTAATCCAGTAGAGAACAAATTCTTCTCATTGCTTCAACAGTCATTCTTAGATCATTCTTAGATCTTTCACTCTTCTACCTCAGGCCAAAAGAAAAGACAAATGAACAAAAACCAACAGCCATAATGACTGTCACATTCATTACTTTATTTTTAAGAAATTTTCCCCTAGTGGAAGAAACTCTCAAAAATCAGCAGCCAGTGATTCTCACAGATGTCCCAATGTGTACAGAAATCAGCATACGTGATAGATGTGCTTGAAAAAAAAATGCATGCATATTTTCTCTGAAAATGTGCAGATACATTTTTCCATGGTCTCCCACATCATTCCAGACTGCAGTCTTATAATACCCTAGGTACCTGCTGATCTGGACAATTAGTGATGTCAGTCCACCTCTAACTCTTGTCGTTGCTTCACTGTAATGGTCCCAATTATTCTACATTAACAGATGATACACTAAACTTTACCTGTTAGGTGATCCAGCTTGAAAACAAAACAAAACAAAAAGTGGCAATAAAAATAAATGAGCAGCTTCAACAGTCTCAAACTGAATGGATTGTGGTCTGGGTACCCACCAAATAGCAATGCATCTCCTGATCCTGTACCAGAGCCCCTGGCTGACTCTGCTGAGGGGAAGCTTAGGCAGAAGAGAGGCCATCACACACTGTGGATGCATACTTCACTCAGGGACCTTTTTAGGCCTTATTGTTCATCATGTAAAGAGCATGTGTTCATTATCACTGCTATGAATATAACAGAAACAGAATTGAACTAAGAGATGAGTGTTTGACGTAATAAATACACCATCAAAAAGTAGAATATCGGTCTATGGTGTACTTTAACATATTTAAAGCATTCTTTGCTCTTTCGTTACTCATCTGGCTCAACATAATCTGCAACATACTTATTATGAAAAACTATTTCTTACAAATTTCAGATGATGCCAAGCTGATGAATTGATGTACTACCTAGAAAATTCCTCAAATACTGAATATGCCTCTCTCACAAACTAATTTCCTTGAAGTAATCTGAGCTGCATACAAAACTCTTATTTCAGTATGCAAACACTATGCCATTAGAGTAGGCAAAGTTTATTAGTATGTTCTTCTCCAGTCTTCATAGAGTTAATTCCTGCCATTCTATCCAAAGAAACCACAAATATATGTACTTACCTTTATCTAGGGATTGTTCTTTCCACAGTTGAAGACATTCAAACCAGACATTTCTGCAGTACATTTCAAAGAACTACTTTGGCATGTTTCCAAGAAAACTTTTATCTTATTCATTCCAGACCTAAAATTGTATTTAATTTGGTTGCCAATGCAAAGACTTTTCTATCGTTTTCACTGGTTTCATCTATTCATCTTTTATTCTTCTCTGATTTTCTTCAGAGATTATTTTCTGATTTTGAATTTTATTGATCAATGAAATTAAAGTGTTTGTTAAATTTTAGTTAAGAAATGCTAAATGTCTTCCATAAATTCCATGTTCATTAGTGTATAAATATGATTTATGTTCTCCATTTTCTCTCATATATTTTCAAAACAAAATCATAGTCAGTGCATATACCACCAGTAGTAACCCAGTAGTAATGAAACATCTCCATACACTGTGAAGAATATATGCCCAAGGGTAAAGAGATATTAAGACTTTGAGAACTCCTTGCTCTTTGTTCTAAGGGACACATATGTACTTTACGATACATATAATGGATTAATAAAAAAGCCACACAAACCAGCGGTGATATTCAACTGATTAACTCACATATTCAGTCTAAAACTTTTTTCTGTTGCATTATTCAAAATTTTTTAAACAAATTTATATATATTTTACTTTGTATCAGCTATTATAAAAATGTAATGAGATCTGGAACAAATAATAATTTTTAAATAATAATATTCATCACTCATTTGCTAATTAAACTGAACAATAACAATACCTAGAACACAGATTCCCTTATATGCACTTGCCTTTCTTCTGGCCTGTCCCATTTTGCATTAGTCAAGAAGCATAAGAGTTGTTCTACCTACATAAGTAGTGCGAATGACCCTGCTTTCAGGCCTCTGTTCCCGTAAGAAATACTCAGAAGAGATGTGAGGGCTGCAAGGTCAGTAAAGAACCAATACTGATCCTTGGTTATCCCTGTGCAACACTAAACAAACAGCAGATTGAAGAGATTTATCATGAAGTCTTGTTAACATTTTGAACTGCATTTTTGAGGAAATGTGTGCCTGCATGTATGAAATAACAATTACTCAGATGCCAGTGTACTAGGCAGAACCTAAAAACCAAAGTAAACTTACACACGTATATCATATGATAAAACACTAGTGCAATTCCAGAAGTAAAATTTCAGAAAGTCCTAGCAAACCATCACTAAAACTCACAGACGACATGTTCCAAGGTGAGGCTTTAAATTTTGATTCCTTAGACTCACTCACAAGATTGGTTTCAATTTAGGATTTAAATGCATACTCTAGGAAAACACTATGAAAAATAGATATAAGAATGCTGTAATAGCTCATTTAAATAGAAATAATAGATCACAAAACTGTAAATTATCTTCTCATAAAGTATAATTAATCAAAACAATAAAAGTTTTGTGTTTATTAATTCCTCAGTATTCTATATTTACATATTGTAGTTGCATATGTGTGGGTATTTTTTCAAAAATATACATATTATAATAATAACAATAATAATAATGGTAATAATAATATATGCAATGAATGCATTACATAATAATTATCCCAATTCCAAGTAAAATATATCTAACTCCTTCACTAAGACTGTATCAACACAAGCTTTCTAACTCTCCTGCCTGTTTGGATTATTTTAGAATCTGAGACTAGCAGCAAAGTGAATTAAGCAGTTTGTTGTTTGGTTTGGTTTGTTTTGTTTAGACTACCTTCCTCCTCTCTTGTTATGTAAAGAAAAATCTAGATTGATTGGTTCGCTTGGATCCTAATCTTGCACACCAGGTATGCCTCTGTTTCTCTCTGTACCATATGTGCAACAATACAGTTAATGCTATTGCAAGAAGTTTTTCTGTAACAGATTTATTACCTAAATTCTGTGGGTTAGAGCCAGGTTTTACCCTTGCCCAAATTTCAAAGCAAATAATGTATATATTAGATTGCTCATATGGCATCTCAGAGCCTTTTGTGATAGTGTTTAAAAACCTCCTTCTTTCATCTGCCGGGTTCTCTGGATTCAGTCGAGTTTTGATGGCAAAGCCAGAAATTGTATTCCAAACAGTCTGAAAGTGGTGTTTCCAGTAATCCACTTAGATGAATCATTGTTTCACTGGCTCTCTCTGCTGTCTCATTTACGCTTTTAACTCTCAAATGCATAGTTGCGTCATCACTGTCTTGGCTCTTCAGGCTGCTTCTTCCCAGGCCTACATTCTTTCTCTGACAGGTTGAATAATTTGCATGATTATCTGTAACATTTCACCTTTTAAAGAGAATTTCTTTGTTCACTGATCAATCTGTTTGACTCCCTTTTCTAGACTAATACCATCAGGTTCTTATAAGGACCAGAAAACTGCTGTATAAAGTATCACTGAAACTCAAAGGACATTTCATTGAACAACTATGAAACACATTATTTTAGAATTGTTCCTGCTTTGTATCCAATACAAGGTGCAGATCTGATGCTGTAGAATTTAAAGCATGGAACAACATACCTGCCAAAAACTGCACACTTTGCCTCTTTATCTTGGTTCTAACCAAGGTATCAAACAGGACAGAAAGGAGGTGTGCACTTTTCATGCATTTTCATGCATTTTTCATGTTTGATGGTGAGTAGAACTTATCATGTTATGTCTGGAATATATTTTTAGACAGTTTTTCATCTCTGTCTTCTAAATGTACTCAGTTTGTCTCTGCAATACTTTTTTCTCCCAGAAATGATCACTCTTTAGGAAAAGGTAAAACTTGACCCTGTTTAAACAGAGGTCATGTTTAACAGCTTGTTTAACTTAAAAACTCTTGGATGTCAATTTTTCCAGTCCATCAGTGCCAAAGTACCAGGAGTGTATCCCTGCAATGTTTAGTCACTGGCTCTGAAGCTGTAATGCCTAGAGAGAGAGATGTACTTTTAAGTATAAAATCAGTACTCTGTCAAAATTCTAACTTTTGCTTTTGACAGAACCAGTGGATTTAATTTGGAGGTCCAAGCTCTATAAATTGACTCTAAAATGAAAAAATACAAGCATTCTAAGTCCTGCCCTGTAGGTTTTCATTGCCACTGAAAGGGCCTGTTCTCTCAGAAGTTCAGAGGCCTACATTATAAAAGCACCTATTTTGAAAAATAGTTCATTTGTTATGTGACATCTCTAAAAGTAAATGGTTCGCTTATAATGGAATACTACCTTTCTGTTTGAAGGACATAGGGTCTTTAAACATAACCCATGTATTTCTAAATCAGAGGAATGTAGATCATTTCATTCTGGGAGAAAAAATACATGGTTTAGTTTTAGGGTATTAAACATGTGCTATGGTACAATACACCACTCCCAAACTGTAAACACAGGCAGTTTTATTTGTAACCAGCATTAATCAGTGCTTTGTCTGATCTCATTTCACATCAGGTGAGAAAGGAAAAAATCTGTTATATATTTTTACATGATACAACCTACCATAAAACAAAAAGTAAGTTGCTGTTGCTTGTCTGTGTGATATTCACCATGTCTGGAGTATTTCTGCCACCACCTTTTTCAGCACCTGTCTGTTGGCCAATCAGTAAAAAGCAAAAGGGCTGAAGTCTCTCCAACTCCATGGAAACTCTTTCCAAAAATACCCCCAAGCTAAGAGCCTCCTTAATAGGAGCTAGTGACTGACAAATCTCTCAGCAGTTCATTCTAAATAACCAGCTGTGTTTTAAATTTTTTTTTTTAATTTAGTTCTACCGAAGTTAACAGTGGAAGCAATCAGCTGTTCCATGTTCCTCCTTCAGTATTCATTCCTCTTTCCAGAAGTATGGATGTCACATTCTTGCACATTTGTCTTTGTTAGTACTGTGACTTCTGGCAGCAATACACAGCTGTCTACCCCTGTCTTGCATCAGACATGTTTTTAGGTGGCAGGCTGTCTTCCTACAGGCTACAGGAATACATTTGGCATAATCAAAAGACAGCATACAGTAACGCTTAAAAAGGTAAAGTAATGTAAAGCTGTATTATGATAAAAGCAGAAAGAGAAGTAAATATTTATTTTCTTAGAGATCTGCATCTCACAGTTTGTTGAAAGAGGCACATTCCTTTTTTCAAAGTTAATCCCCTTGTAAAGAAAAAGGCTTTTATCTGGTATTGAACTTCAACACTGTCTGTGCCTGCTCAGATCAAACACATTTCACATGCTAAGAAGGAATCTGAGTACATGACTGGCTGTGAATATAAACATGTAAAATATGCACTATAGGCTTGGAGCTAAAATTGATCTAATAGAGAACATTTTTGTTATGAAGAGGAAAGTCTAAATCTTAGTGCATCCAACATAAAAAGATGACACATGATGCTATAAAGCATTTTTCTCACTAGCCAACTGTGGGAGTTTTATGATATACATAAGTACAAGTAGTCTTCATATAAAAGAAAAAATCAGATTTTGAAATATCATCTTCACAGAGATATACATGTAATAGCTGATGTGAATAGGACTGAATTAAGCTGTTCCATACTACACAGGGCATAGAGGGATAAATAACTTTTCGAGTATGGTACAAGTAGTGATAACAAATGTAATTAATTTATAAAATAAAAGAAATGGTAAAGCCATGTGGATATAACTAACATGTACAGAATACAGGAAAAAAATCAACTTAGACAAGAGTAACAGTTGAGAAACTTAAGGCAAATGAAAGCAGAGAAAATTACGGTTACGGCCTTGAATGGAGACTTCTTAAAAGAAAACTCCTAATTTTAAAAACCAGATTAAATTCTGCTTTGCACAGCTGGGACACTTAAATTAACTATCTAACACTAATAGTTTGCTTTTCTTGTTTCAAACAGTCTGTTTAAGTTAGAATGTTACTTATGTGATGCAGATTTTCCAGTAGAGTGTTTCAATCATAATGTATTTCACTTCTTTCCTCAGAGAAATATGTAAGATTACACTGAGCTGATGCATTAAAAAGGGTGCTTAGATTTCCAAAATTTATCATATAATCTGAATCTTTACATGCTAGACTAAACAATCTTAATTATATTGCCATGTGTTAAACTGCCAAATTTTATCCTTGTTTTCTACTTTTGTGAGATTGCATCAGTCCTGCCCTCTGTAAGTTTCACTCCTTTCCCACTTGCTTCTTACTTCAACATTAAATTTATTTATTTACATTTTGTACTTTAAGAACATCCACTGTAATACAGGCTTATTTAAATTCTGCCACACAGGGCACCAGGCTCCAGTGGTCACTCCCTGCCCTATAATATGCGGTCTGCCAGGCTCCCTTCCTACCCCGAGGCAGCCGCTATCCTGGTCTGACCGGGACCTTTCACCTCCAGCACCTCTGCCATTAGGCTGGTGGCCAGTGCCCATCTCTCTTGTCCAGCCACTGACCCCGCTCCACCTTCCCCCCTCAGCGCCTCATGTTGCGCCATGGAGCACGGGTGTGCCTGTGAGCAGAGTCTGTGCAAGGAGAGAGGCAGGCTCAGAGACCAGCATGTGCAATGGTGACATGACCCTGGAGAGAGGCTGGGGAATGCTGGGCCTGGCAAAAGGCAGGCTCAGACTGACAGATGCCTGCCAGGCAGACAGACAGATTTCCTGTGCTCAGAAAACCTGGGTAGGGACACCTGTACTCTGGGCACAGTGCTTAATGACAAGGATCAAATAGCTTTGCTCTGTGCTTCTTCATGGTTAGTGTTAGGGGTAGGGATAATATGCGGTTGTGTTAATTAGTGGTAGTAGTTATTAGCGGTAGTGGTAATTATGGGTAGTGGTTATTGGGGTAGTGGTAATTAGGGGTGCTGGTTTTTAGCATTAGTGGTGTTTAGGGTTAGGGTTAGGGTTAGGTTTATGGTTAGTGTTAGGGATAGGGATAATATGTGGTTGTGTTAATTAGTGGTAGTAGTTATTAGCGGTAGTGGTAATTATGGGTAGTGGTTATTGGGGTAGTGGTAATTAGGGGTAGTGGTTTTTAGGGTTAATGAGTTTTAGGGTTAGGTCTAGGGTTAGGGTTAGGTTTATTATCAGTGTTAGGGGTAGGGATAATATGTATTTGTGTTAATTAGGGGTAGTGGTTGTTAGTGGTAGTGTTAATTATGGGTATTGGTTATTGGTGTAGTGGTAATTAGGAGTAGTGTTCATTAGGGATAGTGGTAATTAGGGTTAGGGTTAGTGTTAGGGGTAGGAATATTATGTGGTTGTGTTAGTTAGTGGCAGTGGTTATTTGCAGTAGTGGCAATTCCAGGAAGTGGTTTTTGCAGTAGTAGTAATCAGGGGTCATGGGCAGGATGGGTTTGCTAGCCCCCCGGCAACCATCCTAGGAGAAGGACCACTCTAACTCCAAACCCAGGCAGATGGAGCTCGCTTAGCCCTGTAAGGCCATCCATCTAAGAGAAGGATACTCAAACCAAACCTACATCCTGAGGACTTCGCTGTCACCGTTCAAGCTCACTTGGCCCTGGCAGATGAACCTTAGGATTAAAGGGTGGGGCCAGTTCTGCACACAATGCGCCTCACCTAAAAAATCTACTGTGCAGGCTTTAAGGATTCACCCACACTTGCAAAGCTCTCTGGCTACAGGTGAGGGACGAAACAGCAGGTGATAAGGTGCACTGAAAGCTGCAGCCCCAACCCTGCATGCAGACGGTTCAGGACATTGGTTGCTCAAGACTGACCCGGAGATGACAGTCTGGCTCAGCAGCATCCTGAATGACCAAGCAGCCTTTCAAAGGCATACAGAGCTTTCAGAAAACTTTGTAAAAGACTCTGGCGCAATAAACACCTGAAGAAAAGTACAAAGATTAGTGTCTACAGAGTTGTTGTACTGTCTACTCTTCTATATGGGTCTGAATCATGGGTAATCTACCGCCACCACCTGCGACTCCTCAAAGGCTTCCATCGGCGCTACCTCTGTACAATCCTAAACATCCACTGGTCTGATTACATGACTAATGTGTCTGTCCTTGAACAGGCAGAGATCACCAGTATCAAAGCCATGCTGCTGAAAACGCAGCTGCGCTGGGCAGAGCATGTCTCCAGGATGGAGGATCACCTCTTCCCTAAGATTGTGCTCTATGGGGAACTCGCCACCGGCTGCCATAAGAGAGGAACCCCTAAGAGGAGATACAAGAACTCCCTGAAAAAACACTTCAGCCTTGGCCATATTGACCACCATCAGTGGTCCACTCTGGCCTCCAATCGGAAGAAATGGAGACAGACCATCCATAACACTGCTGCTTCCTTTGAGAACACATGCAGAATCAGTCTTGAGGAAAAAAAGGCAACGCAGGAAGAATTGTGCCTTAACAGTAGTGCCGATGGAGACTTTCCACTGCGCTTTTTGTGATCGGACTTGCCTATCTCGCATTGGCCTTTTTAGCCACCAGGGTGCTTGCAGCAAGCGTGGGTAGAGCCCTTGCAAATCTTCATTTGTGAAGCCTAGCCATGATGATGATGGCATTTCTTCACCTTCATGCTAAATCCTGTGAGAGAGAGTATGGTGTGCTTCACAGCCCCAGATGTAAAAGTGTATTAATCACAGTGCACAGGGACACAAATTCCTAATGAAAATCCTTTGAGATATTAAGGGATGTTGAGAGCACTCACCAGTCAAGTAGCTATTTGCCCATGTGTTCAGTTTTTACCTGTCTGGCTGGTAAAAATTGAAAAAGATGGCATCTTAGGAGAGAATAATATGAGTAGTACTAGTAGTCTTGAGATAAAGGAATTTAGAGGTTTCACAGTCTGAGGTAGGTTGCCTCAGCAAGACCTTAGGTACCATGGATCTTGGTCTGAGAAGCCTTTATCTCTTCCCCAGTTTGAGAGAAGGTATTAGTTCTTTGTGAGTTGCTTATTAGCCTTTCTTTCTGTTTTACCATTTCCTTTCCTACTCCCAGCTGTGGTAGTTCTGAAAAGTTGTGGCATTTTCAGGTTTATCAAACTGTTGCTACTTGCAGCCCCTCATTCTTTTTGTTGGTGACATATTCTGTATAAGAAGGGTGGGAGTTATTATTTCTGCTATTTTAACAGTTTAATTTTAACAACTGCCGTATTTCTTCTAGACCAAGTCCTGGTACTACTGCTAGCAAAAACTGCAGGTATATGAGTTTTTTCAATTCACTGCTATGAAAATCCTCAGAGAAACTCTTCTAGAAACTTGTGAAAATGACATTTGACTACCATTGACACTGCTTGACTATTTCACTCTGTTTGACACTTTCATACATACATGATGGGCAGGTACCTCCAATGCACTCTATAAAAGCATAAATTAGCTCTAGCTATGGAAAAAAATCTATTTACAATGTATTTATAAACAAAATTAAACATTTTTGCATGCTGAGGGAAAACAAAAAGAACCCCAAAGCTAGGTACAGCATCTAACTACAGCAAGGCATTGACCTAGTCTTTTTCAGCACAAGCGACCAGATTATTTTTTTTTTGCTCTTTCAGAGGTGGAAAAAAATGTCTGTAAGTAACTCAAAATAACTGGATGTTTCTGTGGCAACTGGTAAAGGGCGTTTTATCTGTCTCTGATGCTTAAAGTAGAAGCAGTTCTTAGAGATTCCTATTTGAAGTTTGCATATTGGTGTTTGACTTCAGGTCTTGGAAAGAAGATTGCCTATCTACTTCTATTTTATCCTGCTGCTATTTAGAGCAAGATACAGAAAAACAGGAACCATAACAAAGGTGTTCTGCTTTCTCAGGTAAGTACATGAATTACTAGAATAAGGAGCCGTGTTTGTTATTATATTTTGGTTTTAGCCCAATTAACAATAAAAATCTTTTGCATCATGTAACACATTCAGCAAATAGAGTGGAAAACTTGTACAATCAGAATAGCTTTGTGGTTCATGACATGAGATTTTGAATAACTCAGGATGACTAGAATTAGGAACTATTATTAAGGTTTCAGGAGAACAGTCTAGCTACGCTCCATCAAATCTGTCGGTAGTGAAAAGCATTATCTCCATGGAGTTCTGTTCATCAGCTGAATTTTCGGTAATATTGCAATACAAATAAAGTGAGCATATTTGCCATAACATCCCTTATCCTGTTTGATGTTATTATTAATTTAAAATTTCACATGTAATAGCTAAAATATTACATCAGTGCATATTATTGCCTGTTTATCTTTCAAAATGTGTAATTGTTCCAAAGTTTGAGTCTCCCTTTGGCACTTGTTTATAGTGATTTACTGCCTTTACCACTTTTGTGAAGGAGAATTCAGATTATTTTTGCAATAAAAATGGAAAGTCCTGATCAAAAATTAGGTTTCCAAAAGATTCAGTACAAGTCAAAGGATATTAGCATTCCCCAAATCTTAGCAGAATGATATCAGGAAATTTTGTTTATGACTTAATAGAGCTGTATAAAACATTGCCCTAATAAGTTTTCAAGTTATAAAGAGTAATCTATTCACACTTTATAATAATAAATATAAACTGAATAAACTGAAGACAGATCTTTCAATTTCTGGGAGTGTTTCTATCATGCGGTACAAAAAGTAATGGGCATACCTGATTTACACAAAAAAAACCCCAGCATAGTAGTATTCATAAAAGCTAAATTGCTTTAAATTTCTTTTAAAATGATCTCTTCAGGCGTCTCCAGGCAGATATGTTCTCCTCCTCAAAGTGACAATTTAAACATATAATTCCAAGAACCAGGATGTCATCTACCCACTCCCTGTAGAAAATGCTGAAGACAGCCCAAGGCAGCTTGTTACCATTTATATGCAGGCTATTTTTGACTGCCATTCCAAGGTCACTAGGTCTTATCCATTTAGTGGAAACGGTGGGTGCCTGACAAAGGACCTTGATTCTACTCCATGGGTGACTGAAAATTAGGTGTACAATGGTTAACTCTTAGATAAACAGATCCTTTTCTGTGTACAGTTTCTAGACTGACATTTTCAGAATCATGATTCTGATCTTATTTAACACACCGAAATCACTGTAAAATTACCCGAAATAAAACACTTTCAATGAATTTCATTACAACACAGTAATATAGAAACCAAAAGCGCATTTTGATTATTTCAGTTAATACATGTCAGAGTTGTGGGGTCTTTTCAAAGCATGCATGTTTTCCAGGATTTTGTGTTTCATTTCTGAGGGAGATACTTATTTTCTGATGATAGGATTACTTCGTTTGAGATGTGAAAATTCAGTAGGTTAATTTATTCATACAGTGTAGTACATGGTTACAGAATAAAAACTATCAATTATCACAAAAAGATGTACTATTTCTACTGATAACTCTAAAAATGTTAAGGGTCTTTTCCAACCTAAATAATATTCTGATTTTATTTTTTTCTTTCTTAGAAGATTTTAAAGTACACAAGGAAGCTATTAATTTTAAACTATTCTCAGTAGAAAAAGGCAATTACTTTATTTATTGTAATGAAAATAGCTAATGTTGTTTAAAAAACTCCAAAGATCTGTTAGGATAAAATTATGTAGAAAGAAAATGGCTGTTCTCTGAATTTATGAGTAGTAAGTGCACAGATCTTTGTGCCACTTCCAGGCTTACCGTTGCTTCTGCTGGAATTCCAGATAGCAGCAGCCTGCTGAAACATGAGTTCAGTTACCAAATATAGATGAGTGGGGTACGAATTACATAGTTACAGAGGACAGATGTAATGCACAGGCCACAGTCTTCTCGATGCTTACTGAGGACCAAGCAATCTTTAGTGAATAGCTGCAGCAACTTTAAGCCCACTTAGATAAAGAAGGAGAAAAGAAACTTTACCTGCTATTAATTATACTTAAGACTCTGCATATTGGCCTGCTCATTATAAGGTCTGTTTTATATTTTCTGCTAATTGTAATTATTGTACTTTGGGGAGTAATTTTGCAAGATTTCAAAATTCAGAGAAAAAATACATGCCTTTTTTTTGTTTTAAAGAATCCTACTAGATACATCTCTTCCTTAGTTCGATTCTTTTGAACAGATCGGCTTTGGGTCATATTCAGTAATAATTTCTCATGGGACAGGTTCTACAAATTCAGGATTCTTATACTTTTCTTAAAATGTGTTCTTTGATTTTCTATGTTTATCCATATTGTACTATATATCCCTTTGAAACCTTAATTTGATTAACTATTAATTTTTTTCCTGATAACAGTAATCCAGTACCTTTTTAATTTACTATTAACTGTATTATTCCTTAGAGCATCTATATTGTTTTTTGAATAAATATTTAAACTGCATGATATAAAAATGTGGTTTTGCTTGGAAGTAACTTTTAAATATATACAAATAGGACTCCATAAATAGTCTGTATGTAAAACTGTGGGAAGTACTATGGGTAAATACTGTTCTGCATGCAACATTGTATTTAATGTTTGTATCTTTAAATGATATAGTATATGGTTTTTCAGGCTACCTAATGAGTAATGATGATGAAAACTGTTAAAAATACATTGTAGTCTAACTCAGAGAAGCTAGAAATAGCATTTGAAATTTCTAATTATGATCTGACATGCTACTTGATAGGGTTAGCAATACTTCACCTCCTGTTCACTGTGCTTACAAGTTGCACTAAAAGAATAGTGGTTTTATCTATTACAGTATGGCTGAAAAATGTCTTTATACTGGCAGCTTCCATTCAGCCCTCTAAAGCTAGACACGTTAATCCATTTTTAGGCACCAGATTGTCTCCCCAAGAAAGCTGATCAGCAGTAAAAATTGCCAATAACCAAAACATGTTTAAATTCATCGATTTAATATAAATATACAGGTACAGACCGATTTACCTAAGTTTAGACAGTGGGCTTTGAAAATTATAACATATGTAGCCAGTGCATTTTTCTAATGATAAAACTGAGTATTAGGAAGAGATATGTAAATTTGTAATACGTTCATTTTAATCGTTGTGTCACGTGGCTAACAATAAGTAAAATTGTCCTCCTACTCATAGTGCATTGAAACAGCAAAGCATCTTGGTGTTGGAAGTCAGAGAAGTTTATCTGAGTATGTAATGTGTCGCTCTGAGATGTCAACAAGCTAGGAACTGGTATGTATGAGATTTAAATAAAGACATCATTTGAAGCATGGATATTTACAAGTTGTCTAAATAGTAAACTAGCAACTTTGTTCATTTGAATGAACAAAGTATTGTTCAAGTTTTTAAAAATAACTAAGATTAAGGACACAGAAACTTTCCAGTTTTAACCCTTGTTTCCCTGGCATTCATCCAGTTATGCCTTAACAGCTGAGCCTCTTGACCAACTGTTTGCTGGGCTTCTCAGATTCATTCTTTAAAGCTGCTATGTAGTAGTCAATTACACTGTATACACTTTTTTAGATTTTGTTGACAAGAGATTGGTACAGTTGCTAAATTTGTTGCTCTGTAAATGTAGATAAAAGGAAAGAAAGACTTAATCCCACAAATAATAATCTTATCACTGTATTCTATAAAAACATAAGTCAAATCCTAAAATGCTTTGGTTTTCTTATACTTCTCTTTTATGTGTCGAGTTTAATCTGTTGGCAAGACAAACAGGCATATCAAGAGATGCACATGCCAGGCCAGGAATTCCAATTATCTATCAGTCAGCTAATGACTACATGCTGGGTAAGCTCTGGTGAAGTGACTAAAGGTAATCGGAGTTTACACAAGCTGATGTAAAATACATCCGAGTGCCTTGCATGACTGTCAAGCCACCTATCTGTCAGTGAAGAAATACTTCAAACAATTAAGAGAAAATATGGGGGTTTTTTTAATCTTATGCAAAATTGACCTAATAGAAATTTTCATAAAAAGAAGAGAATTTTCAAGGGTAACTAAAACTACTTATATTAAACTTCATTAAATGCTTTGCAGAAACAGTGATTACATATTAGATCAACCAAAATCTAGTGACCAGCTAAACAAATACATTTTTACAAGGAGATTTTTCAGGCAGATCCTTCCCTTGGGAAAAGAGTGGTTTTCCTGATGTTGCTGACTTTGAAGAGGCAGAAAATGCATATCCTAATTCTAAAATCATGTTGGGAAACTGGAGATATATGGATGTTTCTGTAGTTTATGAAACTGGTATCAAGCATACATTATACACTTACGTTGTGCAGGATGATATAGAGGTTGTAAAATCCATTTCTTCAGTGTTTTACTTTTAACATATGGTAATTTGATATTCCACTTATCAGAGTTGAGGACAGTGCTACTAAATTGGTAACAACTGAAAAACATTAACATGGTAAGTAAAATATTAAATACAGTATCGTCATTAATCAGAAAGAATAACTTGGAGTCTCTAAGCCAAATATTCTTGTGTAGATCTTCATAATGGTTTCAACTAGAACACTTTTCCTCTCAGAATTTGAAGGCTTAGTGTCTACAAGGCAGGGCTATTGAAAAGAGAAAAGTAAATATATTCCCCAAATCTTCATAAGGCTAGGACCAGAAAAAAAAATTAAGCATAATAGCATTGATGTGAAATAAATCAAAGGTTAAATAACAACATGCACACATACATATTGGCCCAGTGGAATTGAGCTTGTGCTAGGCAATGCACAGACAAAGGATGTCTTCATACCTCTGAAGAAAGATGGATGAGAAAAATGACTCCTCAGTGCTCTCATTTCCACCTAGCCGATTTGCAGCTTCAACCCATTCTAGTAGAAACCAAGGTTTATGATAAGTATTCCATGCAATGCTGGCTTCTGATCATCTCTCAGTTTTGTGTCTGTCTTATGGGAAACAGGATATAAGTGGGCTTTATTTAATTGCGAAGGTTTTTCATTAAGGAATTGTACTTGTGTCTTCCAGGATGCAAGACAGAAGTTGTGGCCAGGCGTTGCCTTTTTCTTTAATGCTGAGGGAGGCTTACTGTGCAGAGAGAGACACCAATAAGGACTATCCTGAAAACATGTCAGAAGCTTCATCTTATCATGACTTTTTCTATGATTCCCTGTCAGACATACAAAATGGTGAATTTTCAAATGAACTTTCTGCCTTCCTTACCCAGGAAGAGATATGTAAGAGCCTTGACATAGCTCGAGAAGCCATTGCCAATTCCATGAAGGAGGATCAGAATGCGGCACCAGACTTTACTCCTTATCCTGACACCTTTCTTCCTAGCCCATCTGAAAAGCCTTCCTTCAGGGACAGCAAACTGCATGAGGAAGATGCTTTAGAGAGGCCCCAAGCAAGCAGCCTGACTTCACCCGCCACAAGTCACGTTCTCCCAAGGAATCAGGAAGAGCCATCCACCACACCTCAGATAGCAGATAGTTTTGTCACAGTTTCTAGGAGGCAAGCAAGCACCTCACCTTTTCTAGCTGCTAGTCCCAGCTTCATTAGAAGACTGAAACATTCAGAGAAAAACAGTCCATGTGTGCCAAGCCCAAAGTCTGAATCAACATCCCAGGAAGATGTTCCCTTCAGGAACAAGCTGTGTGACAAAGCTGCCACATTCATAGATGAATTGTCATCTATATTTAAACAGGCAGCAAAGACAAGAGGCCGAAGTCCTGATGGGGACTCTTCTTCTCCAGACAGTGGATACCTGTCTCCTAACAAGAAACAACCAGCTTTAAGTACTTTGGTGAATCAGGAGTTTGACAAACCACATGAAGAGACTGAGCCTGAGGCAAAATTATGTGGAGTTCAACTGAATGGAGGACACTTTTCTGAAAGGGGAAGCATCACTCAGGGCAAAATGGTCCTTTGCCATCCCTTCATCAACATGGAAGAGAATGAATTTTCACCACCTCAATTCACGCAGAAGCTCCGGAGCCAGGAAGTTGCTGAAGGAAACAAGGTATTGCTGGAGTGCAGAGTTGCTGGCAACCCAGTCCCTGATGTCAGGTAAGTGCTAAGTCACCAGATATCATCACCTGATTGTGAAAGTGTGGTGGTTTAGTTTTCTTGGTTTTGGTCTGGGCCTTCCCTGGTAACAGGGTTATAACTAAGGAAGTATTCCACACCATTCCTTCACGTAATCAGGTGTATATAAAGACAAGGGGCAGGTTTCCTCTCTCTCTTTCTTTTGGGTGCTTGGGAGGCAGCAGGTCTCGGTGTGTAGGCATCCCTCTTATCTATGTGAGCTGAGGCATCTCTGAGAGCTGTTGTCCCAGTTACACAGAGGTGGAGATTTCTACTGCTTCTCTTGAGGGAAGTTTAGTGATAAATTATTGTGTTAGTTATTTATTGAGCTATTCCCTGAGTTTTCGAATTTGTGTATCTGTTTTGTTTTGGTTTTACCCATTTTTGTCCCTTTTCCCTTTCCCCCCTTCTTCCCTCTTGGGGTTGCTTTGGAATTCTTTTTCTGTATTTTCATTGTGTTTAATTGTATATAACTGTAACATATGTGAATATATATATATATATACTTTTATTACAATTTTCTTTTGGGGCATTTTTCCCTTCTCTCTTGGGAGGGGGGAGTCTGTGTGGCCAGCAGCTGGGTTTGGCAAGAGCCAACCCAACCCTCCACAGGAAGATACCTAAGGACAGGTAACACAGTGGACCTGCTTAGAGGTAGTCATGTAAGAACAGTTGATCATGCAGTTTTACAAAGCACATGAATAACAAATTCTGATGTCTTTACTTCTCTAGAGTGTTTAATTGTTATTTGCTTAAGAAATTAATTTCTTCTCGATTCAAGAGCCATGTGGCAAAATTAAAAACAGAATTGGCTCTAGCAGAATTCTGTATGATTGCTCCCTCATTAATCTAGGTAAAAAAATTCACAACTTGCCTCTTAAGAGCATATCTCAGGCAGCTGATACGCTTTTTACCGTCAATTAATTAGAATGTGCCCAAGACCCATACCAATGGGATTTGAGGTCCGTACTATAATCTAAAATTTTCTAAATCTAGCCAAATATCCTGTTGTGTAAGACATTTCTATAAGACGTTAGGATGATCCCCATTTCAAAACTTCTTCTGATACTTTATCATGAAATTCATGTGTATTTGCTTTTGTTCAATGACAAAAGCTAAAACGAACTGCTGCATAAGTTTGTCTCTTTTAGGTGTTTTATTTTATTTTTATTATGAATATCTCACAATGCTTTCCACTGTCTTCCTTTCCTTCTAAAGCTAATAGAAATTAAGCACTGCATAGACAGTGTTTGGAACTTCACAGGTCTGAGCTTTAATGCTAGTATGATGGCTTATCACATACAGAGGTAGATTATACCTCTAGTTTAAATGGTGCCTCACAAGCTATTTAGTTTAAAGTCATACTTAATATTTTCTAAGGAAAATTTTGTCCAAAAATTCAAGTTTTGGACAGGATAGCATTTGAAGCTCTACATTCAGAACTTGCTGTAGGGTTCTCTATTTACCTTTCAGACAGCACAACTCTTTTGAAGTTCTCAATAAATCCTTAAAAGAACATAGGAATCACTTTCTTGTAACACTTGTGCTTTGTTTCATACCTTTTGCTGTGAAGTCAACAAGATTTTAAAAGTCATGTTATAGCTATATGTACTTATATAGGCTTTCATTTCAAGATGAAATGTTACTTTGTAGAAAATATCTCCAGAGACTCTTGTTTGTGGTTGTTGAAGGCAGCAGCATTGCCCTTATCCTTATCTAAGTCTTCAATATATTGAAGAGAAGCTGTATATTGAGACACTGAATTTTTTTACATGGTCAAAATATAATTTATAGATACATCGAGTCTATTCAGTTCTTCTTGCATAAAAATTGGAAAAAGTTGTACCTCAGCACTTGAGTACATTTGTTATGCACCCAAGCTTAGGTTGTCCTACAAAAATGAAGCCAACTAATCTCCTAAACCAAGACAAGCTGTAAATCTAAGTATGATAAACAAAGGACTTACATCATGAACCTTGCCAACAAGTCAGGAAGCTTACCCAAAAAATATAATTGTTATGCCTAAATTCTAATGCCCATCAAGAAATATAACAGACAAGCCACATCATTATAGTTGTTTATTTGCTTGTTCATTTTTTTATATCTGCTGGGGGAAAAAAGGACAAGAATCACAGTCGTGGGTGCAAAAGACTTCGAATTGTTTGTTCTCCTTCAGACTTCCATGAAGCAGAAAAGGGGAATTGTAGATGTCACACAATTATGTCAGACATGGACTCCTCCTTTTTGTGTTTCTTTTTTTAGGGTATTCCTTCCTTCACACTAAGATGTTGCAGACATCAATGGTACTGATTTGGACATTAGGGAAACAAAAGCTCTTAAGTTCTAGTAGTTCTTTTGTGATGCTTGTTGTTGTGGGGTTAGGTAATATCTGTCCTTTGATCTCCAACCTGAGGAGGCAAACATAATGACAAAGGATGAGGAAAAGGCACAGGGAGAAAGAGTTGCTCTGCCAACTCACATGCACTGATAATATAACTGGAAGGAAAAAAACCTAAACAGTCTTTCTCACAGGTGAGAATTTGCCATGGTGCATATTGCCTCAAAGGAACTTAGTTTTCCTAGAACTTAAACATTTTTAACGTCCATACTTCCACAACTTTTTTCCACAAGCTTTCTTACAAAGTTTCTTACTAAGAAAGCAAAAGACACAAAGCTTTTTTATAGGGTACTACTTATCAAGTCACCAATAAGGCTATTAAGGTACTGAGAGTCAGTTTGTACACAATACTGCTTTACTAGAATGGAACACTGTTGGCTTGAATGTTTTTGTCACCATGAGTCTATTGTGCTTGAATATATATATATTTCAGTCCTACTTTTCTGGGGTCAAAATGATCCTAGATTAGGATCAATAAGCATGGAGAAACTCTGAACCCAGGAAGAATTACTAAACATACACTGTATAGAACGTAGGGTCAACAGGAATTTACTTTCATAACACAGCAAAAAACCCTCACTTGGTGATATCAAACTGGGGTACTTTGTGTTTCCTGGCATTGGTAAAGTTCTGTTGCAGAATGGATTAGAAGTTGTGTATTTCATTTAGGAAATACAGCATAGTTTAGGTAAGTTGCAGTGTTTAAACAACAAAGATGCACTGTTGTAATGTTTTGCTATCTTATCTCTCATTTAATCTGGCAAAACATCAGTCTTCACTTCAGTGATTCCAGAATTGTACATAAATATCAACTGAACTAGGAAACAGTACAAGCTATGAAGGGTTATTTTTTGCTTAGGTCTCTTACACTATTGTTATATTCATTTCAGAGGCTGCTAATATTAATATGTTTACAAGAAATCTCAAAAAAAAGAAGCTTAATGATCTTTAAATTTTAATGTAAACTTTGCTTTTCTGAATCTTAACTCTTGCAGAATCGTAAAATAAGAATGCAAATTTTAATCACTGAGCAAAGTGAATCATGAGAAACATTGTTGACATAATAGTAGATAATTTTACAATCAAGTATACTTTTAATTAATCACATCTGTATAAATCAGTTTGTAACTTTCGTCTTATTTCCCTTTTGAAACCCATAATTGTGCTGTGTTAGTAGTCTGTAGATAAAACCACAGCTGAATTGCAGCAAATATGCTTCATTCCAGCTTCTCAGTCTCTTGCAAAGCTCCCTGACAGTCAATTTGATACACTTTCATCCACTCTCAAATTGGTTTTACTTAACAATTATTAATAATTCTCCATCTGGCAACATAAAAAGGCATGTTATTTAATAATAAAAAGTTGTTAGGGTTGGGTTTTTTTCCCAAAATTCCCACTAAAACCAAATTTACCCTTTAGTCTCCATTTCATTCTGGATCTTCAAGAGAATCAAAATATGGCACCTGTCCCCCAAGACCTATTCATTCCTCCTGGGAGCCGATGCAGCCCCGCCGCGTTGCTCTCTGTAGTGACGCCGCCTTGGCTCCAGAGGTCGCTCGCACAGCACGGGCGGCGCCCCCGTTCGGGGCGGGCACGGAGCCCAGGGGCAGCAGCTAAGGCTCCTTCGGGGCTTTAGGGACGGCAAACACATGAGCGCTGTTTGGGTCAGGCTCCGAAGTCTTTGAATCTTGGGGAAAAAGCTTTCCTTTAAAAGATAAGCAAGCATGCAGAAAAAAACCTGTAGTGGATTCTATCGATAATAGCATCACTAGAAACATCTAAACAATTTCACAGTATCACCTAGGCACATCACTTTCCTTCTTTCTGGATTTGAAAGGGAGTTTTATGGTGTATCCTAAATATATCCAGTAAATAGTTAATGTGATGCAGTGGAAAAAGACAAGCCTGTTTAAAGCCACTGACATATTGCAGAGCAAGTGAAGAATGCCTTCTGTTTGTGCCACTTGAAGAAACGTTTTCTGTAAATGCGAGTTTTATACTGTTTAAAAAAAAAAAAAAGCAAAACACCAATGAGACCATACTAGTTGACAATTCTCTTGTGTTTTGGTAATTAAAATAATCCAGTTTTTGAAAGAACTTTGCTTAGATAACTGTTTCATTAGACTGGATTTCTGGTCTGTAATACCTGTGGGAAAAATTTTGGAGCATAAACATGTGTATTTGAAATATTTACTGTTTTCTGAAGAAACTGGCCATAGGAAAAAAAATGGGTAGAAGATATTAAACTTTTTGTAAAGACTTCTGACTAGGTAGAAAGTATAAATCGGCATTATTTGTACTGTTACAAGATACGCTATAGAACAAGCTGAACAGCTACCTGGTTTGTGAGGTGTAAGGGTGAACCATTTGGCACATGTAAAACCTGCTGAACAGGACATGCAGAAAACAGCATGAGCTAGGGCTACCATAGCCTGTACCTTTGCATATAGCAATAAAATCTGCAGAAACCAAGTTCAGTTGTTCTGATTTTTCCCAGAAAAGCCAGTTTCAATAACATAGCTACTGCAAATACTATTTTTGGAACTCTGCGTGGTAAGTGTGATAAAAGCACAGAGCAATTGGGATTTTTTTTTTTTTCTCAGTTGGGAAGAAAATAACCAGAAGCCATAGTTCCTAAAGTCATGATGAAATAACAGTAGTTTAATGATGACAAGAAAAGCACTAACTTGTTATTTTGCCCAGCACTCAAAAAGTTGTTCAGCCTAGTAATAAGCACAGCTAACATTAAGGCAGTATCAAACACTGGTGGCCATGAGATCATCCAATTGGTCTACACCAGATCAAAAGGCCTTCAAAAGAAACTACTTAGGCATTTCTGACCTTTTACCATGTTATTGTTTTCTATGCCACAGATTTTATCCTATATTCAAATAATCTTTAATAACTGTCTTTCTTCCCTTCCCCTCAGTCTTTTTTTGGAACTAAACTTTCCAAAGTCCTCAGCCTATACAAAGCTGAGCTAGAATCCTCCCTTATAGTGCTACCCTGCTTATGAAGTTAAAGACAACGAAGTTGCAGTACCTTATCATAAACAAGGAAGCAGTGTAGGGACAAAGTGTCTATTTGAAGGTTATTTGACTAAGAAAGCCTCTTAAATTTAAAGTTCCTTGGATGTAGTTGTACACAGTTGAAAGCAAAACAGTAAGTGTGATGGTTTGAGTGACAAAACTTGATGAAAGTAGCTTTGTTCTACAAGTGGAAAATAAGTAAACTTTGATAGAAGAACTTACAACTAGAATCCTAGAGTTAAAATCTAAAAGAAACTTAGTTAAATTTCAAGAACTACTACATTTTTTTTCAAAATTCAATGTTTAACTTCCTAGTTTTATTAGCAGAAAATTAGATATCTTACAAAGAATAGTTTGTCACTGGTCAGAAGTTTTTACATTTCTGATCAGCCCAGATTACATAGTAAGAGTTAGAAAAGTATTGAGTGGCTTGAAAAGTTCTAGAATATTTGTCTTCTAAAGAAGGTCTAAAACATATAAAATATAAGTTAAAACATAAGTATTCTATGTTACCCTTAAACCCATTCTATCATTCTGTAGCTGTCCTTCAAAGTGCATCAGCAGTGCTAACTATGTTAGCAATGAGCTAGTTAAAGCAAATCCCAGCTGGGAATGACTTAGATTCTTCAGCATTTGCCTCACCACCTGAATATTTAATTGCTTCTGAGGTCTGCCTTTAGCTGTAAGCCACGATTCTAAACGATTAAAGGATTTTCTGAGGTCTGCCCTAAGCTGTAAACTATGATTAAAGTATTTACAGATATTCACCCAGATTCTGTAGCACAAGAGGTATTGAAATGTTGTGTGCAAAATATATTCTCTTTGTTCATCAGCAGCAAATTGACACAAAAAAACCCAAAACAAAATTAAGAATAAGGCACCACATACTGCATGGCAAGAACAAGGCTTCTTTGCATTAAGGAATCTATTTGCTCTCATTATAATACTTTTCTTCTCATACGTGTTATTTATCTAGATTTCCCTGTAACAAATACCCCAAATCCCCACCTAGAAACATGTAATCCAGAACTATTCTTAGAAAATATGAAAGAAATGCAAATTACAGTACTTAAATTTATAATAAAAACAGACTACCTTGACTTCTACAGCTTCAAAAAACTTACCCAATTTTACAGCCTCTAAAGGCTTTGAAGTCTAAAAACAAGCAATAAATTATGTCACCACCATAGTCTTTCCATCAGGCACAATTGCAAAGAAAGCTGAATATCAGATTAAATAATGCTTAACACAAATCTACACAGCTGGGTAAAACTCCAGGTGTACAGGACTACAGTGATTGAACGACCTAAACAACAGTTGGTAGATTTTTAATTCTTGGGAATGTAAGAGGTGTCACAGATTCAGTTCCTGCTTCTTTACTAGTCATGACTTGAGGTAGGAAGATCTGTGGTTTAGAGATAACATTTAGTTTTGTTTCTTAAAGTCTCTTATGGGGTCTATTTTTTAGTTGTAGTGAAACACTAGTGCCTTGATGGGAGATAGAAGTGTTCTACTAGTTCTATAACAGCAAGGCTTTAATACTACTTATTTTAACCAAATATGAGTGTTTATTTATGTTTGTGTAGTAATGGAACGTATTTGACAATTATAGGTGTCCTTAGTTCAAAAAAACTTGATTTCAGGTGCATCCCTTGCTTTCTTGTATAAACTCTTTAATAGTCATCTTCAAAACTGTTGTGTTACTTTTCTACTTGTAAAGTCTTAACTATTTAAGTTAGAGTTTAAAACCAGGTGATGCAGGTCCTGCTTTTCAAATACTTTCATAAGCTTATAGTCATATTTATGTTGTTCAAGATGGAAACTTTAGTGAAGTTATTTTATTATGAACTTGTTTAAAGTGTTTGTTAATTCCATTCTTGCCCAAGACTGAGAAAGAGCCTAAGACCAAAATTTGTTTCTAAACAATGAGATTCTTTATGTGTCTTAACAGACTACTAGACTATAAGCATTATGTTAGCTGTAGCTACAGTGATTGCAGAAATTATTCCTAAAAGATAAAAAGGATTAGTATGTTCCCTGTGTGGCAGGAAAGGGCTCTTGTGACTTTAAAATTGTCAACAGCCACATATATTATATGGTAAAAATCAAATATTATATTGAGCAGTACAATAGGAAATAGTGGTGTTTTTTTCTTTTTATGCAACTTTTTTGTAAATACTGTTTCTAGGACATCTTGTATTTGTTTCCTAAAGGTGATAATTTATGAAGTTAGTGGTTACATTGCTCACAAATATAAATATTTTTCTTATGTTCTCCTATTAGTCTGACTGGTTTTCTCTATCAAAATATTTTTCCAATAAACACACTTTTATACAGAAATCTGTGGTAGTCCTCTACTACTCTTTTCAGAGCAGACTCCCCCTAATCTGTCGTCTCTAAGAGAAGCCCTGCAAAGAGAAGGGCTTGTTTAGAATGGTAGAATATTCTTAGGGAGTTCCTTGGTCAAAAATGTTCTGGTTGTAGATCTGGATGTTTTCCTGTGTTTGGAGGGAGCATTGACGATCGTCTGAAAGTATAAACAGCATGTGTTAGGTTGCTGAGATTAAACTGAAAAAGGTTGTTAGCCATTTTAATCTGGTAGCAGATTAATTTCAGAAATCTGCTCAGCAGTAATATGTTGTCAGTATTTTATATACTTTTAAATTAAGCTAAAATATCTATAGATATGAAAATTATATGTCAGTGTCCTTAGTTTTCTGTCACTATAATGTTTGTTCTTACTCTTTATTAATAATGTCTACTTTTGTTGGTTTTTTTCTTCATTTACAAGTCAAAATAATAGTTGTTTGCAGTTTATGTTATTATTCATTTAGCCTTTCTTCCCTTTTCATTTGTTTCCTTTTATCCTTTCTGTTTATTGTACCATGCCATGCCATTCTTAAGTCTTATGTTTGTTTGTTTCTGCTGATTTTGAGATAAGGTCTGCCCATCTCCAGGCATCCCTGGAGTTTCAATTTTCTTTCAGAGCAGATCTGGAATGTAATGTTGAAAGTCATCTCAGTGACTTGTGAAATTGCTCCTTAATTCTGTTTACCTTAGAACAGTGCTCTGGACTAGCGGACTTTACTGGAGAGGCGAGGGGTTATACTTTAGCACAAATGGTTAAGTTATTGCAGTGGCTGCCTGTAGTAATTTGTGGCCTGCAGGTTTTAGATAGATAGCATGCATGTTTCGAGTATTTCCCTTTCCATTCATTTTGTGGCAATGAGAGTATTTAAGTATTTAACAGTATTTAAGGGACAACCAAATGCTCTGTTTGGGTGGGTGAGTTTTGTTTCCTTCCTTGCCTGTCTAAAACCATAGAGTACAGTATTTACAAAAGGTATCTGGAGAGTCAGGCTCTTTCTTCTGATAAATGATCTTTACAAAGTCAAGATTGTGATAACAGGATAATGTATGAGAGTCTTATAAAATAAACAGATTGCTAGAAAACTTAGAGCAATCCATTTATGTTACAAAATGAATATCCGAAGTTCTAAAATATAGAATGTGTGTATATGTTCGGGAGGAGGGTGGCCTGTGGGGACATGAACTTGTTTGGTTTTTTGTAAAAGCCCTGAGGAGGTTCTATAGATTCCGGACACTGGGGGTTTTCTTACATTTCCTTTCTTTATTGTCTGTGTAAAATAGTTTTGACTACATGATGTATGTATTTCCTCATCTTTGTTATAGAGGCTTTGTGCATCACCAGTCTCTGTTAGTTTAACATGTTTCATGAATGCGAAATAGCTCTTGTATATTTTTGGGTTTGAAAGTTTCATATTTTCCTTTTGGGTTTTTGTGGGTTTTTTTCATCCTGAAAATAGGAAGAATAAAGCCCATTAGATGCATGAAGATAGGTAGTGTTAGAGGCAGTTGTAAAAACAAAGGGATGATTGCTGAAACTAGAATTGTTTTTTCAAACTGGACTTAGAAGGAGAATTCCAGCGTAGTTACTTTATTTTTCTCTGTCTATTTGTGAATGCCAGTATCTCTGGTTTGGTTTTTCTGATTGCATTATTGGAAGTTTAAAAGCATCTCAGTTCATGTCTTTATTCTTTTATTCTTTTTCTGCCTCTCAGTAAAAGAATGCAAATCTAAAGTTCCTTGCTAATGCTCCATAAATAAATAACATATTGACTAGTGTTTATAAAAAGACTCAAAAATTAGATGAAAGTGTTATCAAAATACATTTTTAACTCTTTCTATTCTTGATGGCTAACATGAAAAGCTTAAAAGTAAATTAATAAAAATTATGCTGCTATCTGCATAATGAAATAAACATAAAGAACTTTTGACCTTTATTTACATATTGGATGAGACTTGGGTGACCTTTCAAATAATGTGGAACCACATGTCTTTAGAAAGCTGCTTCACTACACTAACTTTGTCCATGTTAAACGCTTTTAGCTTAAAAACAAAGTTTAATTGAAGTAGTTTTAAAATATGGATTTAAAGTGTAGTTGTCAGAGGAAATATTCCAAGAGGCTGCTTTTATGTCAGGTTTCAGAATTTATTTGTATAGATCTTATATGCTGTCTCTGGGCCTTTTCAGTGTTGCGCAAAGGATCAACAGCCGAGAAGTCTGACAATGAAGAAATACATCCGCAATCTGCTTGTCATCGACTAATTGAAAGTACTTACCTGTGAAAATTAAATGTAGAGGCTAAGTAGAACAGAGGTGGGAATGAACCTACATGATTTAGGACTACTTTATTTGTACTGAAAGAGAAGAGAAAAGAATAGTGAGGCTTTTAATAGGGAGAAGTGTTTGAAGTCAGTAATTCTGGCAGCATTACCTACTGGTGTTGAACAGCTATAAAATACTCTTCCAAATCCCATTTAATATCATGCCTAATACTCTTTGACATTTGCTCATTTGTCTAAAGGCAATACCACATTGTGGATTTTTTTAAATTTCCTAAGGGCAATTACAGCACTTTAATAATGTTATTATGCAGGACATATCTTTTTAAGACATAATATGTTGCTTTATAAATATAAATTAAGTAAATACAATTTATTTTATAATTTTATAAAAAATTATCAATTTGAAACTTGATACTTTAAAAATTCTCTCCTAATTAAAAACTTCATCATGTCTGAAATACACCCTTTAAATGCATTCTTGGCAACGTGAAAGCTACCTTTAAAGATATGGATGATGAAATTGAACAAACAGGAGTTCTCTGCAAACATTCATAGCTGATAAATGAAAATGTTAAACTTCAGTTTGTGCTATTAGAGCTGACAAGATTTTAGGGGAGGTAGAGAAGACTATAGACTAAAAGCTTACAACAGACCAAACACAGAAGAAACATCATTAAACAGCTGTCAATAATGAACTTATTTTATTGGTTCTGGGACCCATCTGGAAAGTGTGTTCTTTCTAACAAGCATTACAGTTTGATAGGGCTCTACTAAGTGGACTCTGGTTCATTTAATAGACTGTGGGCTTGACCTTCAAGCCCAGGCAAAGCTAAAGGAAGGAGTAAAAGAAATTCCCTTACCCCATTTCCCCCCTGTAACATAGGAAAAATAAGAGAGTAAGTCATAGAATTGTAGACTATCCTGAGTTGGAAGGAACCTATAAGGGTCATCCAAGTCCTTCTCACAGTACCTGTATTTCCTTCCCTGAGCTATAAATAAAGCATGAAAGTTAAGGAGTTAGCTGTGGGGTTTTTTGTACCTTGTACAATTATTCTCACATTTTGAGGTGAGTTGTGCCAGAAAAGTAGCAAATAGACCTGTTATTTCCATGAACCCACTGAAAATCATTTCAGTGAAAGTCTTCACTCTCATCAGTAATGAGACTGGTAGAAATAAATAAATCACAATCCTGTGTGGCTTTTTAGGGTATGTGGGAGAGATGTTAGTAATGAAAGAACCCTGTTATCCCTGCTTTAGACAGAACTTTACAAAGCCTCTGCAGATGCACTGCTGTGCAGAACAGCTATTTTGTTTACATACAAAACATTAAAATGGTTTCTTGCCGTGCTGCTTATTCAGAAAACATTTTATGTTGTCATGAGTTTACACATTCCACATGCTTTAGAAAAGAAGTGAGGATTAAAGAATTATTTGGTATTTTTACACTTTTGGATATTGAAAAATGATTGACAGTTACACAGTGAGGAGATAGCATTTCTTTTAAAATAGCAAATTGAACAGAATTTGAAAGTTCAGCATTGCACCTTCACTGAAGTGTTGTCCCCTTAGAGATTTAAGTGTTTCTTAGCTTTTGTCCTTTGTGCCCCTGTCAGTTGTCTTATTTGAAGTGACTCACAAAAGTGGAGCTGATGAGTAGGAATAGTGAACAATTGCAAACAAATGAAATAGTAAGGGACTTGTTTAAGTATTGAAAACCTGAGTCAATATCCATATGATATGTTTGTCTAAATTGGGAAATTAGCAGACTTCTTAAATATACAAGTAGGTAATCTGGCTAGAGAAGATATGCTATTTTATTAAATAGATTGTAGGAAGAATAATGCAACTAGATAATTTCGCCGATGTTTACAAAGGTATCTTTAAGTTGCAGGAAGAAACCTATATAGAATTATCTTATCAGATGTATCAGAAGTACAGCATGTTCAAAGTGTTTATTATAGACCAGACTCCAAGAACCTTACTTTCCCAAAGTTATGTTCTACCACTTAGTGTGATACTACTCGGTATAGAAGTGTACACAGCTTAAGATAGAGAGTAGTGTGAACTTGAATAGGTCTGACTTCCTATGAGAAAGGGAAATAAGTTGAATTGCCTAGGGGTTGGAGGTAATTAACAGGAAGAATAACTCCTAAAACACTGGAGGTTTTTCTCAGCTATCTGCAGGTCAAAGCAAGTAGATTAAAATTTTTCTGATTTCTAACAAATCTATTATGGAGAGATGTTTCCTTTAGTCTAATGCTAACATGCTCCTTCAAATAAGTGATTCATTGTTTCATCATGTGAATGTTGTGCACTTGCAGTGCATGCATGCATTAATGTTATAAAAATAGTTAACATTTTGCAGTTATGTAGTGTCTGTGATTGTGGATAAGCCCATGCCAGAGCAGGTATATCTCGAAGCATCTGTGGCTTATGTCTGTGCCTCTGAAGGGATTGTGGCCCAAGGTTAAACCCATGCTGGAGCAGTTATACCTCAAGCATCTGTGACAAAATACTGCAGTAGGTACACCTTGAAGCATCAGGGCAATATGCATTCTTAGTTCAGAATTTTCTAATTTTTGGACTATAAAAACTTACATTAAGATAAATGGCATAGCTATATATCAAATATCCTGTATACAAGCAGTGTAAACCAAACCTTTTAAAAACCTGCAGTGACCAATTGATATGTGCCTCAAACAGATAAACAAAAGTTATTTAGTGTATTAATGTTTTTAAATAAGCAAAAAATTCTTCCATGGAAGTTCTAATGCAGAATTGAAGATTTAATAAAAGCTGGGGAAATATAACCTTTTTTAAGGCCTTAATTCCAAAAGTCTAATCCCTAGCAGATTTCATTCTCTCAGTTGCTGCATGGACAGTACTCAAAGTGACTTCCATGATAACCAATGAATAAGATTTGTGTTCACAGAATCATAGAATTTTCTGAGATGGAAAGGACCCACAAGGATCATCGAGTCCAGCTCTTGGCCTATACAGGGATCAAACCCATGACCTTGGTGTTATTAGCTCTAACAAACTCATGCACAAAACTGAGACATCTAATTTTGATACTATGTGTAATATAACATAGTTGTTATATTATAGATTGGTATTATATCCCAAACTGATTTTTTAAATAAATAGGAAATTATATCAATTTTTGTTTCTGTACTTTAACATCTTTCTTAAATAAATATGGATTTTTATGACTCTAAAACTATAATTATACTTAACCAGTAATCAATAAAGCAAATTTGGAAAGATTAAAACTTGGGTGGGAAAACACACACTTTCTTTGTATTGTATAGTTTCCCAAAGGGTGCTTATGAATGTCTTCTAGAAGGAATTCTTTTTCAGATGTTAATTTAAGGGGAGCTTTGATCATAGTTAAGAAGCAATATAATGTAATTCAAACTAGAATGCTGAACTTAATTTTTGTATTGTTTGTCTCATGTACACTGCTGACAGCATTTGTTTGTTACGGTCTTTATTGCAAATTAATATTGATATTGAATACATCTAAAGTCTTCAAACTTTTGTCCCTTAGGACAATAGAGATGGACAACTTAACTCTCATTTTATGTTTTTCTTGTGATGTTGGCATAGTGAGTCTCTCGTACAGTGAAGAATAAAGGGAAACAATTGTAGCTTTACAGAGAAAAATGTTACATTATGTTTTTTGCCTTTTTTCCAAAACAGCATTGCCGCTGGCCAGGGCTTTCAAGTTTAATTAGGGAAGGTTAGGACAAAAGGAGGCTTGTTTCTATCTGAGCTTCCTCAGGCTTGCCATATGGCTAGAAGGAATCTATAAAAGCCTGTTTTCCACAAAACCCATGAAAGGTAATTTTGGGGGACTTTACCTATAAGGGAAGTAGGTGGAGATGGTGACTTCAGTTAACTGGGGAATTGTTACACGTGCCAGGCATTGCAATTCTAAAATATGCTACTGACTGCAAATTCAAAGACTGTGATTCAGAATTTCAATCTAGAATCTCTGTTCTCAGAGGATTTTTAGACCACTGACTTCAGCTCACTCTCTCTTAGAAACAACCAAACAAAAAACCAAGCACAAACAAACACACACCCCCTAATCTAAACCACAACCTAAATTAGATTAACTTAATCTTGTTGGATGGAGGAAACACCACTGTTGCTGTAATACAGATAAGCGGCAACCTGAAAATTAGATGCATATGACCTTACATATTGTGATATTACAGCCAAAGTCACACCAGAGGCCAGGACTGGCATAAACCCCACAGCAAATTCCTATATAAACTGATGCAGAAACCAGCTTTCAATTAAGACCTTTCCAGTTTAATAGTTAGAGCAGGTCTGATATATTATGTTCCTTCACAGCTTTTGCCCTTAGAAGAACTGTTTGTTAGTTGTATTTCAAGGGGATAGAAACTGTATGCTTTGACTTGAGAAGGAAGATGCAATATTGAAATTTTCCTAGGTGAATATTTTTATAGATAGCCTTTAGCTGAATGGAATTATCACAATTCAAAGCAGACTGTCTTACTCTATCTACTGCCTATTTGAAAAGTGGCTCTACTGCATCAGCCTTCAGTACAGGTTGGACTGCACTTCAATACTTTGCATTTTAAACACAGGTTGAATTAATTGATTATTGCTTCAATTAACCACAGAGTCTGCCCTGCTGATTTTAGTGTAGTGTAGTGCATTTTAACTGACTAAAAGACATTAGAGGTGTCTGTATGCAGCCTCTATTACAGGTGTGGATAATTTGCTTGGTACTGTATATTTTAAGGTTTCTACATGCTGTAACGTCTAGACATTTCAAACCAAAACAAAAATGTGGCATGTACATCCCTGGCAGTGTTGAGCCCAAGGATGACCCTGATTTGCTATACTATTATTTATTCATATGACAGCTATTCACTTTTCCTTTTGTTCTGGCACTCTCAGAGTTTAACTTGGTCATCTATAACCTGATTTCTAATTAGGGAACAGGGAAGGAGTTAAATATTTACATGAAAGTGGACCAGAAAGAGCATTGTAATGTATTATATGCAAATTTAAACTTTAGACCATTTGGAAAACTCATCACTGTATATTCTAATACCTTCTCAGTTTAGAAAGAATTTGAATGGGGTTCTTCATGTTTAATTCAGAATTCAGAGCAATTCTATGCAGTTTAGGGTGCAAATGAAAATTTTTATTGCAATGAATGGAGTTCTTCAGGAGCATGAAAATTTGCTACTCAAGTCCAGTTGTCTATCCAGTTTTGTTGTATAAATGTCTCTCTAAGACAACTCTGCACATGATAGAGCAAAGAGAATAGTCAGGAGAATATTGTTTTTCACTCCTTTAGTTCATCCTCCACCACCTTTACTTAATTGCATAAAAAGCTCCAATTTGGTATTTCAGGTCACTTTTAGAAAAATATCAGTTCCTCAGCATTTTGTGGTAAAGAGATTGTGACAGTTAGGTTTTTAGTCATGTATTTTTATATTGCTAATGTTAAATGAACATTATCTAAAAGTGGATTAATATTTAAGTTATCGAATGAATATCCAAAATCACAGGGGATCACACACTAAGAAATGGGAAACAATCTACAAAAAGCACATTTTCAAAAAATATTCTTTGTTTTCTTTGATTCCCTTCTTTGCCTTGAATATTTTAGTAGCAGAACTAAAATTCTTTTGATCTAAAAGGTCAACTTTACTCCTAGAGCAAGTTATTTAATCTAGACTACGGGTTCTCCATTTTCAAGCGAGAGTATGAGAACTTCTACTGCTCTTTGTGAAAACAAAATTCAAGTCTGTTTTTCAGGAAAGGCCCACATTCAGTTCGTTTTTGTAGTACATGTTATGAATCTCCAATGAACTTGAGTGCAGTCCATTTTCCAACTGAAACACATTGCCTAGCAAATCTGTTATTGACTCCAGTTTCTACAGTGCCTTGCCAATTCCCCTTATCCTGCACCACCAATGAAATTAGCAGTTGTAATAGGGTTTATACACCTGCACGGGGCAAACAAAACCATAGTAGTCTAGAAACAGAAGTCCTCACTTAAGTTCTGCTTACACCCAGTTTACATGGTGTTCTATTAAGATTGCTTTTCCAGTCAGCAAGAGTTTTGAGAAACATGCTAAAGGCAAAAAACATTGTTCTGCAAGTAGGTTGCCCTTTGCTGACTTAAGAAGTGCAGGGCTATTTCTAAGGTACTTAGATTAGAACAATTTATCTAGCTTACTGCAATTCAGAATGAAATGTCTGCTTTTGACATTTACTGAAATTTGCATAGTGGTGGTTGGCAACGCCGTAGCTGCACTTCTGGCAGCTTATCTGTGTTTTCCCATGAAGAGTACTGCAATAGCTTCATTAGAAAATGAATTTCAGGGGTGAAATAACTTTTGGTTCCATAGAAAGGCTCTCCACACACCTAATAACTATTATTCTTGCAATGTGAATCGCCAACAGTGGGAAATAGGAGGACCCACCAACCCTGTGGATGTATTTTCCCATATATGACTGAGGCATACTGTGAATTGTCAGTGCCTGAAAACTACAGTAAATGCAAAAACACTTTTATGGGTGAGATGAGAGATCTTAAGAAGCAGCCAGAGAATGCCAGAGAGAGGCCTGAGGCACTGCCCTTACCTGAATTTTTTTTTTTTTTCTGGTTTAATCTGGTTTTGACACCTCTTTAAGGACTCCCACTGCTGTCATCAAAAACCTTATCTCCTGCTCGTAAGTGAAGAAACTGAGGTGCAGAGCTTACTGAGAGCAGATTTAGAAGGAATACCACAGTCTGACTGCCTTTTGTGCTAATCACATGCTTATGTATTTTGCTTCAATAGAAATATCCTTTACTTATTTTTACTAATTAAACTGCAAGTAAAACATTATAGGGAGGATTGCAATGACAACCGCATACAACAGAACAGATGAATTTCTAGTGTTTTATTGTATACTTTTTATCTATATTACTAATGGCAAATTCTGCTTTAGAAATTAATTTTAGTGATACTTTTTTTACTTATATATTTATTCTGCTCCCACTAGAAAATAGTTAGGAGTTTTGACCAGTTGTACCTCTACTTTAACCTCTTGCTGTCTATTTTTCTTTTTAGCCACCTCAGCTGAGCTAGTACATTTAATTGCATCTCAATTAGGCTGCCCTCCACTTTCATATGTTGATTTTTCTTGTCTTCCCACAAATAGAACAGGTCTGCCCTCAATCTGAAATTCCTAATACGTGAAATATGTTGTCTTTCACCAAATTGCAGATCAGTTTTTCTTTAGAATAACTCTGTTTCTTTTAATTGCTAAGTTTTCAAACTTTGAATCCTTTCTTGACTGTTTGGCGAGTAGTGTACAGGGAATAGTTTCGTATAATTTAATTTTTGCCTTCCAGTTTTTGCTCAGTTTTCTTGTTTGCTCATTTACATTTCGTGAACAGCACAAAAACCGTTTCTTAGTACTTTTCCCTGTACTCAAAACTGAAACCATCTAGTTAGTTATGTAATCTCTCTCAGAATAGTTGGTCATATAGGAGGTATCTAATAATAGATTCTTTGAACAGAAAGGCTTTTTATCATTAGACGTTAAAAAAACAGTGACTAAATCCACGTGTGAATTAAAAATCGATAAATATTAAAAGATATTAAATATTCAAGACATTAAGAATTGAAGCACAAAAAACTTTGAATATGTGAAATCAAATCTCAAAGATACTGGAGGTTGGGAGGTGGTGGGTCTTTTTAACACTGTGCCATCACCCATTCCATGTGTATTAGGTGCATGTCTAAGATGAAAACATGGTGTTGAACTTTGCATTCAAGTCTTAACGACAATTCTTAATACCTGTTATCTGAACTAGAAGGGATTTCAGTGGTGAGTTAACACTTTGGACACAAAGATATAATTTTCAATATAAAGTAACTATTTTCAGCTTTGTTTAGAGCCATGGTAGGCTACTTAAAATGTGGAGTTTCTTTGTTGGTTTCTTTGTTTTGCAGTGTATCAAGGGCTACCATAATCTTCTCATGAGGAAGACACATGACTGTCAATCTGAGGAAAATTCACTCATTTTGCCATAAAGAACTGTTCTTTGCTTTTCCTTACTTTAATGAAAATTAAAAAACCCCCAACAACAATGAAGAAAATTGCATGGCATATTGAAGATTACTGAGACAAACATGCTGGAAATTAAAATTAATATAATAGTGCTTGACAATCTTTGGAATATTTCTGATGCATTTTGAGAAGATACTCTTTATTTGGGTTTAAGACTAGATGTTTCTGTAAAGTCTTTAGTTAGTCATTTTTCTCATTTATTGCAGTGAATGTAGGTTTCCTATTGTGCTTAGCGTATCACCAGTATTATTTGAAGCATTATTCCTGCAAAACAAAATGTATGACTAATTGTGAGTTAGATTGTCATCTCTGAAGTCCTATGAGGCAGTTTAAAGAGTTACTGTGGTTTTTTAAAAAACTGTTTAACACACAGTATCAAATATTCAATCTGGCGTATTTCATCTTGACTCCCAAAAAAACCTTGCATTGTGGGCTAAGGGAAAGGGAGGAGGAGAATATCTCAGGCATCTAAAATATTGCAGGCATCTGGTGTTCTTCTAAAATTAAACTTTCTTACATAAGATGAAGCAGGATAGCTTCAGATATAAGATCAAATAAATTAGTTATTCTGTTAGGCTTATTTAGTGAATCCTATAGAATAAAACTGAACTTTTTCTCGGCTTGCTGAAGAATGAAATGACACAATCTTTCAGATTGATCATTTATGCTAGAGGGAGATATATTTCTAACAGATGCAGTGCTTTTACATAACAGCTCTAGGAAAGTTTTAAATTATTCTCAATATTGCTAGTTATTCAGGGGTTAGCAGGGAGAGGAGGAAAGATCACTATTTTAGTACTTCCTGTAATGCAAGATCTTGTACTAAAGAGTTCACTTAAGATCCTAAATAAATAGAAAGGCACAATATGTAGAAAAGGACTCAATTGTAAAAGGACTTGTTTAAAAATGATGATAAGTCTGCAGTCATATTTTGAAATGGCTTCCAAGTGTCCAGTTCTCATTTGTTAGTTAAGTAAAGCAAGAGGAAGTTGCACGCTAAGTTGATTTTGAAGTCCACCAGATTTAATGAGAGCAAGCCAGCGACAGGAAGGCTCCTAACTGTTATTTCAGTATTCTAACAATCTGTTCTTACTCCTGAGCTTCAAAAAAGCAAGCATGTTGAATGATCAGTTCCAATTTCAAAATACCCTTTATCATAAAGGCAGTGCAGTAAACAGGAAAGTAGGAGACTGATTTCAAGAGTCTGACAGATTAATGTACTTTCCCCTTATTTCTCAACTCCTAAACTCTTGTAATGAAACATGGACATTCATGAGAGATAACTGAAAGGCAGCTCAAGCCAGAGAACAGAAAAGAGCTTTGCCTTCTATCTGATGTAACCAGGTTACAGAACTGAAGACATTTGTAGTACAACAGACCTCATGAGATCCCTTGCTCCTCTCTCTCCTCAGAGAGCACAAAGATATCCCAAGATGCAAGAAAGGCAAGTATCATTCAGGGATGTAAGCTTAAGACACAGTTTAGTGTAAGAAGCTTGGTGTATGCAACTAATCTGATTGCTATTATTTTTACTATTCCCCTAATCTTGTGGGAGTGTTGCAGTTTTCATGGGATTTGAGTTTTACTAGCTACTATATGTAGCTCTACTGCACCCCAACTGTAGCCACCTCTGTGGTATAGACTTTCATGAAGTCACTCTGTTGTAGAGAATGACTATGACAAGGCTATACTTTCCTGTGGTGGTTGTGACCAGAGCATCATGTCCCATTGCAGAGCTACCCTTAGAGTTCAGGACTCCTGACCCCTTTATTCTGCTCCTTGTTAGCCAGTCTGTGTGTACCTTCTGGAATCTGTTCCATACATACAAGCAGACATTATTTTCAGAATCAAAGATGATAATTTACCGTGCTTTCACAATACACTGTAGCTCTCATGCAAACCTCTGTATTGGCTACGTGATGATCAAACCCCCCCTTTCTTCCAGTAGGAAAAATTAGAGATGGACTGTGCAACTTCAGTAAGCACAGCAAGTTCTGTAGGGATTCTCTTGCCTTGTTTTGAAAACAAAACTCTTCTTTTTTTGTTGCTTTTCCACAGAAATCAGGAGGGGAACTTGATGTGAGAAAAACAATTGGCAAATAATTGTTACAAGTTTTTAAAATGTATCTCAATGTTTTTTTTCTTATTTGCATGCAGTTTTTCCATAAATGCCTCTTCTGGTATGTCTATTTTGGGTTGAGAAGAATAAAACTATCCTTTCACTTAATATTTGAATCTTTCACTTTTCTAATTTTATGTTTCATGAAACCTTGTAGCCTGAGAACCCTTGGAGAGTAGTCATCATAGATCTAACAGAATACTTTTGATATTTATCACAGCATGGAGGCAAAACAAAGAAATGCTGAGATCCAATGATGTTTTTCTTCAGAGCAGCTACGTAAAAATACCAATGGAAAAAAATGCTCATCTGTGCTACGGCCAAATATTGGGTAGAAAGGAAGTATTTTGATTACATTGTAATAGTATGAAATATCACCTAAATAATGAAAGGCAAAAGGATATGGCCTCTTACTATATAATCTCTTTGGCCATCAGCCAGAGCAGGAAATTTTCTCTGGGAGAGTGAAGGTATCAAGTAACTTGAAAAGTAATATATTTTTAGAGAACTAGCTTCATTTCACACTGCTTTCCAGAATTAGATTGTCACCTTAGAGAACAGACTTCTTGTTTGAAAAGTGGACTGCAGTCTAATTCTTTTTCTGTATTTATTTAAAATATGCTTTAATTGGATGGGAAGAGAGGGGGGAAAACTACAGAATACCATTGTTTTAGTAAGGACCTTTATTGCTATTAAACAGCAGTATACTGGGAAATATACTAGAGACCAGCATACATTATTCATGACTATAGTACAAATGTGTCACCATAAAGTCAGACACTAAAATACCATATTTGCGGTACTTCACTTAACAAAACTGATCCTTGGCACAGTCGGTGTCAGCAGTAAATCCTGAAAAATGCAGTGATTGGTCCTGCAATTATATTCTCTTTCTCCTGTTTTACTAAGTGAGTTGGTTCACTTTTTCTAAAGTCTTTGTGCTGAGACTATTGCATGACTCTATATAGAACCAAGGCAGTGGAGGGCATGAGGGTACGGGGAAGTCTGTAGATTGTTGGAGGGATTTCAAATCAACCTTGTAAGGATGTTGGTTACTGATGGACCTTTCAAAGAACTGTTATGTCTTGTACAGAAAAAGCTATACTGCTAGAATTTGAAAAGTGAAATGTAATTTTGCTCAAGACAATTACAAATTGTTGACCGCTGTTCTACTTGTGGGGGCAAAGCTATAACAATATGTTATTATACACTAAGTAACTTGAGTTTCAGAAAATGCACTTCAGTTTATAATGCTTTTGAAATGTCACTACCTGAATTGTGATAGTGATTATTTCTTGTCTCAGTGAACAATTGAGCAATCAGAATAACTTAAAAAAGCATGAGTAGGATCCGGTGCGATTAAGGCTCAGAAACAAATATTCTCTTCTATCAAGGCAGCATGATCCCATTTCTTCCTGGAGTAGGATGGATGTTGCAACAGCGAGTGTCTTGGAGGAAATGTGAGGTTCCTTCTTTTTTTGTCAGTCCCATGCAGGAATTCTACCATGAATAGCATGGGAGAATCACCATTAGTTATGTTAGTGCTGTGTGCACTCTGGTTCATGATGCCAGATACTGTAATGACATCACATCATAAATTATTTCTATGGGGGCATCCACACCTCCCTTAATTATTTCTAGCCTTTGAAGACCTGCTGATTACAACTGCATTATTCCTTAACTTCAAAAGTCCCAGCCAATTAAAAGGTTCTGGGAAGGATTTTGTGACAACTAAGGGTGTGGGATTTTTAGGTTTTTTTTTTCTTTTTAAGAGAGGAATGAGCAGAAAATTAGGTGTTTTGTTTGCTTGAATTAAAAAAAAAAAAAAAAACAATTATGCCCAGTAATAGGTATATTATCCTGCCAGTTCTTTAGGGCATATTTTGAAATTTGATACAGGACAACCTTTGTGCTAGAGATGTGCCTTTTGCCCCTCCTACGAAAATCCACCCAGAGCTGTCCAAGTTGCAACCTGCAGTTCTTTCTGGATTTATATGTGGTTCCATGATTGAGGAATTTTGCCCTAAGGCAAAGATTATGTTTTGTACTGGCTACCTTCATCTCAGAACACAATCCAAGCATCTTAAAGCCTTTGCATGCTGGTGGGTTTCTATGCTCTCCGTTAGGCTACAGATACTGGGACAGTTTGAAGAGCAGCTTTGGCCAAGAGTGTAGGATGCACTTAGGATTAGCACCGAATGACAGGGGGCCATGATCAGGAGCTGTGAACGAGCTGGGAGCTGACTGGACAAAAGCTCTTGAAAACCAGGGGAGGAGGAAAGGGCAGAGTGCATGGTTAAGAAGCCTGGAATTGCAATCCAGTAAGGATAGATGTAAGGAGATGGAAAACAAAGGAAAAGAATGAGAGGTTAGGGTAACACTGGGCTTGTGCTAAGAAACGTGAAGCATATAGTTTAGGGCTGCCTAGACGAAAAGCTATAGATATAGAAGGGATGGGACCAGGATGGGTCCATCCATATAATCACATTTCCCCCCCTTCTCCTGATCTTATTCATCTAATGCATTAGAGGGTTACAATCAAGCAAGGAATTTTATAGGACTCTTAGCCTTTTTTTGCTGGAGCTGGAAAACATTGTTATTGAATGAATACTGGAAATCAAGCATATTACTCAAGGTACTGAGGGTCAGTGTTTTCAGCTGTATCTGAAAGTAAGAGAAATTATGCTCTAAATACATACAGCATTATATATTCTCTGGAGGGGTAAACCAGCTCCTAAAGGTTTCAAATTGTGTTTTGCAACCCTATTTGCAACACAGTGATAGCACATTTTATCTCACTTTTAATTCTGAAAAGAAGTTGCTTATGAAGTATTCATGTAGGGGGAAATGAAAATACTAATAATTGTCTTAAAAGTAGGTAGACATTGCATAGTAAAGAAGTTCAAATGTTATTTGATGAAGCCAAGGTCATGAAAGAGACAGAATGGGAATGCGCGTGGATATATAAACTCAGAACCCTCAATCGTTATTCATGAAATAAGCAAAGTCAGGTTGTCAGACATACAGCTGCTCCGGCTGAATAAAAAAAAAATCATAAATTGTAAAACTACATGAGAATGGTTATTTAACCTGTAGGTTGAAAAGACTAAAATACACAAAAAATTCTTTGTACCCTTTGAAAAAAACCCATGAGGAATCATTCCTCCAAATCTGCTGAAAAGAAAGGCCAACAAAGATGATATGCAAATAAAAGTTTCTGCTAAATGAGTGGCTGCAAGTTATAAGTCTGACATTCTTCAAGCACATAAAAATGATCAGTTTTACCTGTGGGGAGTATTTTATCAACGCATTTTATTCAAACAATGCCCACTCTTATCAACTAGAACCAGGTTCAGTCTTGTTAATGGGATGAATTGGCAGTGACTTCTGTCTACATAGCAACCAGCAAATATTGTTCCCGGGGTCCGGAGTAGCCAGTGAGACGCGGGGCACGGCGGGGCAGCTCTGCTCGTGTCAATAGCACCGTTCTGCAATTCCTCCTCTGCACAACTCCCTCCCCATTGCATGGATGGGAGCGCTTCTAGAGTATGATCTCATCCAAAACCAGGGAATACTTGGCACTTTTATGTCAGGAAAGTATTACAAAGTGATGATTCTTCATGAAGAATTTATGTAGGAAACATTTTAAATTTTCTGTTATCAGTGACTAAAAAATACTTAACAAAAAGTATAATTATGCTAACTTATTTTTAATTTCAGTAGGAATTCGTGTCTGCAGTGTTTAGTGTTTTATTTAAAGTCATTGTCTTTAAAGCCTCTTAGTGGAACTGCAGTCAGGTGCCTTTTATTGTTCGTAAACATGCAGTGACTTGGGAAAAAAAAGCTCTTCACTACCTTTGTTTAAAAGCTTTTAACATCTGCCACCTCTTTTAATTCTTTATTTTGTTGCCAAAATACCTTTACTTCACTCTAGGTAAAAGAATAAACTGTGAAATACTATATTGCCTGCTTTTCTTTTTACATTTTTTTTTATTTGGAATGTTCTTGATAAAGGATATACTTAAAGCATCTAAAGATGAACTATAAAAATATAAGTCAGACAGTATTTGGAATGTTGAAAATAGGGCTTTTCTATAGGTATCTTTTTATAGGTGTCTAATGTTTTTCTCCATGTAAATATGATTTTTACTACAGAAATTTTTCTTTTCATTTCAGTTTAAAGCCAGTATTTTGAGTAAAAGTTGTAACACGTGCATACTCCACTAGTGAAGAGGATAAAAAATACCTTATAATTTTTCCGTATATGTTAACAAAGCTATGTTTTAACTCCTCATTGATTATAAAAGATTAATTAATCAGAAAATACTTCTAAAGTAATGTAAAGTTAAAAGAGAGAGGACTTTGAGGCTAATAGGGAAAATGTTACCTTTACTTTTAATTTAATTTTGCTTTTAGAAATAGTGTTGTTTTATCTTTTAAAGTCAGTGTTTCTGACTTGAGGGAAGAGGTAAAATGAGAGTATATGTGACAATTGTAGTAACAAATGTCTAAAAATATCAAATGTACAAAAGTAGTGTTTCTTTCTACATTTAAAGTCAAATTTTAAGCAGAAGTACTTTGAATCTAAACAGGTCCCTAAAGTTTAAGGGTTTTTTTTAGCATTCAGTGTAGCTGTCTATCTTTAAATTCATGGAACGAAATATACCTTTTCATACATGGATTAAAACCAGTAGGACCATTTTTTCAAAAGTTGTGTGCTGTAGACCACTTTCAATCAATACTATGGAGGTATAATTTATCAGATCTTGTACCTTGAAGTCAGAAAGAACAGTTGTTTAAATGTGCAGGGTTCATACAAAATTTGTTGTTTAGACAAAGTTTTTATACAAAGAATTGTTGACCCAAAATAATTTCTCATCCCACAAATAGATGCACTGTATATAGAATATGTTATTGTTCTGATTCCTGCTGATCATGCAGATTTCATAATGATTTCAGTAGGTCACTTAAAAGGATCTCTCAATTTCATCTGAAGACCAGAAAGCTCAGTGATATAACGGTTTCTGCTCACTGTCCTTAAAGGTGACCTGCAAAGTTAAAGTTAAAATTGGATGGGATCTAAAAGTCCGGCGTCCATGCTGTCCTGCTGGAAAAGAATATTAAACAGACTTTTTAGTAGGACTTAATTGATTGTGAGCATTAGAATATACACAGTTTACTTAAATCAAATGAGTATTTCCCTAAAGTTTTATCTTTATTTGCACTGTGATTTTTTGCCTCTGTTGGTTCTACTCCTGAATTTAAAGTAAATTTATGTTTACCCCATCCAGAAGCTCTTTTGTTTAAGGGCTTGCCATTATTATTGCGTGTTCTATGTAAGAGAAGTTATATAGATTGAAGCATTTTTTGATGCTTTTAGAGAACACAAAACTGGCATGAAATTTAGGGTGTTTTAGTTCTAACATTTATGCTTGCTATTTATGACAATTCAGGCATTAGACATTAGTTCTCTGTCATAAGTTTCTCCATTATGATCTTGGCTTTGTGCAGACGAATGAAATTAGTGCTTAAAGACCAGGAAAATTAAGAATATATATAAAATGAGTCAATAAGCTTCCTTGCAGGTAGAGTAAAAGCACTGGTTATAAAGCATTTTGCTCTTCCATATTGCCTAGAGTAACCCTGTGAGGATTATTTATGCTGAAAGTTGCTTGTACTAGAATTGCATAAGTGTGGTCCCTGTAAGACAGATGTTTGAAATATCTCATATGGTGTGACAAAACATATTTAGTCTGTATGGTAGCAAGATAACAAGAGCTTCCTTTCATACAAAATATGTGTCATCTTACAGTGGTAATTCTCCACCTCTTCACTATGGCTACACAAAAATGATATCATTATATATTGCGTTTATACGTGTTTGGTCTTGACCTTTCCATAGAACACTTAGAGAAATTCAAGCCCTAAACTTTATGGCTTCCTTTGGATTCAAAATGAATAGTGTTATTTTAATTAACATCTATAGTCTCTGATTTCCACATCTTGATGACAGATTAGCATACCAGCAGAGTGATAAAATGAGATTAAAAGGCAGACAAACTTCTGTTTTCATTAAGCCTGGATGTTACAAAAGAAGAAAGGAATTCGATCATGAAATGTTCCTAGATTAAGGATCTTAATAACAAACTTCCATGATGTTTCTTTTAAGTTATTAATTGTTTACTTCTGTATTTGGATGTATTAGGAACTTAGATTATTGTGAACCATTTTAGTTTGGTAGCTACAGAAAACTTCAGTGCTGTTGAAAGTAAAAAAGGCAAGTGTCATTACATACTTAAATATTTCAACTAAAGACTTCTCCTTTTTTTTTTTTTTTTTAGTGGAATCAATTGCCTCTAGTTTTTTCTAAGCTCCAAAGCCATAAATAGGTCTTTGAAGGGCTGCATCATTAAAATTGAGAGTTGATTCAGCTTTTAAATGGGTAGTTACCTATTATAAATTAACATCACCCTTAGGCTCAGCAGAAGCTACTAACAACTGCAGTCTTGGAAAAGATGTAGGAAGTGAAAATTCCATGGTGGACTGTTAGTTCTTTGGCTTTTTAATGTTGTTTTTTACTTTTTGATTGCAACTATTTTATTACATGCAATAGCATCTCAGATTAAATGTCTATCACTTTGTAAACTAATTCAGCCAAACTAATTGCAGTGAATAAACTCAACATACTTGAATTAAACTTGCCTTTTGGACCTCCTGGCATTTTGATGATTTGTGCATATATCACAGTGCCATATTTGAAAATGCATAGTAAGCAGTGTTTGAGCTTGAAAGAAAATTGGCAGAAAGCTGTTATGATTCCTGGATATCCCCTCTAAGTAAGAATAGGAGCAGGTGCTTGTGAGCTCCAATGATTTTATTCCTAGAAGGGCCTACATTTATTGAGAAGAGATGAAACACAGTCTCTGTCCTTTTTTTTGGCCAGAAGCAACCAAATAGTGATGTTTAATACTGTGAATGTATAGGTATTTCTTGCCTCAAAAACAAGCAAACAAGAATGGCTTTAAACTGAGAGTAGGTTTAGATTGGGTATTAGGAAGAAACTCTTTACCGTGAGTGTGGTGAGGCACCAGAACAGGTTGCTCAGAGAAGTTGTGGATGCCACAGAGAAGATGTGGAAGTGTTGAAGTCCAGGTTGGACAGGGCATTTAGCAACCTGGTCTAGTAGAGGGTGTCCCTAGCTTCTGTGGGAGTACAGGGAATAAGGCATAGTTTTGATTTGGTAAGTAGGTATTGGGCAGGATTTGCTTACTTTGGTGTTATGTATTAATAGCAAACTGGATGGTCCTTTGCATGCATATATGTGTAGTTAGTCTGGTGAGTACATTTATAGTACAATAAATTGTCAGACCGAGTATCTGTTATATTCCTGGTCCTGCCCTGGCAATGTAGGCTAGAAGTGTTTTCAAAACATACTGCACACACTGGTTGGGAAACTTATCAATTTGCAGTAACCATAACCATAGAATTTCAAAGAAAGTTTTGATGTTTTTGGCAATCCTACTAAGCAAAGGCCTATAGGACTGAGATCTTCTCAAGGGGTAAGAGGTGGTAGGAACATGGCATTATCCAGCTATGGAAGTAACTTTTGTAGAGATTCATATCGAATTTTAAGATTACTATGAAAGAAGCATGAATTAAAATGTGTATGTAGGCATGAAAAGAAACAGCACAATACGTGTTAAAAGAATGGCCTGAAGTGATAACAAAGAACATAACTCCCAGCTGATCAAATGAAATGCCGTGTTATTTCTATCAAACCCAGAAGGCCTGCACTTCAGTAGGACTACAGCATTTTGTTAGTGAAAGACTGTGCATTCTAACAACTGAAGGGTGGGAACAAGGTTGTAGTATATACTTTTTCTGTTAGCCCAAA
The DNA here is from genome assembly GCA_013396755.1 of Sclerurus mexicanus. Lineage (NCBI taxonomy): Eukaryota > Metazoa > Chordata > Aves > Passeriformes > Furnariidae > Sclerurus > Sclerurus mexicanus. The sequence goes on from VWZF01001128.1 coordinate 1,683,730, forward strand.
AGGAAGAAATCTTGTAGCAAAAGGCTTTCCATAACAAAAAAGAAAATGTTGCTAATCAAGAACAAACTTCAAGAAAACACAAGGACTTGATAGCTAGCATCCCTTGTTTTCCACATTGCATAAGAATGATCCTGGCCAGACCACTAAATACATGTTTTTCTTCTTGTAAATACGTGGGTGTGAGAGTGTGTGTGAAAATCAAGAGTGGATGAAATGTACGAAGGAATGACTGTGTAGGTAAAATCAAATTACCTGGAGACACCGCCAATGTTATTTCATCTTCCATAACATTTTGCACTGAGGGTTTTTTTATACCAATATTCTACACATCTACCTAAAATTTATGAGGGAAGCATTTAATTTTAGGTCTGCACAGTTGAGAAAGACCTACTGAAATTTCATCCCAAGAAAAACAGAAAGCTGAAAAAAATGTTAAATCTGCAGACATGCTCTTACAGTTAAGTCAAAAACTCAAACACCTAACTGTACCACAAACTCCACATTGCATACCCAAATCACTGCAGCCAGGGAGGGCAAATACTATACAGATTTTAGAATGGCCATTTTTCCAAACTGTTGAGGTTGAATACATTAATAAATACAACTCATAGTGCAAATCATAGCTAAGCAAATCTTGTGATCGTGGAATGGGATAAATGACTTTGCCTCTCACCCAACCTTTCTGTTACGGCCTTTCTGTAACTGATATTTCACTGAAGCGTCTCACAGGCTACAGCAAGTTGCTGCAGTAATACACTGATTTGCATCTCCTGTGAATTAGTGAAGTACATGTCTTACACTGATAAATGTGAATACTGGTGAAGAATAGGAAAGAAAATCATTTGACAAAAATGTCAAGTGGACAGAATTAGAAAAAGCTACATTAATGTAGCCGACCAGGCCAGGCCAGGCAAAATGTATTTTAAATGCTGGTTTGTGTTATATTTGACTGCTTTCTTGATTGTCACTTCTGCCACTTCTCACGTGGGTATTTAAAAGTATTACTAAATCCCTCACAAATTTTTGTTTTACGGTAAATTTTCTTTTACTTGGGAATGTTTTAAGCTTAGTAATTTAAGATGGCATTGTAATCTAGTAAATTTAGGAGGATTTTTTCTATTCCCTCTTTGATTGAGTTGGGAAATTATGTTTTAAATATTTGCTGTTAAATGTTGAAATAATTTACAGGCCAAAACTTATCAAGCAGATACACATTAGTGAATAACTTTGGAATTCTCCAATTAGTTTGCTAACAGAGGAAAACCAACCTTTGTTTTAACCGCTGCGGTTAAATATTTAAGGTTAAATATAGACTGCTTATTGCATCTTCATGAACATTTGATTTTGTTCTCAGGGTAAACAGTAACACCTATCTAAAGTAATGCCAGCAGAAATGAAATGCAATTTGATTATACTGTAATAACTGCTTAATTACTGTGAAGCTGTGCATTATGAATATCATAAAGTTAAGCCTGAGTGTTGATATTACATTTTTGTGACCACTTCTCAGCATCTTCCTAGCTTGAACCATCATGTGTGCCCATCATTCAAGCAAAATGAACCTGTATGGATGGTGCCCTTGCGGGAGCTGAAGACATAGTTCTCTTTTCTCTTGTGCAAGTAGCTTACAGCTGGAGAGGATGCTGGTCCTTCATCTTCTATTTATTTCCCCAGGGTTTAGATTTGTCCTTTTTTTTTCCTTTCAGGTAGTCTTTGTACTTAAAGATGGTGTCCAAGAGCCTCATTTTACAAAGACAGTTTATACCAGGGACAAATCACCTCACTGTGGAATTATCATTTATGGTGTAAGAACAGCAGATAATGCATGTAGCATTCTGATTTAGTGCTAAATAATTTGTCATCCAAGGCTTTTTCAATGGTCACATCTTTGGTTCACTATATATTAATACTAGCCAGCCTCAGATTGCTACTCCTTCCATATTCATATTTCCTTCTTACTCCTTCCATATTCATTGCTCCTTATTAGAGCACCTAATTTAAAGAATACTTTAAGGATGCTCAAGGAGTTGGTGTTTAGTCTGCATGTTAAACTGAGACTTTTACAATTTACTAATTAATACATATAGGTTCCATCACCTTGTATTGGGAAAAAAAGTAATTATGTGATGTCACAATTCCTGTGATTATCCTTCTAGCTGATGTATATCAGCCTGCTCTCTTTCTGGTGATGACTGAAAGCAATAGTCCAATCTCTAGAATTATCATTGCCATTAGGTAATGTTATGTAAAATACACCTATTACGTGACACCTCTTAGGAAGGAAAGCTGCAAGCAGGTGTAATGAGTGTAGTCCAATTTTTAGTTTCATCCTCCTGTGTGTGTTAGATTGTGTTCATGACTAAAATTGGTGGGCAAAACTTTACACTAAAAAAATTGAAAATACCAGATTATATTCTTTTAGTCACTTGTAGAATGTCTCATCTTCGGTGCTTGTAAAAGAATGTCTTCAGCAGAAAGATTCTCAGCTCTTTGTAGTTTGCTTATACTCCTTACAGCCAGGATTTTGTGTTCTATGTAATATATCTGTAGACATACTGTTGTTTATACATAATTCGTTTTTTAAATTTCACTTGACTTGCCTTTCAGAGGCTTGGTGATAACATTTTACCAGATTGAAGTACTTGAGGTGTAACATCTTCATACCTCACTGTCGTTGTCAAGCACAGGACCAGACTCTGCCTTGGATGCCTCTCTACTGCACTCTAGTGTATATCGTCTGGATAGTTCCCCACTAATACCCAGTCCTTTCCCCAACTTTTTGGTTTTTGATACAAAATGACAAACATTAAAGCAAAGTGTAATATTCTGTGTCTTGCTTCCTCCTTTGAGATTCGGCACACACTGAAGGGAGGCTTTAGTGACTGTTTTCAGTTGTGTGCTGATGCTTTCAGGAAACTAACGCAGTTATTCAGAATTAGTCACCTGGATGAAGAGTTCAGTATTTACCTGCTTAGCTTTAAGCTAATGTTGCTTGTACTTACGTGTTTAAAAGGATCTGACATTTGGGTAGCTTATTTTTACATTTCTTTGACTAAGGAATGGTGCCAGCTGTGCTACAATATGCTTTGCAGTGACATTGAGTTGAGATATCAAGAGCATTTGCATGAGAATCCATATTACGAAAGGGTTGCAAAATATAAAGAAAAGTAACTTCTGAAGGAGATAGCTTTATGTGTACCCACAGTCTGTGTCAATCTCACAGGCTCCTGTGTGTGTAATCAAACTATCTATAGTACAAACAGCTGTCAAAAAAAGTAAACTAATTCAAAATTAAACTTGTTATTTTTCTTCTAAAGAACACCTCAGAACATACATTTCTGTGTTCTAACTAATTTTTTTTTCAGGTAGCTAAAAGCAGTACAGAGGAGCAGTACAGAGAACCTCTGACTTCATGATATGAGGGTTATAATGGATGTGAACTATCATCTTACCCATTGTTTGGCATCTGTTCTTGTTTTTCTATTCTCTCTTCTCTGATTTGATGAATATGAAAAGGAAGCCGGAAAAGTTTCTTTGGTTTTGAATGTATATTTACAGGGAAGGTCTGCAATATAATGCTTGCAAAATTGAGACTGTGCAATTTGAGGTGCTTTACATGAATCATATCATGAGGTCTAAGTAGCTCAAAGTCTTTATAGTCTTGTCCAGTACTTCAGTTGTACAAGTAGTTACTCTCATCATCTTTATTCAGTCAATGTTTTATGTTGAAATGCATCCCCTCTTCCCAGACTAGAAGGGTAAATGCAGTTCAGCAAGTGACATGCTTGACTTAGATTTAGAATTGCCCAGATTTCCTTCCAAAGACACTTCTGTTGAAAGTTACTATGCAAGATTTTCTATAGACAGCTGCCCATTGGAACTGAAAAACTGTGATGGTGGCATAGACAGACCTAAATTATGTAGGTTTTTGGTTACTTTCAAAGTGAGTAAACTGCCTATGGAAAATGGAGTACTATTATCTCACAACCTTTAATTTCTTTGTAAGGCTAGAGTATAGCAATCTCTTTCTGCCTCCACCAAGTCAAGGGCCCCAGTGTTTGTAATTGTGTAAATATTTATTTCTATTCACCACATTCATGAATCACTGCAAAAAGTAGTGAGAAATCAACATTAATAATATCTATGACAGCAGTAGCGAGGGGCAAAGAGAAGGAAAACGAACGATAAGTTTTGCATGAATTTATTACAGGCATAAAATAAAATGTCTTCCAATTTACATGAGAAGTTGGCATTCTCAGTGGTATCCAAAGGGAAGGCTGTGAATAAACCTTGGCAAACAGTGATGCTCTGTCTGTGTCCTAGGAGCTCTGACTGGCATGTGGCAATGGGATGTTACTTCTGGCACTGAGTGGGCTTGATCATCTGCTGAGTCCCTGACATCCTGACATAACAATCTGTGTAGCAAAGATCTGTGAAGACATCAAGTACTTGGCAGCATTAGCTGTGTCTTAACAATACAACAAGCCTCGATTTGCCAACAGGTATTGCTGCATGAGTTCATTCACTGAAGGCAGAAACAAAAGCCAGATTTTCAGTGAGAGGGGAAAGAGAACTTCTTGCCAGCTGCATTACTCATTAGTCCTCTTAGCTTAGCTTAACCCTTTTGCGCACAGTGAAGCTGTGAGACAGCAAGGAGTGTTTGAATGCTTTGTGGATGCTTTCTGCATTTGTTCATCAGCTGCTATAGAGCAGCTGGCCATGCTGCAAGAGTGAAACTCTAAGAATGTGTTTCCAGATCTGCTTGGGCAGTTTGCCCTCCAGTTCATGAGGCTGTTGTTGAAGGTATGCAAAGATCACAAATACTGCACTGGAGAGCAGCAGGATATCTGGTTAAGAAATTTGTGATTGTGTATGCATGGTGTATCCGTTTTTCACCATAAATTCTATTTGCCATGCTCAGAGCTTGCATAGCAGAATGATGTGGAATGTAATCAGGTCCTACCACGAAACACACACACAGTCTTTTTACTTTTATTTCTGTACTGATTGCTGGTGCTCATACCATACTGCGGTATTTTTGAATGTGAACAGAGGGCAACTACCCTGTTAAATAATATTGGACCTAAAGACAACAACTTGTCAATAGTGCTTCATCTCCAAAGGCAAGCTGAAGGGATATTAAATCTGTAGAACAGACAGTCAAAAAGCAGCCTGTGGCCTTCTGGAGGGTAGTCTTCTTGCTCTGGCTGCCAGTAGTGCTGGAACTTGCTCCCTGTCTGTCTACCAGGGCTGCAGAGCAATCTTTAGGTAGACAGCATAATCTGTGCTTCACTTAAACCCACCCAAGTGAGGCAGAACTTCAGTGGAGAGTTGATTTAGGCAGGCAAGAAGGGCTTTGGGCTCTGTTTTAAATGGCTAGGAAGAAGGCTCGGTGGGAGGGGCAGGGGTAGAATGAGTGCTTCAGGCATAGTGCACTAGAGGTAAGGCATCTCAGCTTTTCCTATCTGATTATCTCTTGCTCAGCCATTGCTATGGCTGTGACTGATCTATGAGAAGTGACCTTTTGCAGATAATGTCCTCATTTAAAAACTTCAGTTCAAAAAGCTCTTCTGATGCACTGTGTACATTAATTACTCAAACATGGGTACATTACAATTTTACCTAATCTTTTCCGGGTATCCTTAAACTTCTTCCTGTCCAGAACTTTACAAATTCAGCTTTTTCATAGTGATACTTTACATTGAATGAATTTAGGAAAGCTTATCTCTTAAAAATATACAAACTATAACAAAGACTTGGCACTGTTCCTGTTTGATTGATTTTGTTTGTGGCCGTGTTCCTTTTCACTGATTTTTTTGTTTGTTGTTTTTGTTAAAAGAACACCTTGCTGAAGGAAACCTTTAACAAAGGTTTTTGCTAAAACAAGAAACCAGAAAGGCATCCTTGTTGGTGCAAATAATTATGCAAAATTATTATTTTATTTGCCCAGCTGCCTGTTGAGTCAGCTTGTACGTACCAGAGTACAAGTATCAATGCTAACACAGCACAGAATTTTTGGTAGCAAAGGAGCATAGAAGACATTGCAAGGTGCAGGTTTGAGGATTGACACTGATGCTCTTGTGAGGAAGAGAAAGCGATTCGTGTGATGCAGCATTGTTATATATTACAGTAGTGAAAATATGAATAGCACATATCTGTAAGAAATCATCCCTGAAGAATAGCCCGAGTTTTATTGCTTGTAAAATTAAAAAGTTGCTTGCATTAGGTTATTGGATAGAGTTAAGAAATCACTCCTTGAATTGGCAAAAAATAACTCGTAATATTACCCGTCACAAAGGGGCATAATCTTTGATTTGGGGGGGGTCTGGAAAAAAAAATAACCAGAGTGATTTAAGAAGTATGATTTTCTAAAACAGATGAATATTTTAAATATTTCAAAAATAAGGATTTAATAAGCAGTATCTGCTAGGTATTGGTAATGTAAAACGTCTGAAGGACTACAGAAAAAAGCTTAATTTTAAAATACCATTAAAGACCACAAAAAAAAATCTTGGATGCATCTTTGGTTACTATTGGCTAGAAACACTATCAAATCTATGTATCAGCATCCACATACCAATACTCCTCTTCTTCAGTGTTTCAGCAATACATTAGAAAGGGAATAGCATCATATATTAAGCATGATTTTTCTGTTTTGGCTTTTTTTATTTTTATTTTTTAATTTATCTATGAATTCATTTCCTGAACTCATTTTCCTCTGAACTCAGGAACAGAAGTATGTGGTTTACCTCAAGTTACTTTTGAAGAATTACTGCTGCATGGTTAATCCATCTGAATAGCATTTTTAAGATTTTTTCAAATCATGAAAGGCGATTTGTACCAGAATTAGGTGAAGCAGGCAGCCTGGTAAAACTCAGCCTTCACTCCACAGCTATCCAAACAGCCAAAGCAAGCTTGATTCTATATAAAAAGCATTGATTGATGTTCAAGTGCAGCCTGTTCCAGGTGATGCATGAACTGGGACCCCATTATGGTCCAGTCGACAGTCTCTGCTAAGTGATCTGTTGAGAGGTTTTCCCCCATCCAAACTAATTCTCAGTGTTTGTGCCAAAATATCTTTTCTGGAAATCATCCTTTGAGACATTGCATAGTTGGTTTTTAAAAAATATTGTTGACTCTTAAGTGAATACATAAAGAATGAGATTTTTTTTAAAAAAAAAAATTCAAGAATAAGGTATACTTCTGGCAATTATTTAAATTTACTTTTAATTTCAATTTCTGCTGATAACCATACTTCTTTTATGACAAATGTTAATTCCTAAGTTATTACTAGTCCTTATTCTCTATATCCAAATGTAATTTCTGTGTCTTTGTGTCTTTGATATGGAAAATCTTCTAACCTTCAAGAAAAATATAACTTTTTAATATATAGTATCTTCAAAATTTAATGTTACAAAAGTTTGAGAAAGAAAGATTTTGATCACCTTTGTAACTTGCTTTTAAAAGATGACATCAATTGGAATAAAAGATCTCTTTTTACATAAGTAGATATATATATTGGTTTTGCCATAGCAGGTGCACATGGATCTTGAGCTTATTCTACTCTTTTCATACATTTTCTGTTAATAGTAAACCAAAGAATTATAGGGGGTTTTTGAAAACAAAGTCTCAGCATTATGGCTCTAAGAACTGCTTGAGTACTGATTAATTTAACATCAGAACCCAGTGTAAGGGTTTGTTTCTTCAATTTATCTGCTTTCTTGATGAGAATTTATAAATGCTGACTAACCATCAACTCTGTTGCATGCTTCCACTGCTTAGTAAACACATCTTGAAAAAATGCAGCATTTTTCACTTGGATTAAACTAATCACTGTGTTTCATTAAAAGGAGGTTGTTCTTCCCATTTAACAGCTTTGTGATTGTTTGTTCTCAACATTCTGATTGCTGTGAATAGAAGAATTTATTCTACAGTGAGAAGGGCTGGCTGGTTATAGTTTTGCATGGGTTTGCTGTAAATAATGCGACTTATTTTTTAATAGCTGTTATATGACTTTCAGGGTGTCCCAACCTTTTGCTTTGTCAGCTTGGAAAGAAAGCCTGCTAAATGCCTGTGGTTCCAGTTTCTTTAGTAATGTGACCATGGATGTTCTGTACTGTGTTCAACCAATTTTTTTTTTTTTTTTTGGTACTCTTCATAGATTTTCTGTGGTAAATAGGAGCAGATAATGGCAGGAAATAAAATTAAGGAAAAAAAGGGCAGCATAGGGACAGAACTGGGGAGCATTTACACTGAAAATTATATTACAAGAATTGAAACAATTTCTAGGTGTAGTTCATTACGTTTTGCAATCAAAGCTGACACTTTTTTCTAGCTTTATACTTGATTTATAATTTCTTATGAGAGGAGGAGTATAATTTTCTTTAATATCTTTTAAAGTATTCACTTATTTGATCTTCAATTCTGACTAAGCATATGTACCTCACCCAGAAAAAGGTACTTGGGTTTTTACTTTCTGACAGAATATAATGGAGAATCGTTACCCATTTCCACTCTCTACGTTTTTATTTTTTCTCAACATGAGAATGAAGGTGAACTAAAACTGCAGATAAATAGATGCTTCAGAGAAGGTATAAGATTCTCAGACTCACTAACAGTTAGAGGAATAATTCCCATGAGCTATAACCTCAGGCAGAATATCCCCGGTGTATGACTCATATGGACAATATGTGAATTAAACAAGTAGGTGAGTTTTAGAAATGTTTGGTTCCCTCATCTCCACCCTACCATTGTCCTAGTTCATGCACCCTTTTAAGGTGCTTTTACATTTAATCACTCAGCAATTAAAATGGAATCTATTTCAGGGCTGATTATTATGTACTTAACCTGAGATTACAACGGATTCAATAAACAAGCAAAAGAAGTACCTAGTTCTTTAAGTCTCTGAATATGTACTTCAGCCATTTGACTTGTTTGGGCTTGAGATGCTGCATGTATCCCTCCTAAATGTGAAAAAATTTCCACTGAAATCAGATGTAGCTGCCAATTTGGCAAGTAGTGGTTAATAAGACTGTTCTTGGGCTTTTCGATCTCTGGGGAATTCCCGTTGTCACTTAAATGACAGATGCATGGTCTACAAGGTTCCTGCATTCTTCTCTTGCTCTGAAATACCATTCATGTGGTTTGACCAACTTTCAGGCCTAAGCAGAGATGAGAAGGAATTTTAATTGTATAATTGTAACAAATACGTGTTTCTATCAGTTTATGTTATGTTGCATTTATAAAACATTTGGAAAACCAAACTTGTCTGTACATATACTGTCAGTATGGTACAGATACCAATCTTGGCAGCATTTTGCTTGAGGCTGCAGCTTGTAGGTACTGTTCATTTTAACAGTTATTGGCTTTGAAAAGCTTGTGATTTCTTTGAAACTTCAGTTTAGGCATGAAATTACTTCTGACCTTGAATTGTCTATAAGAAATATCATTCATTAACTTATTCTGAGATATCTGGATACATCCCTTTTTATGCACAACTTGTACAGTTGTTTCTAGTACCTTGTTCTTCTGCATCTCTACTGCTTATATATATATAAGTGAATTAACAGTGTTTGTAAATAGAACCACTGGAGAACCCAAAGACAGAGTCATGTATATTCTTTTGTCTTTAAAATAGGAAAGTTTTCATGCAAGGAAAGCATTATGTGAATTTTATTTTCCTCTGATTTAGAGCATATTTTCTGTAAAAGTTTATTCAAAATATTAGGGGAAGGAGGGGAGTCCTATTTCTCTTAAATAAATACTAACATATTTTATACCTCTGAGACAAAAAAAGAAAATACCTTGAAACTCTATAGTAAGTTTCACTTTCAAAAATGTCTAAATGCTCTTCAGGCCATTCAGAGAATGAAATCTCAACATTAAATAATTTTAGAACATGCAAGTACTTCACACAGTTCCTCTCTAAACCTATGCCACAGAAACACTTTCACTTTTTAAAAGAACACAAGTCTTTAGGGGAGAGCAAAGGAGATGAGGAAGAAGCACGCTTTGGGTCAGTAGTCGCAGAAACCATGGAAAGGCTGTATGGATAGAAAAAGCAAAACCTTTACATGTTTCATAATCAAAGATAAACTCAGCATGAGTCATCATTTAAACAATTTAGGTATGTAGATAGCAAAAGGAAAATATTTAAATTAGAAAAATACGGACTGTCTGACCTCCATCTTCTACCTTGTTGCATTTTTCACCAGTCTTGTTTCTGTTATGAGATTATAGCCCTTGTCTTGCAAGTGCTCCCTACATCCAAGCACTGTGTGACCTTTACTGCTGAATCACAGGCTATATTGGAAACACATTTGTGTGTACAGAATACAAGACACTGAAGTTGTTAAATGGCCCAATTTACCAGAGCTTGTATCCAGTAAGGACTCAAAAGAAGAGAGTAAAATTTGTTTTTTCCTCTTAATACATGACTATAATTGGATTGCGATCTTATTCTTAGGACACCAAAAAATGAAATGGTTGCTTCTTGATGCAGATAGTCCAGGAGGGTCTGCCATAACCTCTCTGAATGGGCCTTATCACATAGTAATATGAGAAAATCTTGAATTTTAAAAGTTACTACCAGCAGTCAACTCTCATGTCACAATTACACTGTGATCACCCTTAAGGACTCTTTTAAATCTGTGTTGCTTTTTGCTGATTATAATTCCTGATGCATTTATCTGATGCTTCAGAAATTATTATATCCATCTGGTCTAGGCATCAATCAGTTTATGAAGGTTATATCTTAAGAGTCAAAGCATTACTAACACAAAGTGTCTCATTTCTGTATGTAATAAGAATGACATTTCAGTGAAAGAATTTGTAATGTATTATATCTTTCCTTTTTCTTCCTTATCTAGAAATGAGAATGGTTGGAAAACAAGTTGAATTCTGATAGAAGTTCATTTGAAGCTTGCAGCTCACCTGTTTGCAGGCAAAAATAAAGCACGTTACTTGGAGCAGATCAACTGCAAATTAGGAAATATACAATTTTAAGTTTTCTAAATGTCATAGGGTTGCTTTATATTCGAGGTAAATAAGAACAATATTACTGTAGTAATTGTTTCTACAACTGAGACCCCTGAAAAACTGAATCTTTTAATGTACTAATTACACAGTAACAATTCCAAGTTTTTGTTTTTTTTTTTCTTTGTGTTGCATGTCTTTCATCTATGTAGACATCAGAGAATAATAAAAATGTAATATCTAATCTAGTTATGATTCATTTGATGGATGACTGTTGTGGAGTATCAGCTACTGAAACACTCAACGTTAATTTATCATAAAATATTGGAATTTTTGGTTGTCTGGGTTTCAAATTTTCCTGAAAACAGCATCACAGTTTTGCATCTGGTTATAACAACAGTCCTCAGACAGAGGAAAAGAGGTGACAGCTCCCCATTACTTTTTTGTTTGCTTGCTTTTTTGTCTTTATGTTATATGATTTTGCTGAATTCATGTTCTTTCAGGCCTCTGCTTTTTTCATAACAGCAAAACAAAGTCAAATGTCTGGACTAAAGGTGAGTTTTGGACTAACCTCTCTTGTCTGAAGACTCAATTGCATAGGAAACTAGATGTGGGCTTATTGTTGTCCACTCTAAGTGTATGTTTTTCAAGTTAGAACTGTAATTAGCTAATTCAGCAAATTCAGTGTAGCTGATGCGCAAGATAGGATGAGGTGTGGACTAAAGGCTCTTAGGTAATCTTATTTGTTCTTGGTCTTTCCTTGCATGTGACATTTGTCACGTTCAATTTGGCTGGCAAACCTCAAAACAGCAAAGGAAGCCAAACTTTGTAACGCTACCAAGTACCCACAGAAAAGTACATTGCAATAGGGCTCAGTGACCGTCCTGATACAGAACCTGGATTTACTCTAACTTTTATGGCCTTATAATATATTGAAATTCAGTCTCTAGTGAATATGCAGGAAGGCAAACTTAAATCATCATAACTTCCTTACATTCCAGATGGTTTCTATGGGCTTCTGAGATTTACTTTCAACATAGAGTGTATTTGTAGTTTTAAAATTTATAATAAATTTTTTTTGCTACTAGTTTTGGAAAAATACTGCATTTTCGTTAATGTGAGGGAAATGCATTATATCTGTTCTATTATACCTAAGTTCAAGTTCCTATCCAAAGCTTCATTATTTTTACTAAAAGATAATAAAAGGGTAGGTCCAGAAGTACTAACCCTGGATATGGAAATCACTAGGCTTCAGCTACAGTGTCTCTCTTTTTGAGGAACAAAGTCTTGTGTGAACAGGAGGCTGGTTTATGCTGTCATTGTTGAAACTGGCACACTGGAGTGTATTTTTTAACTAGTTTTTTCCATATTTCCCACTTTTATTTCTGTTGTGAATATTGGTACTTCAAAGCCACTCATTGTGGAAGTTGACCAGTTTTGCTTTTCTAAAATACCCAGCACCACATCAGATACCTCAAAATCATGCACGAGATTAAATGGAATCCAGGATTCCTTTGACTTTCTTTTTATTGTCATGTTTAAATTAAAACTTAATTAAACTCTTCACAGAGAGTAGCATGGTAAAAGCATAACTTGTGATATCTTGTAATGTTTTGAAGGCAGTTCCTTGAGAATGAAGCCCTACTAGATAAAGATTCTCCAGAAATGTTAGCTAACCATAGAGACTGTTTCTGGGTGTATAAGTAATTTTAGAAGTTCCTCAAACTGATTTCACAGAGACCAGGCTAAATACAAGTACTAAAAAAAAAAAAATATTTGGCCCATCATTTGTGAGTTGTTATTATTTTTCCTCAAATTTGTTGTTCATTTATTAATGACTATTTTAAAGATTTTTAAAAGCTCACATTTATTGAAATCAGTATTTCAAGGCTTTTAACAGAAATAGAAAATCCGTTATAGCTTTCTTATTATCCAGATGGGAATTTTATTTTTTTTATTTTTTTTATGTGGAGTTTTCTTGTTTATGCTGTGTTGTAGGTGTTGATTTTCATTTTGATTCAGTATGTGGAATTTGTTTTTGAAAAGTTCTGAAGAATCAGGGTAAATTTAAGCTATATAAGGATTTTTATATCACCATTTCCACATTGTATTGTAAACTTGCAACATTTGCTGTTTTGAAAATCAACACTAAGCAGTATCTGAAAATACCTAGGACCAGAATTTAGGAACTTCTGGACAGGCAAATGTGGCACTATTTTTGTGGCAGGTAGTAAACTTCATTAGTAGTTTCTGAGTTTTTTTCTCTCCAGTTTGCAAACAAATGCACACAGTGTGAAATGCACACTGCTGCAGTATATGAAGTAGATTGCTACTAAATCATGCGTTTTGTGATGTGTTCTTGTAAGCGTCGAGCTCCCCAGTTACAATTTAATAGTGCAATCATATGAGCTGCAAGTCACAATGGAATTTTTCCCCTACCTACTCTTGAGATCAGAATCTTACGGTAGAGACACTCACAGCACATGCGATAAGAGCAGAGAGAATGAGGGGAGACGGATCATTACATGACTTCCTTCATGTTATTTTTGGATATGACTAGCATTCCTCCCCTTACACACACCCTCTTTTTTCCCCAGCCCCCATCTCTTACATGCATTACAAGCTCATGCAAACACTCTCACGTACTCTGCAGCAAAAGCAAGAGCAACAGTTGGACTGAAGCCAGAGGACTTAAACTCCGCTTCCTCATTGCCAGCAGGCTTTGTTCTTTGGAATCAGTCAGAACTAGGGAGAACGTCTTCATTGCCGAGCGTGGTGGTTGGAATTTGGCAGCTCAGCTGTCTATTAAGTTTTTCTGTGCTCCTCTGCGAACTAGGCTGCATTTAGAGCAGCAAAGCTAAGAGCTGGGGCTAGTCAAGAAATAAAGGACCCAGAGACCATCAGCTATCACCCTCTTTTGCGGGGGCTGGGGGTCCCTCTGTTCCACAACGGTAAGTGCCAGCATTAAATGTGTATAAAGATGCAAGAAACTTTAAGGTGTTTTAGCTTACTACAATAGAGGAGGGGGAAAAAAGTACGTGAGTGAATCATACAGTGTGTGCTGTTATAGTGGTCTTGGAATAGAGCCTAGCAGTAAAATGTTCCTCATTTCTCCCTTTCCAAAAAGCACTATCAGAATGTATCTATTTTAGCAGAATTCCTATATGTCTGTACAGTTTTGGAAAGTCTTCCAAATTGCCTTTTCTGCAAACCTGGTTTGTTTTGAACCAGGTGTAGTATAGAGTAACTTTAACTAGCAGAGTAAGCCGTTTGTTTTAAGTTAAGTTTTGAACCTGGGAAGTAAAGATTTTCCACTACAGAGGATATGGGTAGAACTAAAGTTCAGGACGAGGGGGGAGTGAAAAGGGATGAGATCCTTCCTAAGACCAGTTAGTTTATAGGTACCCAAAATAAACTTGTTTTAAATGATTGGCGTTCATTCAGAGCATACTCCCCTCCCCCTTCCTCTTCCCAGTGGTAGGAGCAAAGTGAGTCTCTTTTTAAAAAGAAAAAGCTTTGAGAGTTTACTGTTCTAGGACATGGAACTGAACACTAGTGTAGCTAGTGTAAAAGAGAGTAACTTGTGTAAATGTCTCTGAGAGGGGACAGGAATTGCAAGAAGACATTTGGTTTTCTTTCAATATGCAGAATTATTTAGCTGTTCTTGCTTTCTGAATGTGTTAAAACTGCTGTCTTTTAAGCTTACTAGCAAAATGGATTGCTTTGTTGCAAAGAACTTGTTTTTTTCATCTCCCTGTATTGTCTCTAGGAAAAGTTTTATAATGATTAGAGGAGAGGCAGGTTAATCCAAATGCCCTGCTTTCAGAAATGCCATCTAGCTGTCAAAGGAAGTTCACTGCAGGGACCCATTTGTTTCAAAGCTACTGATAAGCCCTGCTATCAGCATGCTATTATGTCTTGCTAGGTGGGTTATCTTAATAAAGTGATAAATAAGAAACCCTTGAGATCTAAAAGTTCAACTGCATAATAAATTTGACAAAGGGGGAAAGACCAGCTGTTTGAATGTCCTTGTGTACTTTAAAAACAAAAAACAAGCAAATCTTACTGAAACAATAGACCTGAAAAGAGGAAAAAAAAAATCCTTTCCCCTTCCCTTCATTCTGGCTCCATCATTTACTTCAAGTAATTATTCAAATACTTTTTTCTTGACAAGGTGAGTGGTCCCTTCCTTCTATCTACTCACTAACTGCTAGTGATCAGGGATTTGTGAAGGTGAATTCAGTCACATGAAAAATATGCTGAATGAGCAAAAGGGTGATTGTGCAAAGTATAGCAGTCACAGTCAATTAACAGTTTGTTTGAGGTCTGTATGTTTGTTTTTTCTAATTCAGAAACTCGAAACCAAAGCTCTCTTATTCTGACTTTGACCCTTCATTTGGAAGAATACTCTGCTTGGTGTGGTAATTGTTAAAAATGTTCCACTGAATTATGTTGCTATGGAATTACTGTGAAACAGTGCTCAGCAGCATAGCATGCAATAAGTTGGGATATTGGGGATGCCTAGTACACATTTTGCTTACCATGTGCTAAGACATTTCTTTCTATAGGCATTACTAGCACTATTTATGGCAAGTTATTCACTGAACAGGAATCACACACTAGAAGTAGCAAAGATTCTTTCTCAGAGCTAAAAATGGAATCGTATTTTCCTGAGTTGGACCCCCCTCTGCCAATGGCACCATGTCAGGTTGCCTCAGCAGCTGCTTTCAGTTTCACAATTTACATGGGTGCTATAATGACATTTTTTCTCATTGATACGGTGGAAAAATCTGACATCTTTATGCTGTTTTTCCTGCTTTGATATGTTAAAGCGTATTTTCTATTGACTGTGAGGTTTGGCAATGAGTGTTGAGTTCAGAGATGGGCCTGTACCAAAATCCCTGGATTCCAACATCCATGAAGTATAAGATGGTTAATAACTGGATCCAAATGTCTTGGCTCTGGTCTATTCCTGTTTTAAATGCACATCACTTTGGCCACATGTTTAAATTGTTTTTTGAGGTGATTAAGACTGAAAGAAATCTTTCAGGCTCCAGACAGACTTTTAAAGAGGAAGTGGCATTTTAGAATCTTACAGTTCTTTAAGCAAAGCTTGCTCATTTGCTGCTTAAACTTGACTTTTAGGAGCCCCCAAGGACCAACATTCCCTTTCCTCTGTTATAACTTTAGATGTAAGTAATATTTTGGAACTCCTCCTGATATGTGCTGCGAAAGCGAAGGTGTTTTTGTGTCTGTCATTTCTACTTGCTCAAGTGGACAGTGGGAGAAGGCTAGCAGAATACATTCAGATAACACAGGGACCTCAGTACAAGTTTTTGATCCTAAGTGATTTGTCTACAAGTTTTTAACAAAGTGCCACTTACATACTATACTGTGCAAAAAATTGTGATAGCCCATGGTAAGAAATACAGTAGTGCAGCGTAAGAGGATGCAGAGATTGTTCCTGAAATCATGTATATTCTGGTTTTTTAATTGATTGACTTCTCCTGCTCTGACTAGCTTAATGGATTTAGTGGCTCTCTGTGAATACAATTACACATGCATCTGCCAGCTGCTTGTGGTATCTGTGCTTCAGCAAGAAAAGCTGCTCTTTGGCTGTGTTGGCTCACTGTGGTCTGTGGCACACAACAGTGATTTATTAGGCAGTAGATGCATTTTTGTTCTCTTGAATGATTGAACTATGATGTCACTTTTTGTCTTGGCTTTAACCTTTCAGAAAAGTTTTTTTTTGGTTTTTTGGCTTTTTGGCTTGTTTTTTTTTTTTTTTCTGCAGACTATTCTCTTAACACTAGGGAAGTGGGGAATGTCTCAATGTTCATTGCAGAGCAACTCTGTCTAACCCAGCACATTCCAAGGCCACCGAATCATTTGTGGTGAGAGTGATTCAGATCTGGTTAAGATGATTTAAAAGAGAGGTTATGGGCATACTGCAGTTGTGCATTTAAGAAAATACAGAGTTTTTACTGCCTGATTGAGACCACATGGCTCCAACTTAGACATTTTTTTAACATGGAAATTATTGGCTGGATGTACTCAAACAGTTTATTTTTTTAATTGCCTAGAGGCTAAGAGTTGGGGTCATAGCATTTAATGGTAAGGTCAGGGTTAAAACAAATAGTTTTTAGTGTTTCTTTGAATAAAAGGAGAAATGGCTTCTTTGAATATTCTGTATAGGATGCAAATATGCTTCTCTAAAATGAGAGCAAATATATCTCAGGAATTCTTATGGACGTTAAAGGGTAGTTGGTGACCTGATTTGAGAGAGAGTGCGAAGGACAGAGATAAGGGAAGATCTTGCTGTCATAAATCACTATAAATATGTTCCACTCCAAATACTTTATGGAAAGTATCAGAAGTGAAAAGGAAGGACAATGACCTTTTATTTTTTTTATTGTATACAGTTTAATTGCTTGCTCTCAATTAGTGTTTTGGGCTGTTCTTGAAAGGACTGGAAAATTTATATTACTAAACTCTTTTTTAAACTGCTGTAACTATCTACAAAGGATAAGGTTGCAATAATCTATATTCTTTTTATGTATATTCTTTATTCTGAAATATTCTTAATAAAATCTCATTCTTCCCTCAGTGTTCTCAGTTCTTTCTTCTCAATTATAGCATTTCTCCCATAAACTGATGCATAGCATGTGATATATAACTTCCATCCAAATCTCCCTCAAATGAGAGTATTAGATGATGAATGTTATTTTATATGGATACTTTTGAAATGGGTAAACAAGTCCATAGTGTTTCAAACAAAAAATGCAGATCAAAAGCATAAATGCAGTCAAAAACACTGTCTATTCTTACCTCTGGTTGAAAGATGAAGTAATGACAAAGGGCAATTCCTACAAAAATTCTGCATACACTATAATTTATCTAAAAATAATACATAAGTGCTGTTCTGTAGCATCAAACCCTATAACATAAACAATAGTTATGAGCTTTTTGCTCTCTTTAGGTATTGGGGTAGTAAATTTAGCTAAGGAAAACTGGAAAAAAGAGAGAATAATCAGTTACGTAGCTGTGTACATCTTTTTTAACTAGTTTCTTGCTTAACATTACATCTCTCTCTTATTTAGAGACCACATGTGAACTTTGTTCTTAACTTTTAAAAAAAAAGGCTAAAAACTAAAAAAAAAAAAAAAATCCCAAACATTAACCAGAGTTCATGAATCACTGTTAGTTAATTTCTGCCTCAAGTGAACTACAATGTAAATGTTTAAAAGTTATTTCCAGATTTTTGTAACTTTGAAGTGCACAATGCAGGTGGGAAAGCTATTATTATTTCTGAATAACTGCTGTGAAAATTAATCAGAGGTCAAAATTTTTACTACGGCACCTTGACATTCCTTCCTCTGGTATGCTAATGTGTTGTGTCAATGTTCAGTTTTACTGTGTTAATGCTTATGAAATATTTAGAATCAATCTGAATTGGTTCTATACTAAAGAATCCTAATTGTGCTGTGGATAGAACAGTACATTTTTTCTACAAAAATAAAAGAAAACATGGCCCTTATGGTGCCCAGTCTTAAAAGACACATCTTGTGCCTTTGATAAATTCCAGAGCCTCTCAGTGCTTTATAGATCAAGTGAGGCAAAAGTTGCAGGATTCTGCTGCATCATATAGGTGGGAATATCTCTGTGTCTTCATATAAATACCAGAATATTCTGTTCTTGGAGATATCTTTAGGTCAGCTTTGAGAGAGCTCCTGAGAGTATACAGTTATTAATCTGTAACTAAATTGACATTTGTCGTTCTTCCCAAATATAGTGACTACTTAGCTGTTTTTTCTGACTGTAATGCTGGTGTAATCTGCATTGCATTGCTTATGTGTAAAATAGACACCCTCTCTTTGACCAGTTTTTCAAGCAACAGGGAGAGGCATGGTGGAAAAAGGCTGGAAATAAGGATCAAGGAATTACAGGATTTACAGGGGCCACAGTAAGCATATGTAAACTCTAGTCATTGCAAAAAGGAGTAGACCTTAAAGCAGTCTTGAGTGTTGATCCTCAACCTGCTGGATTCCTATGGAATTTTTGATTTTCCACTAAAACCTGCTCTTGCTACTGTTTCATATTTCAGTTTTCATAATAGATGTGAAATATACGCATGGTATGCTTTGAGGCATGGCTGGCTAGGCTGGTGTATGTTGGTAGGTGGGAAGAATCTTGAAAGTTTGAAAAGAATCTTGAAATAATGGAACAGGCACTAGTCATAACTTTGCAGATAGTCACCAAAGCACAAAGCAGTGGTACCCGCATGCTCTTGGATCGTATCATATTGCCAACTGTCAAACATGGATTAAAGCTTGGCTGCTAAGGCTAAAACTAAAGACTGAAGTGAGAGCTGTGCTGTGTCTTGAAGCTGGTGATGGTAGGTAACGGCACTTTAACTGATATCTGAACAGATACTGCAAGATAGTCATTATTACATAGGAAAAGGTGGTGATTAGTCCTCAGGTCTGGTTTAGGAAGTGAATGCAATCTTCCTCTAAGGAAGATTGTTTGTGGGTTGTAAAACGCACAGTAATGCAGCAGTTAACTCTAATAAAAGGTATTTAGTTGCATGAACCAAGTAAATCAGTAAGATTTTGCCTATGGTATGTAATTTCAGTAAAGGAATGCTGTGTAAAGGATGCTGAGGAAATGGTGGCATAAGTTTTGGGAGAACTGAGCCTCCAAAGACAGGCAATTTTCCTTCCTCACCCTTTCTGTCCTCTTATCTGATGTTTCAACTAGACCCTTTCACACAGCACACTCTAAATCTGTTCTGTGACACCACAGATGTTATCTCTGGAATGCAAATTATTGAATCTTATTTTATCTCTTTTAATGGGTAGCTTTCTGCTATATCTGTTACTCTACTTATCTTTGAGGTAGGATATAAGGACATAGCATGCTGCAGAAAAGTACAGTTACTTGTAAATGTGACAGCTGTTACATAGAGATCAAGCCTTTTCACCAGCAACTATGAAAAATGTCCTTGATAGTATTACATTATGAATCAGAACAGGTATAATCAGTATTGTTTTGCTAGTTAATGTTGGAAATTAACTCTGAAAGCTTCCAGTTTCCATCCAGACCAAAAGGTTTAGAAACTAACAGATTATAAATGTTGATTTTGCTATCCGTAAATACATGAAATAAACACAACTGTTGCTAGTATTGAAAACTGTAGTTAGGGCACTACTGAGGTGCTTGTTCTCTACATCCTGTGGCACTCTGCGGAATGATGCCAGTCTCTGCAGGCTGAGTCTCACTGAGTGAATTTGACTGCTGACATACTTAGTGCAAGGCACTGACAAAACTGCTGACAGCTTTCTTGCCTGCTGTCAGTTATTGAGTTGCTGACCTGACCTGAATGAATCAGGTGTTTTATCTTCCGGTCAACAAGTTTATATTTACTGACTCTAACTTGGAAGTAAACAGGAAGTAAGAAAAAAGGAAATGATAGTAGAATAATATCCATATAAGTATGAAATAGTTTTGCATTGGTTATATAGGGTTTCATTTTCCATTTAATCTGATCTAGTTTATCTAATGTTGCAGATGCAAAGGTTTACCTGCTCATCTACTATAACATAGATAACTGTCTTCTATAAGAATCATGTAACCGTACGTATAAAAAGCACATTGATTGCAATATATGTCACGGTGGATATAACTTTCTACTTTTCATAACTCCAGTAAAGTCTGCCAGTTTTGAAGGTAAACCTCCAAGTTCCACAGTTGCCTCTTCTATGTTTTCAGTATGAACAAGACTGCACATCCTGGATGGAGGTTTCTTTTTACTTATTGTTGATTTGCAAGTCGTTCGGGTTTCATAATTGAACATTGTTTGTTTATTTTCTGTAAACTAGAGTGATTGGTCTCAAATACTTTTCTTTGTCCCTTTTTTTAAGTATTGTGGTTTTGAGAAGTATAATTGCTTCTTCTGAAATGTGTTTTGTGAGCCACAAGCTTGCCACTGACTAACTCACCACAATAACATTAAATCCAATTTACATTATATGTAGAATTAAAATTGTGTAAATGTAATTTTATCTTTGTAACTTTGCATCCTTTTCTTTATTTTTCATTCTTTATTGTCCTTCCTTCAAAGTTGAGATGTTATTTCACTGGAAGATTATGCTGGCAATCCTGTAATAGGTTTCCCTACCAATGTAGGCAGAATAATGGCAGAATGCTATTTGAAAATCCATTTCTGGTCAAAGGAGTGTATATGTATAAGGGATAGCTAAGAGTGGTGTTTCAGTTGCATTCCATTTCAGCCAGACAAGAAATCGTGTTAATCCTACAAGCCTCAACAGTTCTTTGGGTCTGAAAAATGTTCAGCATTTCGCATGTGATTATGAAACACTTAATTTTTTACACCGGCTGTAACCATCTTCACTGCTTTTAATTTTCTTTTTTATTCTTCCTTCCATTAGCTTAATTTCCTATCAATATTGGAAGTAGTAATTTGATGTAAGCATAGATGTACATAAGCCAAGTGGTGGTACCTTCAATTTAAGTGAACAAAGTTACAGTTATTTATTGCACTTAGGTGCATGACTGCCTTCAGATTTCATGAAGGGTGGCCACTTAAAATCCTTTTGCAGCAAGCAAAACTATTCCAGTACTTCACTGCCATGTAATGCTGTGTAATAACTTACATCAGCCTCTTCATGCCAATCTGCTAGCTTTCAAAAAGATTGAGAAATAATTTTACAGCTAAGACTGCATCTGGCAATGCAAGAACAGAGTCTGCGCTCGTTCTAGAGATCTGGTCAGCCCATGGAAGGTGGCCTTAGAGTTAAGGCAGTGGAAGCTGAGTTTTGAGCTGGCTCTTACCTTTCCTGAGTAAGAGCGGACAAAGTGCTTAACCTGTTTCTCAATAATAAAACATATCTAATTATCTCACGTTAATTACTGTTTCAGTGGTCAAAGTCCTGCTCACTGCGCTTTTCTTTAGAGAAACATTTTTGTTCAGCCAGCTCAGACACAAGAACATTCATTGTGCAATTGCTGACATTCGCTGTAGATAAGTGGAACTGTTGTTCTGAACCATTAGAACCTGTCTAGACCGTTGTTACCATGTGGCCCAATGCTTGTATTCAGTAAGATGTGCCATGTGCTAGACACTGTGGAAAATTATGGTGACTGTTCTTACTTAAAGTATGTGTAAGGGTATGCCTAACGCAACAGAATGGGAAAAATGTATGGGGGAGGGAATGGTGGAATAAACCGAGGGAGGCATAGTATGCTGCTCTAGTTGGCTCTTCCAGCGTGCTCTGAAACGGAGATCAATATGTATGAAAACAGGAATGTTATCTCTAATACTGTATGTGTGGTTTTTCTGAAGCACTGAACTGTGACTCTGTTCTCATATGCTCTATGTACCACTAGTGTATTCTCAGTACAGAGCTTTTTGCATTTGAAGACTACTTTTTGATATGTGTGGGATATCTTTCTATAGCTTTGTATAAGAATATATTTGAGGATGCTCCACAGAACATATAGCAGGCAGAATTTCCTGGATTAACTTGCAAGTGCATTTTGAAGAAAAGATTTTTTGAAGAAAAGTATGTATGTATTTTCATGTATACCAAAGCGTTCCTTTAGCTACATGGTGAAAAATAGGAGCAGTATCTCTGCTTTGGAAATCTGACATTCTGATTTTTTGGGGTAGAGATGATAATCTTTTCATGAAACAAAACATCAGATAAATTAGTTTTTTTGCTGGGGCAACTACAGACTCAAGTAGAGGGGTCTGCTTGACTCACTGACATATGAATTAGTGGAACAATCTGAAATGCAGGCAATGGCTGCCACACTTTGACTTCCAGGTAAGATGTTCCGGGGCCAAGAAGGAAGTTGTACAAAACCAGTCGATTTAATTACCTGTCAGAATGAAAGACATTATTGTTTCATGCCTGGCATTTTCATGCCTGAAACTATAGGGGCTCCGGTGTAGTAGCTAGTTAAATGCAAGAAGTGCATGTTTCAGGTGATGTTTTTTTCTCTTGTGTTCAGGCCTGAGTTCTTGTGTATAGCATGTTTTGTAGTTCTGTGGCAATCCTTTGAAAGTACAAAACTATGAAAGTGTGGGAAATGAATGGCTATAATCATTTAAACCTGAATCACAATAAAAATTAATGAAGGCATCATGAAAGTAATAGTAAGAATAGAGCTGTGAAGCCAGCTATTATCACATTTTTTATGACTGCACTTGCTCATTCACCACATTTATAAACTGTTCCATTGTCATGCTTTGATACATCAGAAAGGCTTCCATGTTTATTGGCTTTGGAGGCAAGCTATTGCCACGGACATCAAAATGTATAAGACATTTCAAAAGGAAAAAAAAAAGCTTCCAGTGAAATATAAAATCTAAAACCACAAAATTAAGAAAGTTACATGGAATGTTAAGGAGTGAAATGGATGTATATTAGCTGGACATACTCTGCCTTTTTTAAAGTGATCTTGCAATTCACTTTATTCTTCCTATTCTTACTGCTTGCATCCCGTACTAATTTTAGAGTAAAGTATTCCAAAATAAAGGTAAATGTATCACAAAACTACTACTTGAACATTCTTCTTCTGTATCTACTGTCCTGCTTCTTGGCTTTTGTTTTTACTAAGCCGTTGCGGAGAATTGTATTTTTAGATACGTCAGAAGACCAAAGAATTTTCCTTTTCAATGCTTTTTAAATAATTTTGCAAACTCCTGACCAAATTATAATTCCTTAGTATTCACAGGGTTTAGTTTGTGATTTATTTTCTTTTTACTCTGAAACCCAGAGAAGTGACAGGTGGTTTTACTAGTGTATTTATGAAATAAAGAATGATTTTCCAAATGTAAGTGGCATAATTGGGAGCTAAGAATAAGGGGGAATTTCCAGCTATTCAATTATTTTGTCATACCTCATATTTAAAAATGTTGAAAAAACATACTGTTCTGTATATTATGAATATATATATATATATATATAACTGTTGGGTCAATGCAGATTGGAGGTATTTCCAATCCAGTATCTTTTTTCTCTTTATATTTGCAGGCTTTTATAATTAAATGTTGATGTCTTACAGCTGAGGAAAACACATTTCAGTAAGGGGAAGAGAATTCAGCCACCTGAAGTTGAAAATATTTTGTTGTGACACATATTGGCTTTGTTCTGAAGGAAATTTATTTCAATTTTCACATGTAATGAGAGGTTGAAAAAAATTACATTCTGTTAAGAGCAGCCATCCAAGTTGTTGAGTGATTACTTTCATTACCGAAAGACAGAATTGTAATTGGAGTGAAGCAAAGAGTTCTTTTGACTCTTCAGCTGTGTCAGAAGGTGCCTATTCTGAATTTTGAGGAGAGTAGAGGTTTCTGCTTTGATTATTCTGATTTATCCTTCTTCAGTCTATCTAACCTGTGAGACTGCAGAGCTATTTCTTAGACACCTGCAAAGAAGCTCAAACCATCTTGGCTCAGAATGCACTACATCTCAAAAGCCTTTTTTGAGGAGATGTGTCCCAGATCTGTGGCTGAGATGTAAGTTGTGGTAGTACGCATACATGTGCCAGGAACACGGGTTAAGTCAAATAGAGGATTGTATAAAATATCCTATAAACTTTAAGATGTCAGATACAAAATACTGCTTCAGAAAAAGTGTGAGTAAATTGTTCAAGAAGAGATGGTGTAGGGAAATTGTTACATTAAATATTGTTAATCACTTGTTATGGAAAAAGTTTTCTAAATATTCTGAAGAAAATGACTACTATAAAGAAACTCTCTAAATTAGCCTGCAGTTATCTAATGAGTCCAACAGCCCTCAAAAATGTCTTAGAAATAGAAGTATGGAAAACTTAGTATATTTAATTGCATATAATTTATTCTTGCTTTTTATTCTTATTCATGCTTTTTATTTACAAGTGTGAGCATGGACATGTTATTTTTAATTTTATTTATGTCCAAATTCACTAGTTACAGAAGTTATTCAATTAAAAGAATTTTTTTTAAATAACTGGCTGTATGTGTGGCAAATAATCAACACACCTGTTGTAAAAGGTGGGTTTTAGTTCACTCTACCTAAGTGGTTCTTGAATTGCACAATATTTTCCATCTCTCTTGATCTCATGATTACAAAGTATAGAATAAACTGAATTATATATCCACATCCATTTGTCAGTGAAATTGCAGCTTCTGAAAGTGATACATTCATAGCACAAGCTTGTGGCAAAGACGGAAACAAAGTTCTCTGTAAAGTCTGACAATGCTGGTTTTCCTTTGTAATTAGCTGTACACATCTGTGTAAGTCTGTGGAACACTGCAGTGCCCAGAGAGAGAGACATGAGTTACAGGCTGTAACTCAGCATCTTGTCTGGAGCTGTCAAAGTGTCAAGCTAGCTTTCAGTTTATTTCCACGGCTGGTACAGAGGAGAATCCTTTTTCCACGGGTAAGGTGAACAGAAAGAGACATGGAAAACCTACACAAGAATGTAGGGAAGAAATTTTCTTAAATGACAGCAATAAGGTAAAAAAGTCATCTTTGGACTTAGTGCAGCTTGCAATCAGTGACAGAGGCCACTGCTCAGTGTTCCTGGAAGTTTTGTAGCCCATGGCTCAGCTGCTCACACCTGTTGTTTCTGTACCTCCTGTGCTTTGCATCCTGGCACAAAACATGATGGAAAGCTTCCCTTCAGAGGAAGCAGAGCTAACTTGGGGGAAATGGCAGGCTGAAGTGTTGGTGCATGTCTTGAAAATACAGCCATTTTGGTATTCTCTTGCCTTTTTTTTGCACTTTAAAGGGCAATTTCAGTCTCCAAGTACCTAATCATGTAATTTAGTCAGCTGGATGTGAAGTCCTTGAAATTTGTGAGAGCTGGGAGAACACTATGCAATATCTGAAGAACCAGTTAAATTATGAATATATAGAGTACACTGTTTATGATAACACACTTCTATTTATAAAATTGACTTCTGTGGTTTTTAATTGCTTAACTGAAAGTTCAGGCAAAGCACCAGCATCTGTCTTCAGATATTATTTTTCTTTTTTTGAAGATTACAAAATATAAATATTCAAAGTATGTATGTTGTTATTGGTAACTTTGTTATGAATTACCTATACAAATAATGAAATTGTATATTGCACAAAAACTGAGCAGTGTGTAAAGAATATAAACATCTGAATCATCTGATTACTCTAAATCTCATATGACAGAGTTGATTTCTTTTTAAAATCAAGTTAAATTTTTTAATAGTAGTAATGTTTTACAGCCTGGAAGTGTTGGACTGCTTAGGAGAGAAAACAAAATGGAAGTTACGCAGTATTTTGATAAAAATGCTGACTCTGCCAGTACAGGAATGTCAGAGTATTTCATTTTGACTTTTCTTGCTGGGCATACTTAACACCACTAAGGATAAAATTACTTTTTAATTTACAACTTATCTCTCTGCACTTTTTGTAGTGGTCAGAGTTCCCTATTATAATTTCTCCCTAAGGCTATATCTTTAAGTTTCACTTCAGCTGCCATTTTAAATTAACTTTTAAGAGAGTGCAGAGAGGAGAACCTCTCTATTCCTCAGTGACTCTCAAAAAACACAAGTTCCAGCAGGATTATGCATTAGAGAGAACCTTGAACTGTTTTTCTTAAGACCTTGGTGCTTACTTAGTCAGTGTACTGTTCAACTCTGTTTATATTTTGTTCAGAGTCATTAAAATCCCAGACACACGTGCTCCTATGTATTTCCATGCATGGAGGATTGTGAGGGCATAAAGAAAAGAGTGAAAAAGAAAGGCACATTGTGTGAGTCGATGCCAGTGTGCATGAACTGCTGCTTACCTGGCATCGGACTGTCCTTTTTTGTTTGCTCTTCCAGTTTTGCGGTCATGTAGCCAGTGGAAAAGCAAAGAAGGTTTGAAGCGTGAAAAACTAGTATCTTAATAGTTGTTCCCCTGCTACCAAAATATCTCTGATTTGCTTCTTTGTTTATTGACTTTCCAGTCTAGTGATTGTGTTTCAGTGTCTGCATTAGGTATTTAATTGCTATCATTTTAGCATAGAGGAGATACAATGTAGGTGAAAACTTAGCACAGTTGGAGAGAAAAAGTAAGGCAAAGAGTGGTACAGTGGAAATGCAGGCAAGAGCAGAAATGGTGGAAAGAGAATGAAGAAAAAAGTAGGGAAGAGAAAAAAGTCAATGTAGTTTGAAATTTGGCAAAATACATAATGACTGATAAAATTAATTCTAGCTATATAAAGTCTATGTTCATTTTATTAGATTTTTTGGTGGGTTTTGTCATCAGTCCTTATCTGTCATCTTACAGTAATTTCTCTTCTCTTTCAAGAAGATGCTCTACAAATGTGCATGAATGCTAGTATGGCCTGCAGGAATGGACCTAGGGTGCAAGCTGGAAGTCCTATTCTGTGCACTGATATGCACACGCATATGTAAACCCTGTTGCTGGGATCTCTGCCTATTTTGTTCTTATTTTCACACCTTATGCAATACTGAGAACCTGCAAGAAAGGGACAGGGAAATGAGCTGATGATTTTTGGGTTTGGGGTCCAGAACTTATGAAACAGGTACCTTTTTAAAGCAATGTTCTCGATAAAAGGAATTCTGTTTTTCTTGAAGTATCTGCAGCATATTTGTTTCTCTGTGTTACTTTCAGTGTCTTTTGGGTTGGTTTGGGTTGAATTTTATTTTGTTTGGGGTGTTTTAACTCTTCAGGAGTATTGTTGCCTTCTCATAGTTAGAAAGTAATCCTCTTATCCCCAGAAGGATCAGTAGGCTGGAATAGACTGGACAGGAGTTAATGCTGCCCTAGTTAGCATAAAACTGGAATTTTCTTGCAAGACTTGCTTTGTGGCTATTTTTCTGTGTCTAGTCATGAGTCCTTTTGGTTTCTTTGACCCAGTTTTCCTTTGATAGTGATGTGTTGCTTTCTTTAGTAATCCCTCTGCAGAGAGAGGGAATGCTTCGAAGATTTATCTTTGAATCTTTTTCAGACCTTAGGAGCAGAAAATTCTCTCACCATGATTATTCCAAGTTTAATGGCAGTCAAGCGGATTGGATTCTATAGATAGCAGGTTTGTGCTCTGTGATAGAAAGCACAAATATATATATACAAAGATGAAAAACTAAAATTCAGTATTTGGGGAAAAAATAATTTATTTTTATTCACTGATCCTTTTTTAAATTCACAAACTCTTGTGAACTGAACTGACAACTGGCAGGTTATTGCCAGATAAGTATTTCAATGGAGTTTTCTTAATTTTCATGTAATCACCAAAAGAAATTCATGGTGAGTAATCCTCCTCTTTTATCAATACAAAGATAGAAAAAAAATAGAATTACAAAAGGAAAGAGACTATAACTATGTCTCTTCCAGTGTTTGTCATTTCAAATGACTGTGCTCTAGCCAATTGTGAAGGTGAATTCTTTTTTCCACAATAAACAGTGCAGTCCCACACCAGGTGTGTTTCCAATGCATCAAACATCACCCTAATGACAGCTGAGGTAATCTGGTATTGAATTGCTTACTTGCATGCTTTTCTCTATGGCAGACGGTGTCTGATGTAGCAGGTCAGGACTCGTTTGCAGTGGTGTGTCACTGATGTGATGCAACAAGACTTAGTCCCAACCAGTGCTGAGGAATAGCTCCAACTACTTGAGGCTGACTGCATGTATGCACAAATCAAGGGACAATGTGGAACTTGTTCTCCTAAGAAAACAGTTTGCTTATTCAATATTATCTGACAAAAAAGTATAAATGGATTTTTTATTTTAGATTCTTACGCTTATGACAGTTTCTTAAACATTGTGTGAACATGGAATTTGTGAGACAATAGAAAGCCATACAATTTGCATGAAACTAAAACGGGATCTGTCTGAGAAAATAATTAGGCTTGGAGGAGAGCTTTTCCTTTGCAGGATGTTTCTGGAAAGGAAAGAAAAATAGAACTAATGGTTATGTAGGGCCTCATATTACAGGTCTTGTCTGTGATTGTCTAGAAATTGAATTAACCACTCTCTTGTGCATATTATTTAAAATGTAACTTAGCAAAAGCTGCACAGAGGTTAGGACTCTGAAGGTCTAATAATCAGAAATAGTAGCAGAGGTCCTCACACTAGGAGAAGGGATGACTTGTGACAAGAGAGGAAAGGAGGTGAAGAGGGGAAAGAGAAATGTTAATTTTGGCAGTAGAGCTGACAGGATAGATTTGTCTCCAAGGCAAATAGTTGTAAAAGTAGGCTGAAGGGGTCTACTGAGTAAACAAATGGAAGTTTGTCAGTGCTTTTCAAAAATGATACTTTCTGTGTGCAATGTGTAGGCAACAGAAGACAGAAACTTGTTAGTCTTTTGATTACAGAAGACAATTACATATGGTTTTAATGCCACTATCAACTTTGGTTTTGCCTTCAGGAATAAAAGATCTATTGTTCATAAACACAGAGAGCTTGCCTGCCATTATGGCATTACTAGGGGGAATTGTGTGATGTGTAAACCTGTTAGATTTCTTAACTCTGCATTCTGAAAGAAGCATAACATTTCAAGGTTTACAATCTAATATTTTTAGAATGTTTTAAATCTTATTTTTATTTATGTTAATTACATGAAGTTTAGAACTTTTTAAAAAAGAGCAATAAAAGTGAGGCAGTTTTCTAAAGACTCCTCACTGATTGTTGTTTTGTAGTATCTGTCATCCTGTAGTGTCGCATACTTTTCCTAAATAAGTAGGAAGGGTCCTGTAACTCCTTGGGCTTATTTTGTTTTTTCGGAGTAAAGGAAAGTTATGTGATAGGGAGGGAAAAGAAGTTTGATTCTGAAGTATTACTGGGATGTAACTGCAAAAATTCTCTCATAAATGAGTACAAATGAAAAGAAAAATACCAAAATTTAGTGGCAAAATTTACATATTTAAAAATTGTTTTTAAAAATTCTGTCATCTTTTACTTAGAACTGACTCTCCATAAATTTCTGAGGTTATATTTATTCATTTTAATAAAACACATACTAGAGTGGAAAACTGAAAGTGTATGGGGGAAGAATGAAAGATTGCTGTTGAAGCTTGCTGTCAAGAATTATTCATTTGGTCTTTATCCTCACCAGAGCAAGATTTGAATATTGGGGTGGCAGAGGAAGAAGAGGGGAAGGAGGGCAGGGGGAGAACATGGAAAAGCACAGATTACTATTATGGGGTAGAAAGAAGGGAAGAAAGAGTGGTAAAGATCAGTGTAGGTTTGCAGGACTGGAGCAAGAATAACAGGCTTGGCAAGGCTTGGCAAAATTTGTTTTCAGAACATAGGGACGATTTGCAAACAGATGGAAGGCTACTGCCTAATGATTTTCCTTTAGATTTTCTAATGTACCTCACCTTGCAAAAATGTATGGCAGACCCTGTAAACTGAGAATTATCCACTTCTCATACTTGCGGTGCTGCCAGAGATTCAGATAACTCCGTGTGTAGCTTATGGGAATAGGACTACCTGATATGAGGGAATCAAACAGAAAAAGGTGGGAACAGGTACTTTCTTGGCAGCAATGTGGGCTGAGAACATAGACTAGCTTTTTAGACAGCCGACACTTGAAAATGCTTGATTGACCTGATGTAAACAAAATTATGCTGTGCTTTTACCTAATAATATGTAATAAGTCGCCGCAGATAATTATCTGTTTCACCTGTACCTAATACCGGGGGTTTTGTGGGGGCATACCTTTTTGGTAGTGGAAGGTGTATTACATGCATACATAAAAATCCAGGGCTAGAAAACCAGTTTATGTTCCTGATCTAAGACAAGAGTAAACCTAATTAAAGCTTACCAATATGAAATCTGTACCACAGGATTATATTAGATTGACTGGGCATGATGAACAAGAATCACAGAATGAGTAAGGTTGGAAGGAACCACAGTGGGTCATCTGGTCCAACCTCCCTCAAGCAGGGTCATCCTAGAGCATATGGCATAGGATTGGGCTCAGATGGTTTTTGAATATTTCCAGTGAGAGAAACTCCACAACCTCTCTGGGCAATCTGTTCCAGTGCTGGGTCACCCACACAGTAAAGAAGTTCTTCCTCATATTCAGGTGAAACTTTCTGTGCATCCATTTCTACCCACTGCCTCTTGTCCTATTGCTTGGCAGCACCAAGAAGAGCCTGGCTCCAGCCTCCTGACACCCTCCCTCCAGATACTTACAGACATTGATGAAGTCCCCTCTCAGTCATCTCTTCTTGAGGCTGAACAGGTCCAGCTCCCTTAGCCTGTTCTCACAAGACTGATACTCTCAATGGACTGATGCACCTTTGTCACCCTCCACTGGACCTGCTCCAGGAGCTCCATGTCTCTCTCATACAGAGGATCCCAGAACTGGACACAGCACTCTAGATGTGGCCTCACCTCTAGGCCTCCAATTAGACCTGTGTCACTGATTACAAATTCAAATATTCTGTGTAGAGAAACAGTGAGTATTAGGTAGATGGAAGTGACAAGTTATATTGAAACGGATCAGACTGTGATCAAAGCAAGCCAAGACACAAGATATGCAGTAAACATTAATTCTACCAAAACCAGGACAGGGAATAGTTTTTAAATATAGGTATGCATGGTTTTCTTAGGATTCAGAAATGTCTCACTACATTTTAAATAAAGTTTATTCCAACAAGTTATTTCTTTGTGAATGCCATTACACACTTCAAAGTACCATGTGCTGATTTCAGGAGCAATTTAGATTTTTGCAGCAGAGTGTAATGTCTTCTTGTGTGCGATGAGCCTGAACCAATCCTTTATATCCTTTTTTTTCTTTGTCTTTCTAAATGCATGTGGGCTGCAGATGGTTCTGTGAAGGAAAGGAACTTCAGAATTCCCCTGACATTCAGATCCATTCTGAAAGTGGAGGACTCCATTCACTAATTATAGCAGAAGCCTTTGAAGACGACACTGGCCGCTATACTTGTCTGGCTTCAAATTCCATTGGTTCAGATAGTACATCAGCTGAAGTATTCATTGAAGGTAAGAGGCAAAATAACAAGATACTTGATGCATACAGAAAAGCATAACTAAGCTGGAGTTTACTTTTGGGTCCGTATGTTGACATTTGCTGGGGTGGTATTTTTGTGGTATTTTTCTGCTTTCCTTTAACACAACACATTTTGAACATCACCTCGTATTAATTTAGGTATTTCAAGGAATGTCTCAGGAATCAATGGGTAGGTTGCTATTTACTTAGACTAGAAATGAGGTAAAGAATGGAAAAGAAGGAACCAACAGAGCGTTTGGTGTCTGGTTAGTTTTAAGCAGTACCCTCTGTAAATCCCTAGTCAAAGATTTGACTAGTGATACCAATAATGGTTTTCATGATAACAGTAATCCCTGTCTCAGTTCTAAACTACCTCTGAGTACAAATAAATGTGACTGCCCCAAATGAGTCTTCTTCAATCACATGTAAATGTACTATAATCCTTTACCTTTGGTACACTGATTTTAAGACAGATTAAAGTCAGTCATACTGGTTTTTGTCCAGAAACAACTGCTAGTTATTGTCGGAATATTTCTTGACTGCAAAATTAGTCATAATTCAAATATTATTTTCTCTGAGAATTATAACCATAAGTAAAATTATTATTTTTTAGTGGAGAACTGTATTTTAGTCAAGATTATAATAATTGAATCCTGATTTTTATAATAATTCATGCATCTTTCAAACATTTTGGCAATATGTATTCTTTTACCAGTTTTGTGATTCATTAAAATTAATTTAAATGGTCAATTGAAAGTGTAAAATGAATCAGTGTAAGAAATAGTCATAACAATTCTGAATAATGCCATACCAAACTTATTGCATAACTTTTGATTAACAAAACAACAAACTTTCCACTATAAATTAGCTAAACTATGCATTTATATGCCTTTATAGGTTTTCTTTCATTATGCTATTTATTCTCAGAACTTTGCTATGCTCCTTAGGGATATAATAGCAAAATCCACAAAACATTTCTGAATCTTGCATATCCTAGTAAGACTTTTTTAACAGAAGTAATCATGATTTCAGAAATACTCAGATGTAGTACAAATTCATAGTGCTATGAGAAGTTATAATGACAGAAGCAACAGTAAAAAAAGAAAGAGCTAGGTAGAGAGATACTGTGAATAGAATGATTTGGTTTTTGACATCTGGCAGTATTGCTGTGTTGAAGTGCTATCTTGAAGTTTTATAACATGTTACTTTGAAAGAGAGAGAATTGTACAAGTCATTAGTCTCCTCCCCTATGATCTTTAAGGAAACCGGATTGTCGCACAAGCATTGCTTTGTACATTAGTAGTCTCAATGACACTGATACATCATACTTTCTTTTGTGCAGCAGGCTCAGCCACACAAGACTTGGTTATTCTCTGTTCTGAAGAAATACTTTCATGTAGACCCACTTTGATGACTAGACATTTGGTTCTCTCTTCTTACCTTTTCTGTGCTACTTGTTGCTTTGATTTTTTTGTAGTATAGATTTTGTGAATAAGTAGGATACTTGAATATCTCAGTCCGAGCTTTGTTTCATTGTAATCAGTCTATGCTATACTATGCATACTGATTAATAATTGCTTACGATTTGTATTACAAATACAGCTATCCCTAAATATGTACAAATTCCTTGAGGAATAATATGTACCGAATTAATGTCTAGAATAATTGTGTGAAGTATCTGTTGTTAGGAAAACTTAAGACAAAGGGAATAAATGCTTTAATATTTTTTTCTTTAAGTGAACTCAGGACATTGCCAAACACATACATTATATCGAGACTTCCACTGGCAAGAAATAGCAGTACGTAAATGCTATATGTATGTTAATGTAAATAGTCTGAAATGTGGAGATCATGGGCAGCAAGTTTAGTCTGAAAATGTCTTGGTATACTGAGTTGCTCTTACTTAAGGTTGAAGATTTGTTATCTATATATAAGCCATATGTTTGCTTAAGCTTCAAGTTTTAAAATTTAAGTAAATAAAATTATACATTTCCAGTAGAGCACTAGTAGTCAGCATTTTTTGTCCTTCTTTGGCCATATTTGCTTCAATATGAAGGAAGACAGCTAGGAGTCTAAGGAAAGCAGTTTGCAATTAAATTGGCATGGTTATGATTTCTGTAACAGTCTAAAGTACATAGTTACAATCTTTATCAGATAAAAAAACTTGCAGTAGTTTATTACAGAGAGTTCTCAATTCTTGAAGGAAATGCAAAAGTATCAAAGGTTTTTCTTCAGAATTTGAACATTAAATGAATCAGTAAAAGCATATGAGATTATTGAAAACACTTTCTTTTCCAGGCGCCAGTTCTACAGATTCAGAGAGTGAAAGTTTAATTTTCAAATCAAAACCTGGAGCTATGCCACAGTAAGTGTGCAAAGTAGTACCAATGTTGTACAAATGTTCTTCATAAGGGACACTGGAAAGTCCTAGGTAGTTTAAGATCTGAATTAACATATGGGGTACATTTGTATATGTCTTGTCTTTTCTACTTCTGTCATGTGATATAAATGTGTAGCATTTTAACTGGAGATTGTATTAATGTGCATGTTCTGTCAGAGAAGTCCGGCCTTACCCTGATAACAATCTTGTTGATACCAACTTTTCATATTCAGTTGTATCTTCAAGTTAACCAAGTCTTCATTTTTAATCAACCCATCCAGTGCCTCCAAAGAAATATGTAGAGGACTACAATTACAGAAACAAAATACATTTTAGTTAGTATTTTAAAACAGTACTTTTTATTGCATGTGAAAGTCTAAATTAGCCAGATTGTGCTCTACTCAAGCTTCCTCCAATGTTGATCTTTTCAGTTGATAATGACATATTTAAATATGTAAAAAACACAAGGTGGCTTAAGGGTTACAAACTAACACATTCTCATTTCAGCTCTTAGAGTGCTTGCTGTTCTCTATTTTTCAGGGCCCAGAAGAAAACCACCTCTGTTTCCTTGACAATAGGATCTTCTACGCCAAAATCTGGAGTGACCACAGCTGTAATTCAACCTATCTCTATGCCCAGTCAGCAGGTATTCTTAGAGACAAATTTTTAAATTAGTAGAAGTATTTCAAATTTTCTTTCAACATTTTTAACTCCTGAAAAACTATCATTTTGAGGAATTATATTATCGAGTTATAAATGTACATTACTATATTAAGAATGGTGATTTTAGAAAATTAAGTGTATATCCAGTCAACAGGACATAAAAGTAAATATACGTATAGATTCTTACAAAGTGTGTATCAACACAGCATGTGACCATCAGACAGATCTGATGATGATGAAAGTTACAGAGTTTATCACTTAATGATTCTTTTGGGACTGGAACTATCAAGTGATAAACTTCTCACTGAAAGTATAGAAACCCTCAAAGCTTGCATTTTTATTTCAAAAACATAAAAGATGTGAAACAGTGATGTCACTCAAGAAGTGTGGTAGAAAGAGAACACGGTAAGACTGCACATGTGAGAGTTTGCATTATTGCACAGATACACGGAGGGCATATCACTGGAAGCAGTGTTCCTTCCATTTTATAGCATTGTTGCATTGCTTTGCAGGTTCACAGCCCTACTTCATACTTGCACCATCTGGATGGACCCAAGCCTATCTATTCTGCACCTATCTTTACAAAGGTATGTTTTATCCATCATGATTTTTATATCATGCTGCTGTAGGCCAGAAGGAAATACCAACATTATGTATCCTAATGCAGGAAGATTTTATAATGTTAAAACAGTTACAGTTTTCATTGTCCTTTTCAGTATTAGTGACTTCCCAAGAAAATGCTTTTCCACTGCAACAATGAAGTTCTTATGCATTCTACCCTATTAAAATCACTAGCAGAGTTACATTAATATTCTATATGTGTTTGTCTTATGCTCATAACTGTTCTCCATTGATAAATCTTTATAAAATATACCAAGGTAGGCACCAATTGCATATCACAGTCACGATAGTGTCTCATTCACAATAATTTATCTACAGACAAGAACAAATAGTTCCATAGTAGTACTTACTGTTAATAACTATTTGTTGAAGTGAAAATGAAGAATAAAAATTATTTCTGGTTATTACTTCGGAGAAACATTTGATTAAAAACTAACATGTAACAGCAAATAGTTTTGCCTAGCAATAAGAGTAAGAGCAAGCAAGAGTAAGCCTGGCTCTCCACAACTGTCTAGCTTAGCTCTGTCATATTCCTTTCTCATGTCAAGAAAGGTCTAATTCTGTCCCTCGTAATTCTGCACCCATACTGCAGGTATCACAGGAAAGTGAATAGTGGAGGTGCAAGACATTAGAGAATGTGGGTCTGCAGGGTCAGGAGGTAGGCAACTTCCAAGTAAGGGAAACAGGAGAAAACCATCCCTCATTCAGAAACTAACAAAGTAATGAAATCTCTGCTCTTTCTTCCTCATCCTGAAGTCTCTTGTCCCTGAAATCCATTATTAACTGGCTTAAGCCAACTGGGATGTACCAAACCTAAACAACTTTAATTACAGAAGAAATGAACCAGATATGAACAACAGTCCAGCCTCCTGATGTAAATTTTGTTCTATGCAAACTTCAGGGAACAGTACAAAGATTTTTAGGTTTCCATGAAACAGTATTCTTATGTATTTGATTAACTAGAGATCTATGAATAGTAATTAGGGATAACTCTGAGCTTAGACCTAACTGCCAGTGCTTTGCTACATCAAGGCCTAAAACTTTGTTAATAAATTGGAAAGGAAGTGAGACAGCCACTAGAGTAAAAAAGACCCTTTGATTTAAAATAGAGATAGAGAACAAAAGTATAAACAGTAGCTATCACCTCTCAGTTCTTTTACTTAAAATATTGTTTCTGCTCTCTCACTGCAGTTTTCTTTAAAGACTTAGACCTTTCCTGAAAATGTTCAGAGGTGTGTAAGAATTTATTACAACCAGAATACTATCTCAGAAGCTATCCATACCCTAGTTAATATATCCTAATCATATTTGTGTCATCTAATTTTGCTTGGTTTGTTATTTATGGCTTAGAGGAAAAACAACTCCACCTTTTAGAGTGGGACCTGAAAGCAGCACAGCTATTCTGTCAGGATCGAGTCAGTCAGTGGACAGTTAGTTCCAGAATTTTATTTCACTTTGTGGAAGAAGAATAAAAATCGGAAGTTCAAACTGCAATGATCTACTTGTGTTAGTTTCTACACTTTTCCCATTTTTGGTCTTATTAAGAAGGTATTTAAAAATAACTTATTCAATAATTTTTAACTATATAGATGATATATTAAATTTTATCAGAATGAAAGAAAATGTTTATTGCAAAAATGTAATGACACAAAATAAAGTTGAATTACAAAGGGAATGAAAGACGTTGTAATAATATAAAATGCTCCTAGTTTATCTGAATTGTGATTGCTGTATTTCAGGAGCTACAAAACTCCACAGCATCTGAGGGACAAGTTGTGGTATTGGAATGCAGGGTCAGAGGACTCCCTCCCATTCACGTTAAGTGGTTTCGACAAGGCATTGAAATTCAAGATTCTCCAGACTTCAGAATTCTCCAAAAAAGTAAGGCAATGTCATGTTTTAACTTCAGGAAGCAACTGAGCACCACACAGATGCTTGTTCACTCTCCCCTGGCATCTTGAGGAAGTGAATTGGAAAAGTAAAAGTGAGAAAACTCATGGGCTGAGTTAAAGATAGTTTAATAGGGAAAGGAAAAGCCACACAAGCAAAGCAAGACAAGGAATCTTTCCACCCCCTTCCCATGGGCAGGCAGGTGTTTAGCCATCCTCAGCAAAGAAAGGTTCCACCACATGTAACAGTTACTTGGGAAGACAAGAGCCCTAAGTGCGA
Organism: Sclerurus mexicanus; assembly: GCA_013396755.1. Classification (NCBI taxonomy): domain Eukaryota; kingdom Metazoa; phylum Chordata; class Aves; order Passeriformes; family Furnariidae; genus Sclerurus; species Sclerurus mexicanus. The sequence goes on from VWZF01001128.1 coordinate 1,721,554, forward strand.
ATGTTCTCCCTTCCTCCTTCTTCAACCACTTCTATATGCTAAGCATGATGCTGTATGGTATGCAATACACCTTTCATCAGTGCAGGTCTTTGTCCTGGCTGTGTTCCCTCCAAACTACTTGTTCATCCCCAGCCTCCTCACTCTTGAGGAGGTACCAGTAGCAGAAAAGACCTTTTTAACAAAAACACCTCCCTGTTATCGATGCTGTTTTGATCACAGATATGAAATATGGGCCCATACCAGCTACTGTGAAGAAAATTAATTCCACCCCAGTTAACCAGCTCATTCTTCACCCCTTATTCCGTACTACTTATGGTCAAGTCCCACACTACCCAATAGATCCTCATTAACCACCACCCCACTTCCCATCCTTTGATCTAATACACAGATACCATTCCCATAGTCTGTGCATCACCACTAAAATTTCACAAAATGTACACTGAGTTCAGTCCATGACTTTGGGCTCCATCTGTTGTGATGGTCCCTGAGGACAGGACAGGTGTTGTGTTGCATGGAGTTACTGGGCACCAAAGCCAGTCACTACTGCCCTTGCACTGCCTCTTGTGAGGGCTTCTCCTCCATTGTTTCATGGGGTTCCTGATACAGTAATTCCTATAACATGCATCTCAAATCATGGGTTACAACAATTTAAAGGTATTTCCATTACACTCTTCACCCTTGGTCCCACTGGACCAGACCACTGGATTTAACACTGGAATTAACTCCTCCCCTTGTTCCTAGCCTGGCTATCAACAAGGAGTTCAGGCTGTTTTCACCCCAGGGTCAATCAGTTCCAGATGTACTGGACACCCCTCCAACTGAAAGCCAACAACTTGGTCTGCACTCTGCTGCCAAAGGGATTGAGAAAAATGCATTAGTGATACCAGCTTCAGCATACCACTTGGCTGCCTTGGACTCCAGTTCATATTGAAGTTCTAGCACATCCAGCATGCCTGCACTCAGCCAAACCCAGCACAGACAGTAATCTGAAGTGACGTCCTTTGGTACAGGGTGGGGGAAAATCACGACATTAGTCTGTCAGGGTTCAGTTTTAGATAGAGTCCTTCCTTCTTCCCATTTCAGTGCTAATGGCTAGAAGTAACAATTGAACCACTGCTACTGACAGACAATTTAAATCTTTGTGATTTCATAACATGTCTGATCAGTTCTGTACTTATTTACAGTATTTTGCTATAATATGTTCAGTATACTGATGTTTATTGATGTACTCTCTAATACCATTTGTCTTGTTTGTTTCCTCTCCTTATGATGTGATATGCAGAGCCACGATCTGCAACTGAACCTGGTAAGAATCATATGAAAAAATAATTTCTTCTTTCACTAGTTCTTTGAGTTTGTACTGAAGCCATAAATAGAAAAGTGTTTCTGCTGAACATTGGTAAAATGAAACCCCCTTAAAGACAATGCTACTTTATCACACCTTTCATACTGTACTCTGTCCTTTACATCAATTCCTTTATTAGTTAAACAGTAAATTCCATTTTAAACCAGTAAGGAGAGTCTCACAGCTTAAGTTTTGAAGCAAACTCCATTCTCAAAAAAAAAAAGTAGTCTGCATGCTACTGAGAAAAAAGAACAAGTCCCACAAAATTCCATTACCCAAATTATAAGAATTTCGTGACACCCAAACACTAAAGGCTAGCTTTGCCAATTTAGCTTGGCAGATGTGAAGTGTCTTAAATGCAAGTATAATCTGATCCTAAAAAAAAAAAACAACAAACAAACAAAACAAAAAAAAACCAACAAAAACCCAAAATCGAGTTTTTCTAGCCTTTTCACAAGATAAAAGTCCTAGATTTCATCAAGTAAAAAGTATTCTTCCAGATATAGGTGTTCTCTGTCTGTTTCATTTTCCCCTTATACATCATTATATGCTGGGGTAATTTCTTGAATAATAAGTGGATGCTAAAAGACTGAGAATGTTTTTTCTATAATGTTTCTAAGTCAAACAACATGTAGAAGAAAAGACAGTGTTACTGTCTGAACCTTGAGTGGCCAGTTGTGCTTGAATACTCTGGAATTTGGAGAGAGTTTTAATTCTGAAGCTGATAAAAACAGAAAAGTTTTCTATCTAGGATGTGGGTATTTCCAAAGAGCATCTCTGAACTGAAAGGATCCTAGCAATAAGGGGAGCTTTTAAACTCTGATGGGTCACACTCACAGACAGGACAGACTTAGCAGCTGAATGGTGTTTGTAAAGTAGCACTGTGACTATGAGTACATAGGTTAGGAAAAAGCAGTGAAGGGTTAAATCTAGGAAAAATGCAGCTTTCCATTAGTTTTCATGGAAATGAGATGAGGGAAAGAGGAAAAATGATGCTTCTTTTCTTTGTCAGTTATTCACTCATTTTCTTAATTCTTCGCAAAATTCCTATACCACTTTTACTTCATGTCCATCATACATTTACATTACACACATATATGCTCTATCCTGAGTGTTAATACTGTTTGTCATAGTGTGCAATATCATCACCTCTAGTAATAGCTGATGTCCTGAATACATGTGACTGAATGATTTGATTTATGGAGGCTTGAAATTTGAGCCATGTGCAGGAAAGAAGAGTGTTGGAAAACCCTAGTGTATCTAGCTCACTCTTACTAGGAGCTTCTTTTCTACAAAATCACTTGAACTGCATTCACTTTGTCCTTTAACATGACAGACAGCATCTGAAAGGACTGAAAATTTACACAAAAATTTCTAAGAATTATAAATATACTTAGGGTTTTTCTTTTTAATATCCAATTTAAAACTGTTCTGTCAAAACTCACAATCATGAATAATGTTTGCTTAGTTTTGGTTGTTTTTTTTTTTACCTTTTCACCCTCTTTAGTCAACATAACATGTATAATGCTGGATGAACTAAGTATTTTAGAGTAGGAATGCATTGTTATCTAGTAGAAAGGATAAGCACTTTTTTTGTAGAAACAAAAGGTTCAAATTCCTTTGTGTGAATGGTTGAGTACAAAGGAAGCTATATATTACGCTTCTTGCTAGTTGATTTTTTTCATGGACAAGTAAGTAATTTCCATATTGTTAGCTGCAAGGTTTGCATAGCCTATATGGCAGATACTGCTGTGGAAAAAGAATACTCCTGTTAGTTCACAAAGCTATCAACTTTCATAACCTGTGATAGGAAATAGAAGGGGAGATTTTCAGTCCAAAAAAATCATCGCTTTGCCAGCCCTCTCACAATATCTGCACTATCCTGTTAATAGTGCTGAATATCCTCCTTCCATTTCTGGTTAGTTTGCATTCCCTAGAGAGTACTAGGGAATGGATTCTTATATGAAAGGTACATTTCTTGAGTTTTTCCATTTACAGAAAGTATGGAAGTATTTCATACCATTCTCAAAGTAGGTGGCAAGACAAGAATAGGAAGACATCTCAAAACATGATTTTGGTATCTATATTGTTGCAGCGTAATAGGCATTACAGTAGTGAATGTCTGACAGCAATCTGACTGGTTTGTTGTTGGATTTTCTTTTTTCATGCCTGTAATTATGTTATAATATATATTTATGAACATCTTCCTGTTATGAAAGAGTTCCAGTTTGGTATTTTGTTCTCTTCTGGATTTATGCACTTATCTGTTCCTACTAAGCCCTGTTGAAAAAAGTGCAGTGTCTTACTCGCTACCAAAATTAATGACAGTGTACTTATTGGCTTACTTTTGTAGGAATTGGCATTGTGCAAGCAAAGGGAATGTAAATAAAGTTTGGGCAAAATGTTAATATTTCCTTTTGGCATAAATAATGAGCAATGTTTAATGTATTAGTAGTAATTGTGGTAATAAGTAGAACTGGTTTTTAGGACATCATGAATAATTTTAAAATTTCTACAACAGGAAGCTGGATGTGAGTATCAGAAACGTAATAGGTTCAGCACTGGTTTGTGATGTAATTCATACTCTTAGAAGCCAGACTAAACAATGCATGCAGAGGAAATTGTTCATAAGCAAACACACGAGTGCTACTCAGTGCAGATGGTGAATACATGTGCAAGACTGTTAGGAAAACGTGCATAAGCTAGATAAGTAGTCAAAATTTTGAAAGACAGACATTTTTCTAGAAGTTTTTCCAACACATCCATGTACAGCATCTATGGAATTTTACATCAATTGCTACAAGTTGTAGTGTGACTTTAATTGACGGTTGTCAACAAAAGTCCAACTGTCAATAAACACTACAGCATCCAATAACTTTGGTTATCCTGGTCAGTAGTAATGATTTAAAAGAAAAATGTTGCATGAACTCACACAGATAAGAAATTAAGAAGCAAGAGGGGTTTTTTTTGGCTACCTTTTTTTTGGTACATTCTATCTACTATAATGTGTTTTGCACTCCTTTTTCTGTCTAGACAGAAATCAGTTTGCATCACAAATCTCTCCAGACTGCTTTGTGAATTAATAGCTAGTCAGATTACTTAAAGCCAACATCACAGTTTGTCAAATTACCTGCTCTGTACTCCTTTCTGGGACATTTTGACTTTATACTGATTGAATCCTTCAAAGAACAGGCTGCCTGAGAATGAAAAATCCCATGGAATCACTTGCCAGCTGTTGATATTTTGACCATTACTCAGCTGTCTGGAGACAGCCACAAGCCGTATTGAATTACTTTAGAACGATTGTCTAATGGCATGTAAGAAGAAAACTATATGAAGTAATGAAGTAATTTCACTTAAATTGCCAGGGAATTGCCACATATACATGCTTTTTTTACTTAAGCACAATATTGTGTATGTTCACCAAACACATCCCGAAAGATAGTCACCACTTCCGTTGGATTGTTTTCTTGATCCCTATTTGACTTCTGTGTTCCAGAGTTTCAACTCCAAATATAAAGTAACTCCCTTAGAAATTCCCCCTTATTTCTGCATAATGTTTGAAATTGACTATATATGGCAAATGCCACAGAAATCCTTACTCCCTGCCCACACAAAGAAAATAATCTTTCTGGTAGCTGATGAAATTCGAAACACAGCAACTCTGGTAGGTTAGCATGCATGTTGGATCCGTGCATTTTTTAGTGAAAACAAAAGAGGCTGTCTCCTTCTTTCACTGCTGAGCAGCAAAGAAGGGGTTGGAGAGAATGATCTTCAGTGAGCTGTATCTCAAGATGCCAAATGAAGAGAAAAACTGAAAATAGGCTGAAATTCTTTTCCATTAAAACTGGTTTGATCAACTTAAATGCTATTGCTTGTGAATTACATTTTCTGGTGTACTCTGTGCTCCCAAGATACCTCCAGAATTCTAGTCGTGTCAGTAACCTCATCTTAAGTCTGACTGCTGTGACTGTCCTTGCTTGTTGATGGTTCCAAATTCAAAGTAAACATCTGATCTTTTTTGTACTATGTGATTTAAAAAAATAAATTGCTGTTATTCCTCTCCAATTGTAAACATTTAAAGCTTATTGGAGTACATTAATCATCAGAGTTATGTTGCTGAATACATTGATTTCAGCTTTGATGTATACACCTGACTAGCTGGCTTAGGCACCGACATCATAACTGCCTTAGTGTAAGCTTTAGCATAAACTTTTCCTTGACACTGATGAATGGCTTAATTTCTCCTCAAACCTGAAAACTGCTTTAGGGGCTAAAGTCTATGTTGCCATAGCAGTATTCCTATTCGTTGTAGCCAAACTGGCTACCTGACATCTTGGTCACTGATTACATATATTGTAACCTAGGCTCTCTACTCTACAACTGCATTTTATAATTCACAATGACATTTGCTGTTGTTCAGTTTTCTTCTCAATGTTTTGCAAGTGCTGTTTAAGGTATCTTCAAACATAGTCAGTTTTGTGCATCTTCTAAAAACTTTATTCTTCATTCCTTGAGTGACATGAAGTGTAGTAAATAATCCAGAACTGCTGCCTGACTGGGTGAAGGTGTATGCAATAGTCATGATCAGAAACAGGTACAATGAACACACTTTTTCAATATGTTATTGCAAGTGAAGGCATTTACAGGTCTGCTGTACTACCACTTATTATGCTACTATGCATATTCAGTTCTCTATTTTATTTCCCCATTCTCTTTATATAGAAGATGCACAGATATCTAGATGAGAAGTTACCTGATGGGCATATTCCTTTGCCATTAAACTGGAGTTAAGGACTTGGGGAATATGAGGGAGAATAAGAGACAAATTGTCTACAATTTGGCAGAGCTGTGTTTTGTTGGCTTTTTACCAGGAAACCACCACTGTGACTACCCGCTGTCTCTGTGTATCAGAAAACTTATGGCTTTTAACCTACATCTATGAAAATAGCTCTATTCATTGCATAGTAATGAACAACTACTGACAAAGGACTACTTATTTCCCCAAACTGTATGTGCATTACAGTGGAGGAAGCTAATGGTCACATTTGGAGATGAAGTTGCAGATATAAGAACTACTCTACCTTTAATGTAATACAAAGAAACATTCTGAAGTAAACACATTACCAGTGTTGAAATTTGTTAAAATGCAACAGTTTTCTCTCTTACCGAAGTTTATTCTTCCTAATGGGCTCGTGAACCATAAAGGGAAAGAATTGCTCTTTAAAATGTAATCTTTCTTTCTAAATAACTGACAAACCAGTCAAGTACTTGCATGCCTAAGCATTTTACATGTTTCAGTGAACAAAATGCTTTTGTATTCATTTAGTCAAGTGTTAAATATGTTTTAAGGCCCTGAGAACAGCATTTCAGAGCTGCTTTCTGGAACACATTTTTGTGATGAAATTATTTGTCAGCTGGTGATTGCGGAGAAGTAGAACAGACATTATTTACTTCAAATCTTCAGATTCTACTTAGCACAGTAACAGAAAGAAAAGTAATTACGTAAGTCAGGATGTGAAGCTAGAAAAATGCTCAGAGCACTATGCATCCAGAGTGCGTTATGGAAATCTTTAAAGAACTTTTCTTTTGCTGAATTAGTATTTTATTTCTATGGTTTCCACAGTTAGCAAGGACCTGAAGGTCAGTGATTCTTTGTTTGGAGGAGGAAAATCAGTAAAGAAGATGGTAATGTGTTGTTCACACATGCTTTTTGCTCAAGCTGCGTTTTGATTTTGTTTTTAGATTTTTTTTACGTTTTCAGTTTAGACACTTTCCTTATGATTGATCACAAATGTGTTGTAGTTTGCTCATCTAGCTGAAAAGACTGAGTTTTAAACTCTGATTATTTCTGTCCTTAATTTTTTTTTACAAAGATAGCTACAATTTACCATATATAACTTTGAAATATACCTCATCAGTAAACGAAGCACATCACTGTAGAATCCATTAGAATACTTTTATCACTGAAGAGTGAAGATCAGCTCTTCTTGTGTGATCATTTTCATACTTTAGAAAATGGAAGAATGTTACACGTTAATGATCTCTGCTGTTTGAAAAACAGGAATTCTGCTGGTTGCTGTGTTTTTATAGTGCCTTTGCCCTCATTTAAAGAGCAGTTCTCAGCCTGCCAGAGCGATCTTCTTCTGCAGTCCTGAAGTACTCATCTTTCAGAATTCTGCTGTTAAATGTACAGGAAACTAGTATGCTGTGTGTATCAGATTGCATCCCTAGAGTCAGTTCAGTCCAGGAGCATGCACGTGTGGTTAACAATACAGCTTCAACTGCTTATAACACACCGAGACCAAAAAAAGCTGATCTCAGTAGTTCAAAAACTACTTTCCTGATAAGACCTTTCATGAGTCATTAATCTTCATCTGGGTGAGATAAGATCCAACATGCTGCAATATTACCAGACATGCCTCTTGCAGCTGCACAGAAAAGACTGGTCTGCATTGCCAAAAAAAAAAGGCATGTTCTGAAAAACAACTCTGTGCCAAATATTTAGTCAGTCATTCATTTTTAGCCCATTTCCAGTACAGGAAGTTTTTGGATACATTTTCACTCATAATCGGAAAAATTTCACAGCTTTTTTTGTTAACTGTCTAAACAAGACAGTTCGTCATTCCACCAAAAAAAAAAAAAAGAAAAAAAAAAAGCCCTATTTGAAAATGTTTTCCATATTTGAAGTATAAGAAGGGAAGTTGACCTTACTGAACCTCCTCTACAGAATAATTTTCGTGTGAAGGATTGTGCATGTAAATATCCAAATTGCAAAATGTTTTTTTCTTTTTTTTAATTAAACCAGTTGCTATAAAACTTCCTTGCTTTGGTTTTAAGAGTAGAAAATCAGCATAAGCTAAAGAAACTCCCAATTAATTAAGGAAACACACAGTGTAGCATTGTCCAGGTATAAAATAATCTTGGTATGTTGTATAAATACTAGGATTATTTAGATTAGCTATACTGTGAAATTTTTTTTAAAAAAAGAGTACCATTACAAGTAGAGATAAAGTGACTTCTTTGAAAAAAATGGAAAAATATGCCTAAATATGTGTGCCCATTACAAGTGGATGCAATTGATTTAGAAAAAATTACTGTGAGATCAAGGCCTAATATCTCTCATGCAACTTTTCTGACAGAGGCCCTGGTACAATCAAAGCATATACTGTGGCTTATCAAAGTCGAATGAACAGATTTCAAACAGGTAGAGAATATGTCTGTGTCACAGCATTCTGAAGAGTTTCTAGGGATGCTGTTTTGTACTACGTTTTCAGTTTATCCATTCTCACTTCTGTGCAGACAGAGACAGAAACAGAAAGTATTTTCCCAAACTCTGAATAAGAGGAATGTTTATGCATCTGGAGTTTGTAATTCTTGTTAGTCTATACAGAAGAGTTAATTGGAAGTGGTGATAAAATACTTCCTGATTTTACTGCGACTGGAGTTTGTCTGAGGTACTGCATTACATTCAGAAAAAACTTCATGGAAAGAAAGAGTTGTGTGACATTTGTACTGGTGGTGTTATTTAGAGACACAAAAAGAGCTTGCAGGAATTAATTCTTTATGGAAATCATTACATTGATTTGTATTAATTAGTACTATCCTGCATAAAAATGAAGATACTGAGAGTGTAATATTACAGCACAGACTTGTGACTGCAAAATTACCATTCAAGACAGCTTTGAAAACTTATCCTGGTGAATTTACTTGTTTCAGACACAAAGTGGTTTTCCTTAAAGCCATTTATGTTGGAAGCTCTTCTGCAGTTCTCCCAGTATTTCTTTGTAAAAGGAGCACTTTCTGGTGTCCTTTTAACATACAATGCAAAAAACATTACAGGGTATTTTATGATGCGCTTTATTTTTCTGTTTATTTCCAGAAGAGATATGTACCCTTGTAATAGCAGAAACTTTTCCTGAAGATTCAGGGATTTTCACATGCACAGCAACAAATGAACATGGTTCGGTAACAAGCAGTGCTCAGCTAGTTGTCTGCTCAGGTATGTGATGAAGGGAAAGAGGAGTTTTTAGTCATAGATCTTACATAATTAATTTACCTGTGAAGTTATCAGTGTGCTTTCCTTGTGGAAAACCCCTGCTGTAGGGGAGGTTTGTCAACCTCAGAGTATTTATGTAAAGCAAACTGAATTTTTTTTTAGGTCCACTTCCTGGTTTAATATTTTTATTAATGTGAAATACATTTTTTAAGTGTCTGCCACAAGCTTGGCATACTGTTAAGCATCAGGATTCTGAGACTAGATGGCAGCAGAGGCAAGATGGAAGATGAAATTATGCTACCAAAGGTGGCATATGCCTTTTGTTAAATAAAACAGTGACAGGGTATGTTTAGTTTTGTAGTGTGTTTCCATACCTGTTGTTGTGGGATGCACTAACCCAGCTGCCATTGCAAACTTGCCATGTAGGCATACATTGATCAGCATTGTTTAATTATTTGTTCTTAAGTTATCCTGAAACTTCACAAAGAGGAAGTGCTGTTTCAGCTGTTGTCCGTTCTTGCCAATCTCATTCTGTGACTGGATTCCTGAAATAGGTTTAGAGAGATCTGTAAGGGTCTTAGTTGTGCTTTTGGCATGGAGCCAACTCAGAAAATGAATGTATCTGATTCAGCATAAATTATCAGTAGGAGAACTAAAATCTTTACAAAACTGAAAATACAGCATGTATGTATTATGTACTTTGTCTGTGATTTGTTGAAAATACTTTCTTTTTTATTTCTTTTAGACAACTTGGAAAGGTCTACTCATGAATCACTAATAAGGGAATCCAACAGTGAGGATTTCCATCATTTCTCACCACTTCCTCCAGTTGAAATTAGCTCTCTTGAGCTTCCTCCTAAGAAACTTACAGAGATCCACCAAGCAAACAACACTGAGTTGAAATCTAGTGTGCCAGACCTTCAACAGCAGTTCAATTTGTCTGAGGAAAAAACAAATGGGATCCATCCTGTTCATGGAATAAATGGAACAATTAACAGCAAACCAAATGGTGATAAATCCATCCCACCTCCAGCTGTCTTGCTTTCACCCTCAAAGGAGCCACCACCTGTGCTTGCCAAACCAAAGCTGTGAGTATTTTTGTATGGGTTTTTTTGATTCCTGTAAACTTGATATTTGTTGACAGCAAATTTTTGCCTGAAGCAGTTTAGCTTTAGACAAATGGACAATGACTGTGCCTGTCCTTTGAACAATCTTCTTGCTGCTGTGATTTATGTTCCAAAGAGCTGAATACAGAAGAGAATTGTGTTCTTTCCATAGTGCTACATCAAAGGGTAGTATGTTATTTATACCAAAGTCTTTAGAGAGATTTGAGATAAAGTCACAAAAAGAGAAATAGTGGTGATGGCTGTTGCTTTGTGCCCTTTTTTTCCTAGTCACTGTACCTAAAGGTCATAATGGCCTGAGATTTTTGAATGCTATTTCTGTTTCAATATTGGTTAGTGATTTTTACTCTGAATGTTCTTGTGTTTGTGTAGTCAGTGGTTTTTCAGGTTTTTAATGTCTTTATTATTTCTTATATTATGTTTATATATAACCTGTCTCTCATTTTGCTGTCAGATAGAGTACAATAGGTCTTTTAAAACTAAAAATTTGAAAAGGCAAAGCTCTAGGAAAAGGGAGAGAAATAAGCAGAAAAAAAGTTATAGTAACACATCTACCTTATGTTGGTGATGATACCTCACTTATACATGAGCAATCTTATGCTGATTATTAATTTACAGTGTGATTTTAGCATTATGCAAACTCCTCTTTTCTATCTCTCTCAAGAATTTTTGGAATGTGATGAAGGAACTAAAATGCTACTTTATTTCATTTGCATCAATAGCCAGAAGAGATTATTAATTATAACAATTTGTTTAAGAAGATGAAACATGGTCTTCAAGCTTAGTGAGGTCATTTGCTTTATTACATTACAAGGATAACTTTCAAAATATAAAAATACTGTTCTTTTAGCATCCATGCTGAATTTAAACACACAAAAACACATGCTTGAGGCAGCAAGCCAACAGTACTCCTTTTCTACTCTTGTCACTTTTTCTTTCTGTTGCACTTTGTGATTCTAAGCAGTCTCTGGCAACTATAGAAGAGAGGGAGGAGTGAAAGAAGTAAAAAGACAGAGTGGTGAAATAGCAGTATATATGCTAGTGGTTGCATGTACGTGAGAGAGGTTGCTGAGAATGGCAACTTGCAGATGATATGTGATATGAGTAAGCTGGGTGGTCCTGTACCCTGCATATCTGTTGCAAGACCCACTTGTGAAGAAAGGAGATAGCGGCTCCAGCAGAGCAGTAAAAAAGCAAATTTCACTCCAGAGCTTGCTTTCACAGAAATGAGGTTGCCTGAGAGAAAGGAAAGAAGGTAGTGTAAAAGACTTCCCACTGTGTAATGTTCCTTGTTATGTGTGCAAAATTTGTTTTGTTTTTAAACATAGAATCAATGTATAAACAGAAGTGAACATTGTACAGAGTAATGTGAGAGGGATGCTATTATGAAAGTCCTTTCAGTCGCTGATGTCCAAATTGATGACCTTGGAATCCCTAGAGTAATTGCACTGGCGTCCTGTATTTTGCCTTTAACAACACTTGATACACAAGAGGCTGATCTTGATTGCAGTCAAGATCCATGTTTTGCTTGGCCAAAGCCAGTGTAAGTCTATGCTGCTGTCAGAAATTGAAATCTTACCTTCCCCTCAGCCAAGTATTTTGCTCCCAAGCACAGTGATAGCATAAGGAAGGGAAAGGGTGCCAACAAGAGGAGAAGAAGTGTCTGACTTTAAATCAGCTTTTGACATTTGGAAAACTGCATCCCCAGTCAGAGAGAACAAAATGACGACATTAGAATTAGCCGAGTAGTAAAGCAGCTATCTCAGCCATGAGAATGATTGCTCTTCAAAAGAACTTACCTATGGAATTGTATCTGTCCGTAGAGTATCAGATGATAGAACCAGCATATACTAGCAATGACATAACAGCAAACACATTTATTATAGCATTTTTTAGATTATTTAAACATTGAAATTAGTATTAGCTATGTAGAAAACTTGAAGCTTCTGGATACCATTAATAAGTTTTATTTTTCATGAAGACTGATTGTGAATTTAAATTTCCTAAAGAATCTTTTGTTTTCAGCCTTATCTTAAATCATAAATTACTTAACAGGTTTATCTGTGAACTCTGTGAAAATAATTTATTCAGCCAACATTCAAAGTAATTGCAAAGAGTTTCAGAATAATGGGCTGGTTTTGTTTTAGTGGGTTTTTATAATTATTTTTTTATTTTAACAAGGAGAGACTGAGTACCTTCTTGGAGTATGAAATACATTTGTATCTGGGCAATGCAGCTGTAACCAACACCTATAAATAATGATTTACCACAATTCCATCGAATGCAAGAGCTGGCATACTAGAGAGAGTTGTTGTAGTTGTTTTCAGGCTCGAAAAGTTTTTGTAAAGTCCTAGAAAATGTTAAGTTTGTGTTTACGAACACTTTAGTAATCTTTAAGCCATTAGTTGTTCCCTGAGTCTGGTACTGAAAATATTTGAAAGAGTTTAATGTGATAATATAAAGAATTTTCTGGGGAAAGTATACATAGAATTAACTGGAAAAACTGTCAATGCCAGATATTTTGCTAAAGTGAAATTTAGAACACAATAATGCTAAACATGGTTAAAAGGCGCAACATTTTATGATGCTTTGTTTGCAACATGAGTTTCTATAGAGGAGAGAGGAAGCACTGTTGAACTGAGACCAAAAAAAACCCTAATTTCTGCAATGCTGGTCTCTGCTGCTGTGGCCTGTTTGAGAAGGTTACTGTGCCTTGGACTGTGCCTTTGGACTTTTCCAGTCAATAGTGGTATAATGCACTAATGATCTTTCAGAAGATCCCCATTAATGTATGTTATCTTCACATACCTTGCATCTCTTAAAATTAAGCAAGTGTTGTTAATACTAATTTCGGTGTGTAAGCTGTGTGTGAAAGTGCTGCCTTAAACTCCTCATAGTCCTCCGCGTCAATGTCTGCAAAAAGACACAACAGTGTCCTTTAGAACTGTATATAACCTCTCCATAGTTTCAAGAACTTCCATTCAACTGACTTAGTATTACTATTGTTTTTCCATGTGTCTGTTAAAGCAGTAACAGAAAAGAAGGTGGTGTTCCTGTGATTACTGGATGTACCTGTGTGATGCCTGTTGGCTTTGTAACAAGCTGTCATTTTCAGATTCACAGATTCAGTGTAACTACAGTGTAGTGCCAGAGTTTCCTGAACAGAGCGCTTCTCTTCGGATGTCTCTTGTTTTCCTCTCTCTGTGTTGGAGCGTTATTCCAGAAGAGTATAAGCTTAATGGGAGTTATTCTCTTCCATGCTCCTCCCTTGCAGATGCAGAGATCAAGTGCAGGTAGTTAGGTAGATAGCCTTCTTTCTATAGTTAATTCCCTGAAATATACTCAAAAGAAGTAGGAAGTGCCATGTCTGACAGCTTTAAAATTAACACAGCAATACCTATCCCTGTAGAATGATAAATATTTTATTAATTGCATTATTCTGAATAGTAGTATTCTGCATGGACGTGCATCACTCATGCTGCAAAGGTGAATTGTCAGAATTCCTGAATTGCATCTCACGCAGTTCTCTTTGACAATGATTTTTTTGCAGTGAAAATAAAAGACACGTAATCATTTTGTAAAAAGAATATCTGTTAAAAAAAGTGAAAACCAGCAAGATATAATTTCTCACCTTTTATGAATTTGTTGGTAATCAGTAGTTCCTTTTACACATGTGGCTATACTGTTTCCTGGTTTTTCTGAAATTTTTTGGGGGAGTTATAGTGTATTCAAAAGTCTTTGTTTTTTTAACAATATACAGAAGAAATTAACCATGAACAAAATCAAAGGAATGTTAAGCAGTTCATATGTAATATCAGTAAGGGAAAGGTGTGATTATAATTAAAATTGTTTCCTAAAGATAAGGAGTTCATCTGGTTGATATTCATCCATGTCACTGCTGTGTGAGATGTTAGAACTTCCTCAGCTGAAAGCACTTGTGTTCATTCTGGTTGATTCCATTTCTTGAGCTGATTCATTTGTCATTTCAGTCTCCATTTCTCAGCAGATGAGTTTTTCTGTCATAGTTACTTGTGTTTTGTAATTGATGCCTCAGATGTTTTTGCAAACATGGTAGTTCAGTCATTTCTAGAATGTCTCTTATGCCCTCTTATAAAATGTTTATTTTACTATTTGTCACTCACCATAGAAATTATTCTTAACTTGATCTTTCTACTAGCATTTTGCCCAATACTGAGCTTGCTTGTAAGACCTTGTGTCCTGGCAGGCCTTGTGTTTTAAAGATACTGCAAGAAATTACTATTTCCTTAGTAATTGTATTTTGTATCTGCAAGCAGGAAGATGCTGTTTAGACCATATTGGGAAGAGTTGAATAGAAAAAGAATATGTGAGAATAGGCAACAGTTCAGTGATTAATGCCTTGGAATATACAAAAGGCAGGTGTAAGTCATTAATCTGCACAGGTTCCTGAAGCCCAGAGAACAGACTGGGAGCTTTGCTGGGAGCTTTGAACGCTTGACATTCATTCTCATCCAGAGCAGCATTCTGAAAATGGTACGAGGACATGTGATGTGAGAAAACTTTTCCATCCAGTTCTAGCACTGTATTTATGAACGTGATTTGTTGGAGCAGTCTAAATTAAGACAGACTGACCCCAGAAATGCTCAGCTTGAATGTTAAACAACTGAATTATTTAAGCTTTAGTTCAAAGTTATTGTATCTGCTGATAAAAACCTGAATAGGAGACCATTCTCTCATAATTGGAGTGATGCACAGGGGAGAGGTCTGCTGCCATTACTTGTATGAAACAAATAGTAACAGATGCTTTCCTAGCTGTGGGAAAGGTAGTCCCCACCACTTACATGTGATTCAACAATGAACTATGTCCTACTGAGTTTTCCATACTTCTCCAAAAGTTAACTTAAGATATTAATTTTGAATTAAAACTGTCAATCAGACATATGTACACTATATATTCAAGATTTATTTGCTGTGGCAAAAATGTGGATATTGAAAGCTTTGTTATTACAGAAATGCAAAGATAAAAAGAAAACAGCTCTTGCAAAAAAATGTAAACTTATTCAAATAAGAATTTGACTAAAAAAGCAATGGAGTCTGAAAAATCACATTACAAATATATACTCTTATAGAGAATAAGACATTGCTTAGTATCCCTTGTAAGACTTTGATAGAAAAAAGGCATAATATATAATTGAGGTTCCCATATTCCATGAAGCTGAGCAAAATTCAAAGTTGTAATTTTTTTTGAAATTGTAATTTTACTTGGAAATGAACAAGACAATCTTCATCTGTGTAAGGAAATTGTGACACACCTACTTTGACTTTGTCTAGAAGTTAGTGATCACAATAACTTTACATTCATGAGCAAAGGTCTATCCAGATCCATTTCTTTTGTTTAATCTGCTGTGCTCTTTCAAGATTGATAAGGACCTTTGGATCCTTATCTTGCTGATAAGGTCTACCCACAATAAAACTTTGATCAACACATGTTTTCTACTGTAGTAGAAATAACTAATGCTAACTAAATTTGTTAAAATTTAAAGCAGAGTAACTGCACATAAAGTTAATCCCTTGACTAAAGTTAAAATTCTGAGCATTTTCTAAAACTGTTTTCAAAATTTATATATGAATGGTTCATTTGTAATGCTTTTTTTTTTCTCATTTTATACAAATACTTTTTTAACAGGATTGGAGTTAAACCAAGGAAGTTTTTGTGAAGCATTTCCATTTCAGCAATGAACAAGCATTTGTACTAGAACTAGGGTTTATAATTTACTAATAACAAATGATATATGAAAATAAATCAGACTATGAGAGAATATACTGAGAAATAGGAGGTTTTTTTCTCCATTTTCTCATATAATTTTCTTACACAAAAGTTGCGAATCCTAAGTAATAAAAAGTGGTGTAATGCCTCACCATACACCTGTGGACTGAATGCAGTAGGTTAGGTTAGTTTAAAACAAGATATTAGTTGACTTCCTTAGTGATCTTGAATGACTGTGAAAAACTGAAATCATTGAAAGATGGAAGAGAGGAAATAGGACATGTTGTGAAATACATGCTTGAAAGTCACATTTATTTATCATGCTCTGTATCTCTGTTTTAAAAAATGAAGAGAGTTTTGGTTTTGCCAAAAAAAGTACAGATCAGTGGTGTTTTGTAGTGTACTAGAATGATGTTTACAGGTTGGAGAGATGAGAAATGCATCTGCAGAGACAAATACTTGTTAAAAAAAGTATGAAAGGAGACCCAATGAGAGGACTAGAATCAAAAATATTGTTCTCCTTTCTTCAAATTTTAATAGCGCTAAATCCTAAATCTTCCTGTGAATCTTTAAGCTGTTCTATCTTTATATCCTTATGACTGAAAGAACACATGGTTCTTTCCTAGAGGACTGCAAAAAATTTAGTACCATTTTTCTTGTGAAAAAGAAGGCCCAATTTGCTGAGAAAACTAGATTGGCTGTACTGGCTGTGTTAAAAACCATAAGTATAAACACATAACACTTATGTGAAAATGTTATAACTGAGCATGTCAAGTTTTATCTCCAGTGGAACTGCATGAACTTGAAGAGATATAGAACTATTCCAGCTTCCCCTCAAAATTCTGCTGGATCTGATGCTGCATAATAATGATCTGTTTGTCTATATCATCCTAAATTCAGTTTTATGAGACAGTTGTAATCCTAGTGAATTCAATCATTCCTCATTTAGACAGAGTCACATGAAAATGTGTCAACAATTTTTTTTTTTATTCCTCAATATAGTCACAAATAACATGAATATTGAAATTACGTGCTGGTCAGCTTGCTGTTAGATGGCAGCCTGGTCAGGCAGTAGAATGTAATTTTTTTCTCCAGTTCCTAAGGTGACTTTAATGAAAACCTAAGAACAGATAGTAATTTGAAGTTGTAAATAAAAGTAATTGATTGTTTTCTATGCATGTTCTGCTTTCACTGAAATTGCTTATTTCAGACCAAGGAGTAGCATGATCCAAAACGAGTGGCAGTTATTGCTGAGAAATTTCCTTTTTACCAATGCCTTTGTTAACGTAGTGTCAAAGGGTAATCACAAATGAACTTTAAGCCTTTTAAAATATGCAGCAATAGAAGTCTGAATCTCTTTGTAACAATAGATATCAACAACAAGAGAGGTTAAAGGTGATATATTTCTCTTTTAGGCTTTTTTTCCATTTGGCACTGTTGTTTTCTGACCTTTAGTAGGTGGAGACACCTAACAGTACATCCTGTGTATATAAAAACTAGTCAGTATTTTAACAGGAAAAGTCAAACGTCCTTGAAATGGTTATAAAATATGTGTACTGTGTGTGGCACCATCATGATACACACACAGGACTTCTGTGCTTATTCACATTTTTATTTTAAAACTACTGAAAGTAATCCAGGTTATAGGGCAAGCAGGGACTTGAGGAAAAACAAATAGAATCATAGAATGGTTTGGGTTGAAGGGTTCTTAAAAATCCCTTAGAATTCCCACCTCCCTGACATGGGCAGGGACACCTTCCACTAGATCACTTGCTCCAAGCCCCCTCCAGCCTGACCTTGAATGCTTCCAGGGATGAGGAATCCACAACTTCTCTGGGCAACTTGTTTCAGTGTGTCACCACCCTCACAGTAAAGAATTTCTTCCTAACATCTAATCTAAGCATACCCTCTCTTCGTTTAAAGCCATTACTCCTTGTCCTATCACTATGTGTACTATCCTCTCCAGCTCTCTTGTAGCCCCCTTGAGGTACTGGAAGGTGATTCTGAGGTCTCCCCGGAGCCTTCTCATCTTCAGGCTGAACAACCCCAACTGCCTCAGCGTGCTCTCACAGGAGAGGTGCTTCAGTTCTTTGATCAACTTAGCAGATCTCCTTTGGACTTGTTCAAACAGGTCCAAGTCTTTATGGTGGGGACCACTGAGCTGGCCACAGTGCTCCAGGTGGGGTCTCACAAGAGTGAAATACGAGCGGGAGAATCACCTTCCTCCAGCTGCTGGTCATGCTTCTTTTGTGCTGCCTAGGGTATGGTTGGCGTTCTGGGCTGGAAGTGGACATGTTCAGCCACTTGTTTGAGCCTGTGCATTTTAAGGCTTTAGTTAAAGAGATGCTTTTAAGTGTTCTCGCTTGCTTTTCTGCCTGGCTCTTGCTTCATAGCTCTGTTGCCTCTCTCATATCTTTGTTACCAACTGTGACCTCCAGTTCCTCAAGGTGCCAAAAGTGGGCTTTTTTTCTAAGAAAAAGGTAGCAAAGGTGGGGTACGGGTATGGATCAGGCATTTCAGGCCGTTTGGTTTTTCCTGTAACAAGATTGAGTAGAACACTGTGCCAATAGTTTATGATGCACCTTTGAACCTGAAAATACAAGAGGAAATGTACCATCCATCTGTAAACAGTTTGTGGTAGTTTTCTGGTAATCATGAACTAAAAGCACTGAATTGAAACATTCTGACTTTTTTAAACAGTTCTTTTGATTTTGTTTTGGTTTGTTTCTTTCCTTCTCACTTAAATTACTGTATGGATTTAATAATTGGAAATGATCAAGCAAATCAAATTCAAGTGTTCACGTCTTCTAATATGCAGCATTTTCTGGGAGGTTCTCAGAGTGATTTTGAGTAGGAAGTTCCTGTAGAAATATTTAAGAATTCTCTTGCTATCACAGGACAGAGTCCTCAAACAAACTGATTAAATGCTTCCTTGCGTGCTAATCCTTGCAGCTTAATCATTATATGTGTTTATTCCACATTTACATCACTTTGAATATGGCATGCAACTAACTACATTTGCCTTGGTATTGTTTCATCCCTGACCACATAAATATCCAATCTACACATAATTTTGAAATTATAAAAATATCATCTTTGGCTGGTTAGAAGGAGGAAGGCAGGTGAGAAGGGGTATAATTTTTGTTTTGAACTACCTTTATGTACTCTGTCTCAATGCAAACAAATCCATTTGCCGGGACTGCTCGCTTTAGCTCTAGCAGATAGGAGAGAAAGCTGCATAACTGAAACAGATGGTGTTCATACTTCCGTGTTTAGTTTGTAGGAAAGAGGAAGGGACAAACACTAAATTTTAAAGTTCCAATAATAATATATCTGTCATCTTTGCCTTCTAAGTGATTTCTTAGAGAAAGATCCCATCTGATTCAGGCCAAGAGCTTTTAGGTAATAGGACAGAAGTTTGCACTGCTGCTTCCTTTGCCCAAGTTTGTTGAGAAATTTAAAAAACCCTCTGCATACAGCACTTAGTATTCTAATCCAAAATGAGAGGTAGGAAATCCTTACTCAACTGAGACATGACATGGAAATTGATTAATATTTCAAAATACAATTTTTCTTTTAAAAAATCTGCTTGTCCCTTTTGTACAGGTTTTGATGGTACTTTTTATCATCTTATCTGCTGAATTAAAAAATTAATCAAGAAATTGAAATAAAAAATCAGCTAGTATTGGTTTACGAGACTGAAAGAGCTGCTGGCCAAAGCTAGTTCTGTCAATACTCATTTTCTTTGGAAAATGTGTTTGGTAGAGTCTGGATAGATAAATATAAAGTTATGAAGTTCCTTTTGTTAATATGAACTTTGAAATATTATGGACACTACAGTTCTCCATGATAGGCGTCAGCATAATTATGTGAATGGTAGTTGGGGTAAACAGTGAATGGGATTTCAAAGCTACGTGACTTTGCCTTGAAATCTGCAACAGTATGAGGACTGATTAGTAATTGTTCTATCATACTTTCCTTCAAGAATTAAAAAACAAAAGGTAATTTAGGGATTTACTTAACAAGGATAGCTTCTGAATAGCTAATCTACTGCAGGCTTTTATTTTTATGCAATATATACCCAAAAATGTACCTAAACTGATTACAAGTTCAAGTGCTGGCTACCCTCAGACTCCCAGTGCCTACTCATTAGTAAACTTGTTGCTGGAAGTTACCTTATCACAGAAACCACCTGCAATTAGTCCTACCCATCTACCTACAGCTGGTCATGCCCATGCTTTAAAAAGAGCTCTGCAGAAGTATGAACTACCACTGGAGTGAGGAGGTTTGCTGCACAGGGTGCTAAGCTCATGAAGTTTGATATTTTTTTTATTCAAGTGATGAAATTTTCTAATGCTTTCCATGTTTCTTTGACTGTGATTATGCTACCAAGTTTTTCTTGTATGTAATTTCAAGTTCTCTTCCTTTTTCTCAGGTATATCTGCCATTATCTTTTGCATTTATTTAACTGTGTTTGCATTTTCTGCCCCATGTTAAGAAACCTTCTCTGGTGACAAAATCAAGAGTTTGGAACTCAGTGTCATTTGTTTCTGTCTGGTTCAATATGCATGCTATGAGACTTTAGTTACAGGATTTCCATGTGCTAATTATTTGTCATGAACAGAATCAACAGAGGTGACTAAATATATCAGAGAAGACCTAATAACTGAGGAAGTGCTGCAGGTCCTCCTCTATAAGGTCAGCCTCATATTAGTGCTGTTGAACGTCTCTTATCCTAAGAAGCCTTATTACTCTCACGGAGATTTTATGGAGGTAAGAACAGAAAAGGCTCATCCAGTGGAGGGAGCTATGTTCCTTGAGTAGGCGTCCCTCAAGGAACCGACTTGATACTTTCTAGAATACTGACAAGAGTGTATGTGAAGAGGCAGGGGCTGGACCACTCTCAGGGGTCTTGTTTATGTCCTAGAAGGAATAACATGATGGAAGCACAGGTCTAGAATTTGGCTACAAAGGAGGAGTTGGGGGGGGTTTTTGGTTCAAAACTAGTAGTGGTGAAGGCAGAAAAGACCCCAAAGCTTAGGCCGGGATGTGCTTATACACAGCAGTTTAAGGATTACTATAAAAAATGCCTCCAGGGGATAATGAAGGGTTGGCCTTTGTATCAAATAGAGGAGTTCTTTACTAGAAATACAATCAACTTCTTATCTTTTGGTAGACTTGATAATATATAGTTTATATGTAGTGTTTTCCTAAACCTAACATGGTTGATACCTGGAATATTCTAAAATTCCTACCTGTTATGTGTCTTTAGGTATCCTTGCGAAACTCTGCAGTGTATTTAGTCAGAAAAATAATTAGCATATATGAAGCTAATAGAATTGGACAGCTAGTAAACATTGAAAATTTTGCTTCCAGGATGAGATTTTGGCAACACTCTTATAAACTGTCAAAGGCACTACATTTTTGCTTCTTTTGACTAATTTCTGTTGCTCATCACAGATTTATTGAAGCAGGTCTGCATGATGTTTGGTAATTTGCACTGTATGAAATATCCTTAGTTTTCAAGAATGTGAAGCATCAACTCAGTACAACTGGAAATCTATGTACTTATCTGTACTCCACAGTATGTGGCATACTACACATACCTTTACACAGGCAGATTATGTTTCTTGCATGTTCTTTGAAATTTCTTTCTCTTGTCTCTGTTATCTTGATTCTGGAATTCATCTGTATTGTATGGACTAAACCTTGAAAACACTTTTCATGTCTCTCTGCACGAAAGACAGGATTGCACATTTTCTGAGTGTTTTTCCTCCTTCTCTCTTTCCTTTTGCCTCTCCCTGACTATTTTGACCACTGTAGTGTTCCTGCTTATAGTTTCTTTAGGTTTCTGTAAGCTTTTTAAGAAACATACACAGGCTGCATTCTTTCATGTTTTACTCAAGTGCAAGATCTTTTCAATCAAGATTTTGCTTACCACTCCCTGTCTCACCTTCTTACCTCTCTGTAGTAAATCACATAAGTAGTAGAGGTAGGACTGCTCAATTCAAGTATTTTATAATATCTAAGCTTTTTTTTTTTAATTGCAGTTAGAGACATAACTGGTGTGATATGTGAATTTAATTAAACAGTGAGTTTTGAACAAAGTGAGTTTTCTGTAAAATATATGGCAAGATGCAATTGCATGTCAGAAAATAGTTTTAAGTAAATTTCTTGAGAGTCTTCACTAGCTGTCAGGATTCATCAGAAATTTGAAGATTGTAAGATTACAACCTAGGAGATAATATGAAATGCAATAAGGAATAAGGAATAGAAAAGAAGTCAGATGAGGAAAAATGTGTGCAAATGGAAGTACAATCAAAATGACTTTTGAGTTGTTGACTCTTTACTCCCCAGTTTTCCATGGGACAGTGTCTGTATTTTTTGCTGGTTTATGCAGTTCGTAAATATCAATTCACTATAGGTATACTGATTTGACATCCTGAGAATTATGGTGGCAGCTGAAAAATGTGTTTAGGAAAACGGGTAGAATGCCATTAAAATCTGTTTAACATTTTCTTTTACTTCTGTCTTATGCCTATAGTGCATACTTTTCTAAATGCATAAGATAATTGAAGGATATAAACTATATTTTAAAAAACAAAAGTGTTACAGACTGAGTAAAGACGCTTACTCAGTTAAAACTGATGATGTTCACAATTGTCATTCATTTCATTAAAGTCAGTTTAGTACAAGTGGTAGTTTACTCAAATCCTGTTGCAATTTTTGATATATTTTTGCAGTGAAAAAATGGAGAAGGGAGATAGTAATAAGAATTCAGAGGGAAAATTTATCTTGTTTGGATTACTGCACCAAAAATCTTTAAGAATTTGAAAAGTGCAATTCAAGGAAAGAGTTTCTTATAATTCCTCTTTTTCAAAACCTTTTGTTAAAATAATAATAATAGGAAAAACAGTTAAAGTAACTAGAGCTTGAAGCAGCTTTTCCTTCATTCCCTTTCCTTCACTTGCTGTAACTCCTGCATTCTCTCGTTCATACACACTCTTGCCTTCTCACTCTCTCTCTCCCTTGCTCTCCCTCTCTCCCTGCTTCTTTCATTCTGATGGAAAGTCTTCACAACTGAAAGACTTCCTGAATCCAACAGATGAACCACTATTAGCATAAGGCTCACCAATCAATAAGGACTGTTTTGCATTTATTGTGCTGTCATGTTTTCACAAGACATCAAAGGCTTCTTAGCAGAGTCAGAGGAAAAACTCCATTTCAATAATATAAGTCACTGTAGATATTCCTTTTCTTGTCTGTGAATTTTGGTTTATGATGTAGCTATTGCATTCATTTTCCTGCTTGGAGGAATTAAATATGTGGATGATCCTGACAGATGTACAAAATGCAGATCAAACTACTTAAGTTCTCAGTGGGTGAAAGAGGCAGGGTAGAAGTCTAAATTTTTAATGTGAAAATTCTTATTAAAGCAGTTTAATTAAAGACACTATGGAAAATGGTTCTAGAGAATGGATAAGTTCTTCCTTGTAATATTAAATGGTTATACTGGTCTGATTTAATGGTACTGATATTACAAGGACCTGCAGTCAGAGTTTTCTAGAAATGACTGTGTTAACAGCATGCTTAAAATTTGATTAATTAAGTAATTTTCTTGCCTATTTGAGTGAAAAATCCAATATGTTTTGCCTATAGTGTTTTTCCATAATCACGTTCTGATTTGTTGTTCTGATGTTCTCAGTCTGTACAATTGCTTATAATTTCTTTATATCTTAATATTGCATTTTTAATATATGCCCGTGAAACAGTTAGTATGTTGGCTATCTAAAAAAAAAAAAAATCTGTACTTTCAGCTTTGAAATTGTTTTGAAATTCAGCTTTGAAACCTGTTACAGTTTCCTAATGTAAAAAGCATCATATAGCACCTCTAAACTCTACTGCCTTCTTGGAACTCACACATAGTGATTGTGATTTTGGCAAATGCTGAACTTCCTCTACACTGCATGCAGAAATGGATATAATTTCAATGTACATACACCAAAGTATACCCACAGTTCCTATTTCATTGATTACTAAGCAAGATATTCTGCTGATAAACTAGCTGTTTCACCCAAGGGCCTGCCATGCAAATTGTAAGCTGATGATAACTTGTGAATGTGGCAGGTGTGAGTTTATCATGCAAGACCTTGGTTATAGTTTTAAATATCCCTAAATAAAGCATAAAAATATTAGAAACATATCTGAACCTTCAAGTGGAATGTGGGATATTTAGAATTTCTGACTGATTGCAGAAAGATACTTTCTCATTATATAGTTTTCTGCTTCTTCTGTTGGTGTTACAGACTGGCATAGAACCTGGAAGTGAACACGCTTCTGTAATGTTGCATGTGTGCAGTATGTGTGCCAGACATTAAGAGGTAATGATCTTATGGCAATTTATCTGAGTTTATCCCATGGACTTCCATAAAATACCTTGCCAGTAAATGCATTGTGAAAGTCCTTCTGTAATTTTTCAACTTTCCTATCTGTACCTGTTTCCTTTTTAATTTCCACCTGTAGATGATTTCTTATACTAAGGATTTATTTCGTTTTTATTTGTGCTGGCAAATACTGTGTAATGTCATTATTTTTTTTAATCTGGAAGAGAATGAGGGAAGTAAACTTTACTAAGCTTAAAGTCTATAGAATCCTAATGAGAATCTGTATTCAGAGTACTTGAATGCCACCTCTCTCTAGTTCAGCTTCTATAATACAAATTGGGAAAGCATATCTTGTATTTCTGCAGAATCTTTTTGGGTGTCAAGAATAGCAATGTATATGCAAGTGGTGAGCTGGTTGAAGAACCCAGTTTTGTGGTTCAGTTGCAGTGTGTTTCTCCCTGATAGGCGAGTAAATTACAGCATCAATAGCACAAGCAGTTCCCAAAGGCAAAGCAGAATAGCATGGGCTGCTGCTGTTGTACTTTAGGGAAAGTTTAAATGTCTGCTAGCACACTTCCCTTGAGAAAATGACCTATTAATACTTACAGAAAGAAAGCTCAATCAGTCTCAAGTGACAACAACTTTATTGCAGCAGTTTGTTTCTGGTTTTACCGGAAGGATGGAGGCATCTTTGTTTTCCAGCTCTCTGACTTCACTAGCAAAATTTTCTGGTGTGACACTTTTAAGAAAAATGCTTTTTATTTTATTATTAAATATTTAAAACCTATAAAATTGAAAGCATGACTGGAAAAGTCTGATTTTCTTTTCTGACAACATGCGTATTAATTACATCTTTAAATGCTTACAGGATAAAATTGCCGTTGGGGGTTATAAAGAAGTTAGAAGTCCTCTGAAGTGCTTAATTTTATCTTTTTTTTCTTCCTATGTTTTTTTCATCTCTGTGGTATTTTAAACACTTGGGGAAATAATTGTCATATTTGCTTAGATGCTATTCACTTACTGAAATTGCTTAGAATTTTGAGTTTTGGATACACTTCAACTTTTGTTTACTTTCATAATGCTCACTGGGAATTAAACTCTTCCTCCCCAAAGTAATATAGGACAGCGCTTTCTCTCAGAAACAGAAATTCACAACTACCCTTTTGGCCCCCTTACTAATCGTGTTTACTTAACTCTCAACACAGTCTAAAATGGACTTCAGTGATATTTCCAGACTTGGTTTTCTAGTCAATTCTTATCTAACTGAAGCTGCCAAGTCAGCCCCTGAAGGCAGAGCTGTGTGCATTCAGCTTCCATTAAAGCACATAAACATGATTATCAGCAAACACCACAGAAATGTGCCAAAATGCTCAACGTACATAAGCATCCTTTCAGCATCAATGGGCATCGAGATCATGTAGTGAACCTCCTTCTTGCTTTGTCGAGGTCACAGAAGAATTTGATGATGTGCCACAGCAGAGTTTCTGTATGTTCTACATACAGAACACCTGAGTCAAACCAAAATATTTAGGGTTAGGGACAAAAAAAAATTAAAAAGCCTTATAAATGTGCAGAATTACAAATGTCCAGTCTGAGTGTTGCTGTAATATAGGCAAACACTATGTTCTGGTTTTTTTCCTTCCACATGTTTGTATACTTGAGAGATTAAGAATTGCTAACTTAATTAAAGACAGCAGGGCATAGATGTGTAAGTCACTGAGAAAGGACTCTGGAGTTCAGATGCTTAGGTGTGTACTTTTTGCTCTGTCCAGTTTACTTTTCCTATGTGAGTGCTTGTCCATTGCAGTAGAAAGACAAGAGACACATGAGAATCTGACTTTCTCTATTGCTAATTCACAGGGCTTCATAATTGACTGTAGTTCCACTAATGTGTTTCTTATTGAAGAAAGCTACTGATATGACTTTTTGAATTTTGTCTTCTCCAAATATACTTCATAGTTTCATTACATCACAAAGTGCTAAATTCTATTCTCAAAATATTCCCAGATGGAGGAAAATTGGAGGGAAAAATCCCTCCACTCTTGGTAAGCATTGAAACACACAAAACAGCTGGTTAGAGATGTGCTGAATTATCATCAGCTTGTTAAGTTATTCCACAGTATTTTCATGGCTAAGGTAAATATTTAAATCCTGATGTTTCTGTGTTTCATTAAGGAAAACCTATAAAACAAGGAATAGTCCAGATTTTAGTTCCACTCAGAATATTACATGTCTATCTGGCATTTATATACAGGCACTTCTCTTGTTCGAATTTCTATGTTGTTCGCTATCACATTTCTTGTAGGCCTGGCAGAGGATTCCATTTTTTGTCAGAATCCTCTTACAGTGGGACTATTAACACCTCATATAAGGCTCTCTGATGTAATGTGTGGAGAGAAGACAGTTGTGAAGAAATGTGAGGATCCGTATAGGGCAGTCATTTTATTCTCCATATGCTCTGATTTCTAACAAGTTATCAGCATGCAAATTGCAGGATGATGTCAGGAGAAAAAAATCGTCTATGAATTTCAGGAAAATGTTTGAGTGTAACTTGACTCAGGAATAGAAGTTACCTAAGTCACAGGGTCATACTCTGTACTGATTGGTAAAGAGGTATTTTAAATTTGCCAGCCAATTCTCTGTTAGTGTTAAAAAGAAGACATTGAAGAAGTCTCTAAATAACCTTGTTGCATGTTTTTTTAGTACTAGAATGGAACGTGAGGTAATAATAGCAAGTCACTGACAAAAAATTGTGAAAGACAGAATTCAATCATCTTTGTTTAGGGTATCTAGCTGCTTTCCATAAATTTGTCAAACTGAAACTCAGGAGGTTTGAAATTTTGGATTTAAGACATGCTTTTGAATATGAGTGTGGAAACATAAATAAATTACAAACACACAGGTGTTTTGCTTGGTAACTGATTGTACAATCAGCAAGAAACGCTAAAGTGTAGTTCATCAAAAGTTGCCAAAGGACAAAGAAAGGGTTTTTGTTTTGGTTTTAAAGTAAGCTAAATGTACGAATGGATGAGCTACTCAGGCTTTGATGTAGCTGGTTTTTTGTATGAGATTTGTTCTGCCAGTTCTGAGTGGGACAGAGCAGGCACGTCAAATCCTTTTCTAAATAAGCCTCTCTGATTTCTTCCAGAGAACTAGCCTTACTAAGGCAAGGCAAGGTTAACCCTTATTTAAGAAAAATATAATGTTATGTAACTTCAGAGAAAGAAAGAGATTGTAGTTCACTGGAATGATACTTCTAACAACAGACATAGATTTAGGCCATTAAATAAAGCCATTGTTTCCAAAATGAGATAAAAAGAATTCAGAACAAACTAAGAAACTTTCGAGTCATTAGAATAAATGGTAATTTCACAAAACGTCCTTTAGGTTTCCTGAATAAATATTGAAAATAATCATTCAGCAATTCATGAAATTTTATAGCTGAAGAAGAAACAAATTTACTGGTAACATTTGAAGTAGACAAATGTGTTTCTTCATACTCTTTTATTAGAACCATACAGTTAATACTGGTATCCATAATGGTATAAAAAAGCCTTAGAAAATATTTACCTCTTTGTAATAAATATTGTCCTTTATGTCCTTTATGATAAACAAAAATCAGGACAAAACAACAGCTTTGAAAGATAAAATCTAATTCTTCTAAAAAGGCATGCACATGGTAAGAACCCCCACTGAAGTCACATCTAAATCCCATTTGATACTCAAACAAAGAAAGAGCAAGCTCTGGATTGCCAAGCCTGATCAGGACTGAAACATTTGGACTGAAACATTTAGAACCAGCGCTGTGGATAATGATATTCTGTAAAGTTTTCAGGTAGAGGTTAATATGTAATAACAGATGAGTACTGGCAAAATTCTAGTGTCTTGTGGAGTCAGTGACTGGGGATTTGAACAACATAAATGTAACTTATTAAAGGAAATATTAAGGATAGGAAATAGCTGTTTATACTCAAATTGTTGCATACCACTTGTGTATTTCATGTTTACTCATCCATGGAATGTTTTGGAAAAAATATTGGGAAACTTTTTTGACTTTTTGCCAAGAGAAAATGCAGTACAGCGTTATTTAAGGACAGAATAAGATTTTTAAGAGTTCAGATTTCAGAGAGTTAACTCTATTATCTTTGGATGTTGGTTGTTTATTGTTGACCCAGTTTAAAATACACACAAATACTGTGAGTTGACCATACCCATTTGTTCTTATTTGTATGGGAATCCATATACTTTCAAATGTTGTAACCAGTTCTAGTTATTGATTTTTATACCATCTAGTATCCTCCATAAAATTAGAATCTGTTTCTAGATATAGTCAAAGGACTTCTGGTAAGCTATCAGAAAGCAGTTGGTTTTCAGTCCGAGTATTTTATGGCTTTAATTTGTGGTTAGAAGGAAAGTCATTCACTTAAACTTCAGAAAAAGTGAATGAGAGAGAAATAGTCTCTGTAAAATGAGAAAGAGGTATTACAAACATAAAAGATTGGGGATTCTACCTCTGATATAAATGCCAAAACACGTCTGAGTAGACAAAGGTATTTTTGTAAGTTTGTTTTAGTAATCAATGTCAAACTTCACAAGTATCAAACCCATAAACTTTCAGACCTCCCTTTTCATTTGCCATTACTTGACTCTGATTTTCTTTGACTTTACTGGAATATTTACTTAATACCCTATGTGTAGATTCTTGGAAACAGATTTTAAAACCCAGTAATATTTAGCTTATTTTAGCCAGAAAGTCAAGTGGATTTTTTTCTTGTCTGATACCAATAAATAATTTTCTTTATTTTCCTTTTTTTTCCCCCTTGTTGGAATGGGATAAACTTTAATAAGACCCATTGAAATGAGCCATATGTTTTAACATCAAAGTAAGGAATTTTTGCAGATACTAATAATTTCATCTCTTCTCAATGTTTGCATACCATAGTAATGGTAATCTGAATGGTTATCTTCAGTATCTGTAAGTTCCCAAAAGATACTTTAGTGTTGTGCTGGTTGGAGTAGAATCCAGTTATCAGTCAGATAAGTCAGACTTCTTAGCAGTCATCAGAGCAATGATATTATACAATTCTTTTAGGATGATGAAATAAAAGGGTTATCAGGTCCTTTCTTTTATGAACAAAAATTATCTACGATGTAATTAGATTAGGTCTATGGTTATGATAGTGGGTAGGAGTTCATGTCTATGTGTGTGTGAATTCCTATGATAACCCTTTTTAAAGATTCCTTTACTTAAAAATGTTTTGCAATACTCCAGAAGAAATCTCAATCTTACCTGTTTAGAAATTGTGTATGATAGTCATTGCACTAAGCATAAGATACACTAAATTTGAGTTCAGTTTTGATTCTGTGGTATTTGCCTGGAAAATACTTTTGCTGTCATTTTGGTTTAAGTGTTTTTTGGTTGTTGCTCTGGTTTTTTCTTTATTTGACAGTTGGTGCTGAAGATGCATCCCTCAAGCTGGTGTTTTGTTTATTGATGGAATAAATAGAGCATATTGCTACTTCAAGGGTATTAGGATGTTTTGTGCTTCTAAATCTTCGCAGATACAAACTTACCAACACATGACCTTTCTCTCTTGGCTTTGATTGCCAACAACTAGTTTCTACTAGTGTCTGCAACTACTTTCTCTTCACTGGAGTAGACACAGTGTCAATTTGTATATATGGCTCATGGGTCAAGAGACCTACCAAGCTAAGGCCCAGCCATTCTTGTACCATTAAACTGTCAAAAATGGCTATATTTTGGCTATATTTTTCCTCCTTTGCTCCAGTACAGGAAAACACTGGTTCCAGATTGAGAGGCTGTCTGTTTCTATATTAACTGCATGTGTTAGTTTCATCCTGTATGTAGAAGGAAATTTGAGCATCACTCAGAAGCCTGACACTTCTTTTGACATTTTGCATGAAGTTTTTGCAACTCACTTCACTTGATCAATTAAGCGTTGTCATTTGTTTATCTTCAGTATGCCCTGAGTGTGAGTCTCACTGATGATGCTGGTTTATACAGTCGTTTAGAGGTCAGTCTTCACACAGAGTTCACACAGTCTGTTAGAAGTCAAGTTTTAAACATCTAATCTAAGTTTGCTGGAACTGGAGTCAACTTGTATGTGTGTGTGTGAGTTTATATATATAAATCATTTATGACAAAATGAGGCTGCCAAAGCAGCACAGAAAATGTAAAACTGTGATAGTGCATTTGCAATTTCTCCAGTGAACCTACATTAAGCTGAATTTCTTGGCAGTGCATAGTTGTAAGGTCATATTTGTATGTGACTATTCTTAAAGAAAACAAAAAATCTATAGCTCTAAATGCAAACTACATTTGATACAATCTTGTTTTACTAATCTGCCTCAAGATGTTTCAGGTAAAGATGACTCTTTAAAACTGGTTTGTTCAGCTCAGAGACAGCCTGCCAAAACAAGGCAGGTTACTCCAAATCACTGTAAACATGCCCTGGGAAAGAGGGAAGACAGTAGTTGTTTCTTGACCAATTAATTACACACTTTCAGTTACCCTTTTTAGTGGGTGGTTGTAATAACCAAATGACCCACAAATACTCCATGGAAACCTTGGAAAAGTATTCTGTTTGAAGAATGTTTTTACTGTACACTGTACAGCTTTGTTCTTTCATAGGATTTTTAATTCAGAGCAAGTCATAGAGCAAGTGAAAGAGGTGCTTTTAAACTAGCTGTAGCAAACCTGTTTTTCTTAGATGGATGGGAGTCTGAAATGCTTCCAGTCTTCTGTAGCTTATCTTGCTTTATTTCATAGGGTTTTTTTATGGTTTTTCAGTAATAGATAATATTAGTGATACACACTCCAGGAGGCCTCTTCTGCTTTGGCCCGCTTTCAACATGTCAGTACTAAAAGATGTGAAGATTAGTTTAGGCTGTAGTCTCATGTATGCACTTTCAACAAGCATAAGTCAAAGCTACCGTCACCTTGTTCTGCCTTCCCCTCAGCCAGGCTGGCTCCGCAGAGCTTCTTCCCTTGGAGCAGGCGAAGAATCTGCCTGGGATGCCATGTGAGGGGAGAAGCAGTAAATGCAGCAAATGTCTGAATAAATGCTTTTTCTGGGACTGGGGTGGGGGCGGTGAGTGAGTTCTGAATGGCAATAATGACAATCTCAAACATCCCTGTTTGAAGCTGTGGCTTCAAAACTTCCATTATTCCAGTAATGATGGTCTCCTGCTCCATAACTCTATTGGAAGAAATGTTTTTGTTGCTCTGGGTTTTTGTTTTGTTATTTTTAATTTTCGTTTCACGGCAGTGCAGTATAAATGGGTTTTAGTTTAACAGTAAGGAGTTTTGGCCCAGGCTCTTCATTCGTGAGTTCATCTGCTCCTTATGTTGCTGGTTTTTGTTTCTCATTGTGGATTTACAGTCCCTTGAGGTTTAGTAACTGAAAAGACAAAGCTGCTGTAACGAGTATCCTAGCAAATCAGACTCCGAAGAAACACCTGCAATTGATTTATACTGTTAGTGAGATTCACCCCAGGCTTCAGAAAAGTATGAGGGAATGCTTGCTCATTTGGGAAGATGGAGAGTTGTAGAAACTTCTATAAGGACAGAGAACTGTAATAGCTCTGTTCCTTTCCACTTCTTTTGTCATCTTGTGTTCCTTTTCCTGCCTATCCCCTGTCCTGTCCCACTCCCCACAATTCTTGTCTCTTCAAACATAGTAGCCTCTTCCCAAATTCCCTCTGTTTTTCCACTGTTTTCTCAAAGGCAGACAAGGCCCCTAACCAGAAAACTAGCAAATGCAGGTCCTCTTCAGGGTAAGCTTATCTTTCCTTCTGTGGTACAGTGGTAGTGCTACTGGAAATCTTGCATCATGTGCTTTTAATACCAGTTATTGATCTCAACATTTCTGTAAGGCAACTGAATTTTGTTTCATAGGTCAACCAGTAACTGACCTAGGAGAGAAAAAATAAAAATAAATTTTGTATCTCTGAGGAGGTGACAGAAATAAATAATTATCATCTAATAGAAATATTATTCATGTTACATGGCAGTCCAATTGCACAAACAATTGTATTAGCAGAGAGGTGAGAAACCATTGGATGCCTAGACGGACAATGAAGTGACTGAATAAGATGGAAAATCTCAAATTCCTAAAATTACTGATGGAAAATGTTTCTGTTCCACTTGCTTAAAGTTTCCATTCTTTGTCCCCAGACACATGTTCGTCTCCATCAGGTTGTGCCAAGACCGACTGTGTGTGTTTGAGACACAGAAACCTCTTTACAACGTAATGAAAGCATTATCTTTTATGAACATCATAATAATTCATATAGAAGTATGATAATTTGGGAGCCATAAAGGCACTTCACAGAATTATATAAGACATCAGACTGTAAGGCAAAAATTGCATCTAACAGTACAAACTGAGGTAAAATAATTGAAGTAGTCAAAAAGTATGGCAAATGTTACTTTTCCCATGAGTTGATAATTTGTATTTTGCATTTATAATTTACTCCTGATGTTACAGTTCTTTTTCTACAATTTATATTTGCAGTAGAGTGTTTTTCTCAGAATTAGAGAAAAGTAAACTAGATCAGATAAAATAAGGACACAGTCATGCCAGCTTTTGTCTAAAGGCCAGTGCATGTGCAAAAATATTTGGATCTTTTTTTTTTGTTAGCTATCAGAATTCCATCACCAAGGGAGTTTTTAGCTTTAATGTCAGACACCAGTATGCAGTATTGTGGGGTTTTGAGGTCAGTGTTGCAAATGGGTCTGTATTTGGGTCTGTATGTCTTTGAAAACAAAGTACCAAACTTTAAAAAAAAAAAAAAATATATATGCACAATTGCATGTAGTGTTTATATTAGCAGTTAGTCTAGACATCTACAAAAATGGTTGTAGGGTATCTGTGTTTGAATCTTTATAGGTAGCTGCAGTATGGCCCCATGTGCCCTGATACAAACTGTATACTGCAACTGGGTTTTCTCATCTTAAAGATATGACTCTAAAACTATTTGTTTACACAAAGGAAAACCAAGTAAAACTCTAAATATTCTTCTATAATGGCTTTCTTTTGCTGAAGTGGCAATGTGAAAAAGGATTTTCGTGGGCAGATTAAAAACACTGGGTGCTCCAGACAGAACAATGGAGCGTTTCAGAATGAATTATACTAACTTGCTGAACCAGACTCTTCCCCCTGTGGGCATGTATTTGTTTGCATATATTTATCAGTCTGCTTGGAAATAGAAAGAAACCATCATGCATTGCCTTTTAGAGAAGAATCTGAATGGAACTTTTTTTTTTATTGTATTAAGGAAAAAAAGCTTCTTAGGGAAGATAGTAGACACTTACTGTAAACTAGAAGGAGGCTCTAAAGGCGCTTCTTTCTGCTAATTTTCACACAGTTGTTACTTCATTTTTCCTTTAGACAATTCCAAGCCCCAGTTTAACAGTGAAACATATTGCAATTCCCTGTCTCCTAGTTCAAGCTCCCTGAGGAAGATAATTCAGGAAGCCCATACGTGTTTGTAGTTGCTTGACTGTCAGGCTATTTTACCTTTTTACTTTTGCTCGTGACCACCCATGAAGCGCTTTACACTTAATCTGATTGCTAGGACTTTAGCAACAAGTTCAAATGCTTCCAGAATTAAAAGTTCTCAAAATAATAGGTCACTTACTACATTTAGTATTTTAGTAGCCAACTTCTCATGAAAGAACTTAGTGGTTTGTCAAAGTTATGACATCATGACCTCAAAATCAGACTGGGTCTGATATTAACTGTGGTACTTCACAGAGTACAGGACTAGCTAGCAAGCACACAGAGCAATTACAGCTATTGAGAAACTGCTGGAAATTTTTTCCTTTGTGACAAGCCCTTTGTCCAGCAAAAAAGTGTTCCAGCATTTGACATAAAGCAAATGCTTACTAGTCACCGTGTAAGATGTTGCTTGTGAAGGAGTGCAGGTTGTTCACGCTGCTCAGTGCACACAAAGAAAGCTATATTGCAAGTCTGGTCACACATCATCTCCAATGTGGTTAGTAAGGGGGGAAGCTCTCATAGCATCATTTCAGATTATTGGTCTGCAGAGCCAGGAACACTTCAGTGTCCAGGTGCCCCATCAAACCATGTTATGATTTTATCTCATTTTATCTCAAGGTGCACCATTCCCCCCACTCAGATTTTATTCCCACTTCAAAGAAGCCTGATTTTCTTGGTTTTCTTTTTTTGTCCTTGCAAATCAATGCTATTGATTATTTGCTATTTTCTAGGCTAGGTTGCTTATAGTTCCCACTATTAGAACTCTGAATGGAAAACCAAAATATCAATACAGATAACTTTAGCACAGCTTCTACATCTCCTTTACATCAAAAGCCAAAATGACTGCTGAAAATAATGAATATGTTATCCATATTTTCCATAATGAGGACGATGCCATGCTGTATGCTCTTTCAGGAGTATATGCAGGATTTAGGAGTATACCCTCTTCATTTAAAGCTCTCTTTCTATTATGTGAAAAATGTATTATGCAACTAGAATGACAGTTCCACTGTTTTTGCTTATTTATTCTTACTTTCTAATTAATCTGACATAATTTATACATTTTAAGTTAAGCTGGTGCCTATCTTGATTTATTGTGTCTGCTTATATCTTCAAAGCATAAAGATTTAAAGCAAGGCTATTTACGTTCTATGGCTATCAAAATATGTTGGCAGGAGTTTGAAAGTCTTGGGGAGGATCTGACCAATCTCTTTTCAGTGAAAGCAGTAATAGAATCATTCACTTTCACCCACTATCTAGTAGATTGTAAAAGCTGGTAGAATTTTTTAATAAGGAATGATGCCAAACTACTGATTGGTGAAATTGGGTAAATAGGGAACTAGGGAATAACACAATTTTTAAGAACCTCCACATTTTGATTTATTAACACTTTAAGAACTAATCTGAAAATTCACATTACACAGAACCTGTAGAATTTTATTACAAATGGCAGTTGTAACCATAACATGCCATGATGATTTCCCGCTCTGTGCTTTGGCTGTTCATTTTTGGGGCCACAGCAGTTTCACTAACATAACCTGTGTAGCATTTGATTTATTTTCATGTTCTTAGTTTTCACTTTTTCCTCAAACTTATTCTCTATCCTAGGGATCAAGAAATGGTTTAGACTGAAAATTATTAATCCATGCCCACTTTCAGCCATATATAATAATTACTAAATCACCTTCAGTTCTTTTTCACTGTTTAAAAAATAAAAACAAACATTTTGGAAAGATGTACCTCAGCCACAAGGTGGGAGGAGAGGAGAGCTTCAGCTTACATCAAACAGACAAATGAACGTTAAGAGCTGAAGCTCCCAATGAAAGACTCTAAAGAAGACTAGTGTTTGACAGTGTCCTGTAGAATATCAAGACCAACATCACATCAGTCTATGTTCTGGACCAAGTATGAAGCAATATCCCTGAAATTTATTTGTGGTCAGTGTTACTCTCATAAACTGGCCCAGCATCTTAGTTTAGTCTTAGTATATCCTGAAGGGTTTGTTACCAAGTAGTTGGAAAGGTTTAGGAAAGTTCTTGAAAACTTTCAGGTTAGCTTCCCTTTCCCTCCTTCCCCTGCAGTGAGACATAACCTGTCTCATGGAAATTTAGCCAGACAGACTGCCTCCCATATCCCTTAGTCCAGTGACTTGAAGCTGAGGTAACTGTGGTTTAGATTTAAGGCAAATACACCCAAATGAGTTTAGTTACATGACTAAGTAAATATTTTTTGAGTAGAGATGAACACTTTCAAACATAATTGTATGCTTTAATTCATTAGTGTACTCAGTAAAGATGAATTACACACACCAGACACTCGATAGTGACTCTTCCTAGATGGAACCTCCTGCTGCCTTATGCAGCTGACATTGCCTAACTTTTTGACAGGATTGCAGAAGGACAGAGCTGGTGATGCTGGGTGGGTAGAAGGGCAGGCAGGTGTGTTGGGAGGTTTCTCTCTGACAGTGTAGTCAGCTGTGCACTCCCAAGGTGAATGTCACTGTCAGTGAGGAAAGTTTGCTCAAGCAAATGGGGTACTATCTGTCTCCCAAGTGTTATATGTGTGCTGTTGTAATC
Source organism: Sclerurus mexicanus (assembly GCA_013396755.1). NCBI lineage: Eukaryota > Metazoa > Chordata > Aves > Passeriformes > Furnariidae > Sclerurus > Sclerurus mexicanus. The sequence goes on from VWZF01001128.1 coordinate 1,758,252, forward strand.
TTGATGTGCTCCATTGCTTCCACAAGTTCTTCTGAATTCTAACCAACATCAACATTCATGTTAGCATCCAAAAAAGGTTGTCTAGCTCTCCAGTTTCGATTTGTGAATTCAATGTATAATTAGTAACCTCTAGTGTTCACTAAGTAAATCATTCTACACCATATTATCTGGGAGTGCAAGATCTAATGGAGCTTGTATGCCATTGCTGTCAGCTTTCTTCAACTTTGCAATGTAGAATCAGAAGGAATTTGTATCAATACAAAGAAAAAAAGGATAATAAAAGCATAATCTTATTCAGAAATGAGTTGTTCTCAATTAGTGGAGTTCCTCTCAGTGAAATAGCTATAACCTGCTACTCAGCCAACTTGCAATCCTTTGAGTTACATCATTTCTTCTAAAAAGTACTTTATATATTCTGTTATACATTGTTTGTGCAGTCTTTTTAAGTATTAAATTTTATAGTTTTTTTATTCTGTTCATCTGCAGTCTCAGATATTGCACATGTCTTAAGGAGATACATGGCAGAATTTAGGCTCTTCATGTTGTTTTCCATGTGTAGTTTGTTGTCTGGCTTATTCTGCACCAAGGGCCATACTTTACCACAAAAAAATATTAACATTTTGGAAAAGGGGTTGTTGGATCATAAACCTGTACAAGATATAACTGACTGACATGTGCAGTGATACTTAAGGAAACTTTCTTGAAGCATGGCTCACTAGCAATACTTCATGGTGGTATTTGTTGTGTTGATTCTGACGTGATTCCCTGCAGAATAAGAATCTTAGCATTGATGAATATCCTAGACATTTTCCAGGAATTCTTTAAAGCTGAACAATACCTGAAAATTTAACCAGAATATCAATTAGAAGAAAAATAAGGGGGGAAGAAACAATTTAGAATTTTCCATTTTATTTTGTGCAGGTTTTTTCTGTCCGATTCTTGGATTTTGTCTTGCACATGTTATATTATCATGTGACTTATTGATCTTCATTAGCAAGTCTGTTTGAAATTATTTGAAAGGTAACATTATTAAAGTGATCAGAAAAATTATGCCAGAGTTTCAGAGCAGAACTCTGTTTTCTGTAGTATGACTATGTCTAATGCCACTTCTTAAAGTTGGTTGTTTTGTAAAGCATTTTCATACTTTGAGAATATTTTTGAAAGTTACACCATTGGTATAGATCCACAGAATACTTTCTTTGCATTCCAGCTGCTCTGTAATAAATTCCATCTGTGTTTTAGCTATATTTGTATTGATTTTTCAGCTATGCTTGCTTATATTTGTCCTCTGCCTTACTGACCCCAAAGTCAACCAAAGTGGTGGGCATACAGCCAATTTCAGATGGCATTTGGTTAGTTTACTCCCTTTTAAAGTAGTTTAGGGAATGTAACTCAAATATTTCTCTTATTTGACAAGCCTATTTAACTTTCACAGTTTGAACCCCTTTACTCTGAATTTTCTCCTCCTCAGTATTTTCCACTTCTAGAGAAAGGAATTAGAAATGTACCTCAACTTTAGCTATTTTCCCTGTAGTTTTCTTTCTAAATTTCTAGGGGGTTTGTCTAGCTATGGATTTTTTCCCTAATCCTGGATTCATGTATAATTTTGCTTTGTACTACTTTGTATTTGTCTTTTAAGACATAGTTATATGATCCCAGCATATAGCCTAAACTTATAACTTCAAAGGGAATTAAAGTGTGCAAGGAATGCAAGATTGGTCATTTGGAAAATGATCTGGCAGAATTGCTTTTTTTTCCCCTTGTACAGTGAGTATTTGTCTTAAACAACTTCCATGACTCCTGGAAATCTACTTCTTCTCTGGTAATATATGTTTCATTAGCATTTTTTGGTCTGAAGCCAGTTGATTCCCATAGGCTTTGTTGAAGCGAGGGCTGCTTTTTTTTCTTCTGCTTGGGTTTGGGTTTGGTTTTTTTCTTTTTTCTCTGAAATGATTCATCTTTTATTTAGTGGCCATTGTGATGTTGGGTTTTGGTGGCTTTTATTTTCCTAGACCAAGGACTAAAATTGCAGCTCCTTGTTTCAAAAGCCTAGACTTTTACTTGTATGTTGTTTTATTGCAGAATGTATGGGATGCTCTCCGGGCAATATCTGATTATCAGATTTATTTAATTTTTTGAGAATCACATCCCGGACCATGTATCAAACCATAGTATTGATAACATTATTCTGCTGGCAGTATTATTTAGGGGATTTTTTTTTTCTCATAGCTTATTGGGAAATTAAAAAAAGAAACAAAATTACTGCATTACCTTTTATATACACAAGGGACTGTTTCCTCACTTCACTGTGTCTTGTATTCTTTGGAATGTGTACTTGAGTAAAGGAAGCTATACAGTATTTCTTAGAAGAACAATCCAGGAAATAGTGATGCAAATAAATCAGTTAAACAAGCACAGCTTTTTGAAGGTCCTGATAAAACATGAGCTAGCGTAGTTACCTAGCTGACTCTATAAAAAAAAAAAAAAAAAAGAATTGCATGTTTTTTGTGGGGTGGGGAACAAAAGATCCTGAAAACATAAGACAGAAGATTCAAGGAAGAGAAAGTAATTTATGATATTAATGATATGCTGACTTCCTTGTGTAGCAGTGGAAAAGGCCTGTCAGCAATAAGGGGCAGTTGTGAGCAGCAAATAGTTCAGACGCCCATAACCATGCTCAGCTTTCCTCCTTTAGTCATTGAAAAGATGACTTATGTTGGTGTGCTTTCTGTTTCTGGAGTGGTTTAAATAGGATTTTTTGTTAATATTGCTTTCAAGTACAATAGTTTTTAAGTACTGTGACTTAAACCATGCCTTGTTTTGAAGAAACAAATGTATATTGCAACAAAGTTCTGAATTAGTCACAGGCACCGCCTATTATAATCTGAGTAGCAGAATGAGAATAATCAAACTGGGGAATTTCCCTCTCCAATTCTGTTACCTTTCTAAGATCTAAAGGCCTTAGGAGTTCCTCCCTTTGGAGTACGCTTTATGGGTTCCCAAGAAAAGATAGTAGTCAGTCAAGCAACCATGACTAGGACATCCTTTGATAGAAATTTGTTCATGTTTATCCATGGCTTGTCCTAAATTGATTCCAATTGTCCCATTTTTAGTTGTGTTACATCTGGACTGCTGTTCAGTTATTTTACAGCAACAGTCCCTGCTAATTCCCCACTAATAAAGATTACATATACTCAGTGAAGATCTAAAATATGCTTCTTGACGTATAATGAAATGTAAAAAAAAAAAAAATATTGCTTTTCATACCATAGTTTAATCCCACATTTTTCCAATCAAAATTTCCTACATAGGTTGCATGATTGATGCCATTTTACTTTCAGTACTTTCTCGGGTAACTTTTCCCTTCTGATTTTGTAATTCTCATGCAGTCACTTTCTCCTCATGCATAGATTAAGTTCTTAATTGGGTATGGTTGCTGCTTGAAATCTCAAAGCCTCTTGAGGCAAACCTGAATATTGAGTCTTTCTCCTTAAGGTGCCTTGTACAATTCCTGGGATTGAAATATGATCTTTTTCCTATTTTTCTTCATAGCAGCAGTTCCATGTGGCTCCCTACTAGGCAAGGACTACTGAAGTAAAGCCTGCTGTCACCATAAATTTTCTTTTGCATCTTCTGGCATGGTCATCTATTTTATGGTATAAGAAAGTAGGCATAGCAACCACACATTAGCTGAGAGTTCTTCCCCTGTGAGGCCAGAAGAGTGTTGGGGGCCTGTCACACAGAGATAAAGACATCCTTCAAAGTATTTGCTCAGCTACCTGTAAATTAATATGGCTAAATCTTTTTCCATGATCACTTTCTTTCTCTGAGAGTAGCTATTTTACAGACACTGGATGACTGAGCAAGGGATTTTGGTTATTTTATTTTTTTAAAATACAAAACATTTTAAAAATATTTCTGCAATACAAAATAAGATTTATATTTTTTATTATTTACAGGAATTGCCATAAGTCTAACGAGAGAGTCTCGTTACAGCTATAGACAACTGTTAATTGGAATGCCTTTATAAGTCTATGAAATATTCAGTGAAAGATACTTACAGTTAAGTCTGTTACTTTGAACAGGTCATCATAAAGGGAGTTCAGTTTAGAAACTTCTGTACAAGAAAAATTCATCCAGTTTAGAGACAGTGGTGTTTTCCTTGGCCCAGATACTCTGATAGTGGTCTTGACAGTATAACAATCTTGTTATAAAGTGTTTTCTGTAAATGCTGATTTCAGTATTTAAGACAACTTGTTTTTCCAAAGTCTTCTAGCATAAACATCCTACAACAGAATTTTAAGTACTGAACAGTTTCAACTAACACAGTGGAACATCTTGGAGAGAATTAAATACCCCCTCCTTTTCTCCTAAGAAGGTGAAGGTGGGATAGGTTTTACAGAATGGCAGAGTGTAAAGTTTTAAAAGGAACTCAGTAGTTCTTTCAGAACAGTTGCCTCATAAACTGAACAGACCTTACAGCAAAATAAAGTGTTCCATTATACAGGATACCTATTGGGATTTCTCATTATGCCAGACCCAGAAAAAGATTTACTTTGGATAAGGCAAAGAAATAATGCAAGAATATGTTTGGCAGTGAGTATATTGAGGAACTGCCTCATTCCCCCGGACTCTACCACTCATTGAATCCTAATGTTTGGGGTCTCTTTGTTTTTTTGTTTTTTTCCCAAAAAAAGAATCGGCTAGTTCTGCAATTTCAAGATAAAATGCTGTAAGCCAGCATATGTTTGTGTAGTGTATATTAATCATAAGGCTGTGTTTTAATAAGTGTTATATGTCTCCAAATATGAACTATACATGTTATATAGTATTATAACAGAAGCCTTGCTCCAAATATATTCTATTACGTATTTTAGTTTAATCAAAATAGTAGAATATTGAGGGAAAATATACAATTGTCAATCACTCTTTGTTGGGAAAGAGGAGGCCAAACTTGCTCTTAAAAGTCTAGTTTTGGTCAGTGAGTTTATTGATAGAAACTGTCTGCAATACAGAATATGCAGGTTTTGGATGTGGAAAAAAATCTCAATTTTTATGGGCTTGGGGGCTTTTTTTTTGTTTGTTTGGTGGTGGTTTGTTTTTTGGAGGTTTTTTTAATATTTTGTTCATGCTATATGTAGTAAATGACGGACTACTTTTAAAAAAAATCCTCTGGATGAGCGCAATTGTTGAGCTAGAAGATAAATTTGCTTTGAGAAATTTAAAAGATTCTCCTAGTCAGACAATTTCTGTACTGTTTATATTAGTAGAATGTGAATATGTAAATGATTATTCACCAACATAGCTGTGATACCATGAATTAAAGTTCATGCCCAAGAACAACTTTGCCGCAGTTGCAGTTGCACTTGCTCTCACAACGGGTACTTGTAGAAGTCCATGAAAATTTTGGCACCCCTAGACTCCAGCCTGCAGTGCTTCTCCCTTGGCATATCTTCTCAAAGGATCCTTTACCTTTAAAAGTTTTGGTTGAGATACAAAATTCCTGATGATGAAGCATTCCTCAGTCAAAGCTCACATCACAGTCTTTGTCATGCTTCTGAAATACAGCTGTTGTGTGCTGTTAGCTTCGTCAGAGGCCTTTCTCATGGTCTAAAACGGTAAAAAGGAAAATATCAAAAGTTGTTAGCCCTTGTGGATCACCAGTTAACAGATGTTATCTGTCTACTCCATCCACATTATTTTAGTCTGCTATAACTTTAAAGCCTAGTTATATAAAGCCTAGGCTTATATCAGACTTCATCGATATTACAAAACTGCTCCAATTATCATGGCTGAATGAAATGTAGCATTTTAATATTCAGGCTTACTGCAATATAAAAAAATTTGTCTTAACCATATGTTCTTTCTCTGAATGAAGTTTTATGATACTACATCCCTTTACATTTTACTTTCATCTCAGCTGAATAGCTGACATATGCAAAACTTGATGCTTCCCAAAAATACTGGTAAGAAGCCCAAAAAGAGATGTATGGTGCAAACTCTCTCAAAGGATTTCAGTGGAATTTGAGCATGTAAGACTGGGACAAAACCAAAGTTAAAATTAATTTGGACAAGTTTGTTTAGCCATTTCCACCTATACATATCTAAAAAAATTGCATGAAAATGAGTTTATAGTCAGGTACAAGTATTTACTTTTATAGTCTCCGATGATTTCCTTTAATCTCTGGTCTCTCACTGTACAGTATCTCCTCAGGTTGCCCTATCATCATCTTGAAGAAACGTTGGGAATGAAGGCGAGATAATCTCCTTGCTTTCAGTTCTCATGCCTTGTATCTGTGATTCAGAACAGGATTTCTAGGAAAGCCCTGCTAAGCCAGGAACAGTCCAGAGATCTAGCACAGACCATTCTATGTGTATGATCCATGGATTTTTGACACACTGGAAAAATATCTGTCTGAAATTATGATGTCATACTGAGCATGTGCAAAGCTGAATTTTTGGTAAGAGGGGGTTTTGCTTGTTTATTTTTAAATAAAAGAGCCATGATCTAGCCAAATATAGGCATAGTTTAGTGTAGTAAAAAAGTCTTATTTCTGGCAGTAGTGGGATCATCTGCCAAACAGATTAATTCTCTACAGAAGTGCTCTCATGCTAGAATATTCTTAAGATGTAATAAGCATATTCCCCTTTAATTAGTTTCAACTTTTGTACTTTAATTTCAAAGACACCTGATTCCCACAAAAAGAATTTTTTCAGCTTGATGAGAAGCTGATTGCAGGTTCTTCTAGCAATGTACTATGGACATCTTTCCTAAAAGGTGATGCTATACTTTGAAGAACATATTGCTGCTTACCAACAGACTGTCTGAATGCTTTCTCCATGAAACCATGGAAAAAGCCCTGGTGGGTTTCACACCAAAACATTTGGCGTAGCTGGGGCTTGTGCTGGTTTAGTGTCTCTGGTTGCCATACAGAGAAAAATCACTGATGCATGAGGTTTTGGTTTGTAAACAACTGCATTTGATGCAGTTTACAGTGTTGGAGTAGTTCGTGATCCACTAAGTAAGGAGAAACTAGTCAACAGAGTTTCTGTGTATTTTAGAACAATTGCATTCCTTTTTCTAAGCCAAAACATAGCCATCACCATTATATAAATGTAAATCTTTCTTGAGCAGTCTGGTTCTCTTCTTTCATTTCCTGTAGCATGTTAGCTGCAGCTTATTTCAGACTGTTTTCTCTTAAGCTCCCAGAAAATGTAAACACAGCATAAAAATCTTGTCCACAAATCTGCACACAAAGTCATTCTGACTCCCACTAGGAGTACATTACCCATAAAAGCAGTTATTGCAAATTACTGTTAAAGTTGGGGGTTTTTTTGGTGGGGTTGGGAGGGAGGTGAAGGTGGATTGGTAGTAGGGTTTTTTGGTTTTTTTTTTAATAATAACTTTTGCTGTCTAGGAAAAAGAACCTGGTTTCTAAGGGATGAAATTAAGACTTTAACATGTTGTGCTTTGACAGTCCCAGTCTTCATGACGCATGTCTTTTTGTTTTACATTATAGTGGATTTTGGTTGCTCAGAAGTTCTGTTCAGCTGCTGAGCATCCAACAAACGTTACTCTACAGAGGAAGATGATCTCACTAGTACAGTCCACCAAGAGAGTTAATATAAAAATTTTTATGTATTGCTGTTAATTTTGTTGTAGTGCTGCTTTGTTCCCTGTTTAGGACTGTTCGATCTGTGGATCTTCTATTTTGCCCAGCAGACTGAGATGAGTCAAACTATGGAATAATACTGTGAAGTTTTCTGCTTATAGTCAGCTTCAATTTGTAATTTCTGAGTTGTGCCATGGAAAAGAAACTGGGGGTCCTGGTCAATGGCAAGTTGAATATGAGTTAGCAGTGCCCTGGCAGCCAGGAGAGCAAACTGTCCTGGGGGGCATCAGACAAAGCATTGCCAGCTGGTCGAGGGCTCTGCTCTGCACTGGGGAGGCCTCACCTGGAATATTGTGTGCAGTTTTGGGCACCCTAATATAAGAAAGATATTAAACTATGAGAGAACATCCAAAGGCGGGCAATGAAGATGGTGAAGGGCCTTGAGGGGAAGCCGTATGAGGAGCGGCTGAGGGCACTTGGAGTGTTCAGCCTGGAGAAGAGGAGACTGAGGGGAGACCTCATTGCAGTTACAACTTCCTTGTGAGGGGAAGAGGAGGGACAGGCACTGATCTCTTCCCTGTGGGGACCAGTGACAGGACCTGAGGGAATGGCCTGAAGTTGTGTCAGGGGAGGTTTAGTTTGGATATCAGGAAAGGGCTCTTCCCCCCGATGGTGAGTGGGCACTGGAACAGGTTCTCCAGGGAAGTGGTCACAGCACTAATCCTGAGAGAGTTCAAGAAGCATTTCAGTGATACCCTCAGACACATGGTGTGACACTTGAGGATGGTGTTATGCAGGGCTAAGGATTGAACTTCAGTGATCCTTGTGGGTCCCTTCCAGCTGAGCACATTCTGTGATTCTGTGAAATGTATTTTAAAGGCCAGCTTAACTGCTCTGATTAATTTTAACCTGGGAAATAACATTATTTGTCTGTAACTCTGACTATGGATACCTACACATTTGGATGTGTACATGCCATACCTTCCCATGAAAGTTCTGGGAGAAATTTACAGCAAGCAGAATTGTCTTGGTTTCAATGTGGATGTGTTTCTTTCAAGAGTATCTAAAATGTTTATGAAGAAGAAGAATGTATTAAACCTATTGATTTTCCCTGCCTGTGTCAAGATGCTTGAAATTAGATGATCTTTAAGAACACTTCCAACCCAAACGATTCTATTATTCTATGACTTTATATATTTGCCAAATCAATTTGTCAGGATACTTTGAAATAGTATGTCTAGCTAATAAACTGAAGGCGGCAAATATAGCACTTCTTAGTTTTCAGAGAGTTTCAGGGACTTTTTACTAGTGACCCCAGTATTTGAAAAATTAGTAGATAATATAGAAATAATAGTATAATCTAGAATAAAGAAATTAGACTAATAAATATTGAACACAAATGTGACATTTGGGGAGGGGGGATGTAAATGAAAGCACCTCACAAATTTACTAACTATGTAAAGGAAGTGACAAGAACCCTGTGGATGAAGGAAGTCTAGCTGATAGAGTCCGATGGATTTCCAAATGTTTGTAACAAAGTCCATTTTGAAAGGCTTCTGAAGAAATTAAGTAATCAAGGGTTAAACACTGTACAAAATAAGTCTTCTTGCCCAAATAAAAGTAAGTGCTTAAAAGAAAGTAGCCAAAAATAGAAATAAATTGTCCGTTCTCCAAAGAGCAGGAGATAACCAGATCAATTCCACACAGAACTGTGCTGAGTCTGGCACTGTTCATCTTCTGTGCCTCTAGGTTTTCAGATCATTTATGTTTTAAAACCCAAGCCAAACCAAGAAAAAAAACAAGGAGAAAAAAAAAAAAAAGGACATTCAGGTTTTGGATCTTTATGTACAATAGATCTGTTTTATCAATTAAGTCAATGCATATTCTAATACTTTGGCAGGAGATTTTTTTGAAGATCTCTATTAAAATATTATCAGTATGTGTACCTATATGTTCAGAATATGTTAAGGTGTTTAGTTGAGAAATATGTATTATTGAATGTGCTTTGCAATATCACTAAATATTTTAATGCTTATGTTAAAATGCCAGTAATTTTTATTACAAGGCTGAACACTAGTACAGAAAATCAATTTTACTGATAAAATGCTGAGGTTATTTTCAACATTCTCATAATTTTTATTTTTATAATAGTAAAGGATTTTCTAATTTATTAATTTGGTGTTTCTCAGCAGCAGATGGAAGCAGTTGTTGCCAGTGCTCTTACCTCGATACGTGGTTGTGCACTGGTACCTAATGCTATCATATTCATATGTTAAAACCACTGAGGCCCATTGGGTTAATGATGTGATCTTTCCTGGTGTGCTTCTGTTCCACTGCTTCTACAGAGCCTTCTATTTGTTTGACTACATAAAATTGCCATAACATTGATGTGGGGACAGCATGGGTACACTCTTGCAGAAGCGAAGGAAGGACAGCATATGGTGTGGTTCTCCAAGGGCAGTGCTTCAAGCCTGTGAGAAGGAGCCTGCCATGGCTCAGTCTAGTTACAGTGTCAATTTACTGTGTGCAGTGGAATAGTTGGAATGAGTGGGTTCACTGGGGCAGGTGAAGGAACCACAAATTGGCAGGTAGCAAAATGGGAAGATGGCATGGGGAACAGATATGTTCTACTTGCTGAAACATTGCCACTGGGGTCAATGGCAGCAATTCAGCCATCTGGAGTATTTAGTGGCAGAAAACCTGTACTTTGAAACCTGTTTGACCAGGCAGAGAGAGGACTGGAACTATCATTGAAAGTCAGTTGAGTAGTAACTTCCAGACCTCTGGGAGATCACCCTTTTTGCAAGGGTAGAAGCCTAAGCTTTTGTATGCGTTTTTCTAAGTTTTAAGGTGGCTTTTTTGAGAGCATTGTCAGTTCCTCACACAGCAGAAGGGCAATATGCAGAATATGGGGCAATGCACAACAATGCAATATGCACAACAGCAGAAGAGCAAATGTAGAACGGCACCTCAAAGTTCAAAGGATATTGTCTTCCTAACCTGAGCATATCTCTTGTGGTGTCATTTGTTCCATTCAGATGAACTGATGTCAGGTGACAGGGCCTGGACAGTAAATGGCTTGCAGAATCAGCAGTGAGTTATTTGTCAGTAACCTGAACACCTGCTGGAGATGATGGAGTAGTTCTGAAATAAACCGATACTGCTGCAGCCTTTAGCAGTAGAGAGGATGAGCTCCATGAGATATCACATTTTGGTTTAAGTTATGATGTGACAATTGTGTGTCCTTGTGGCTTTTGTTTAATTTATTCTCAAAGTATTTCTGTACTTTAGGATTTTAATTTTAGGATTTTCTTTGTCGATTATGATTGTATTAATCTTGAAAAAGATAAGTCAAAACTAGAAGATCTTTCTGGGCATAAATTCTACTAAATTGTTCTTATATGCTTCTTATTTTGCTTAAGTTGTTTGCTTGGTTTGGTTTTTTCCAAGGTAAGTTTTAGCATGCTGATTTATATATGTAATGTAAGTATTATATGATCAATATATTGATTCTTCTGCTATTTTATTAAGCTGTTTCCTTAAGTTTTCTGGTTTGACAGTTTCTCAAGAGTAAACAAACTTGTTCAGGCCTCTGTTCAGGGCAAGAATGCAATATAAAAATACCAGAGTCAGTTTCTGTTGAGCTGAGAATACAGCTGGCTTGGGTGCAGCTGAAGGAGTCTTATAGGAAGGTGGTTATAAATGCAACTTTGTACTCTCCCTAATTATTTTCTTTTCACACACTTATGCCCAGAAGCAGTCACTATTGCCCTGTACATCAGTGAATTGAAGCATGGCTCTCTTTGTTCCAATCTACTACTTATTTTCTGCTTCATCCAAACATCTATGGGAGCTTTCAATAATGGAAGGACTATTAGCATTACTTAAGGATTTGTTTTCATAACTTAGTACTAAAGAACCATATTGAGAAATACAGAAATGCTTCCAGACTCCAAAAGAGAATTAGAAAACTTGAAGTTTAGCTACACCTTCTTCTTTAATTTTTCAAAATGCTGGGTTTTGCCATGCTGTATAAAGGAGGACTATCTCACAACATGTTTACTGATTTTAAATCATGGATTCATTAATGGTACTCATTTTAAAGAGATCTCAATAAACTCCATTAGATAGAGAGATCTCTGTGTATTAACTTTGTTTCAGCTGTCACTGTGGACATATTCAGTTTATATTCTTCTGAATTGTTGTCATTTTCTTATTTAAATTGAAACAAAAAAAAAATCACTTCCTAAAGGATTCCTTGGTAGTTGTTTAAAAAAGTGGCTATTACATAAATCCACTTCAAACAGACTAAATCTAAAAGGTATGAACAAAGAAAATATAGTGACCAGCAGGGGTGGTTTGGCTTGTTGTTTTTATTTATTTATTTATTTATTTTTCCTTGCTTGCTGTATGATTCTTACATGTCTAAATTTGTTCTCATTAAGTACCGGTGTGCTACTAAAACTAAGTATCAAGAAGCAATGGTAAAAGTAGCAACAGTAGCAAATGTCACTGCCTTCCAGCAGATAAACTGCTCTTTATAAATGCTACTTTAAAAAGTTTCGGGGTATTTTGAGAGTAAGACTTGCTTTCTTTCATCAGGTAGCATAACAGAACAGCCGCTTTTCAAAAAGTAGGTAGCACTGTCGAGGGATCCCTTTTGCTCCGCACAAAGCACCAGTGAAATCCCCAAAGGGCACGCCGTAACCTGTTGTAAAGAACAATGGAAAATATGACAGGAATCTGTGAGTTTTTGCACAGGAACTTTACGGCTTGGTTTTCCTTTGTCGTGCTGCCAGTGGTTCGCAGGGGCAGCTGTGGCAGCCTGCGAGGCGGTGGCACAGGGGGAGCACAGGGGGCACAGGGTGGCACAGGGGGCACAGGGCGGCCGTGCGGCGCGGGGATGCTGCTGGAGGCGGAGGATGCAGCGGGAGCGCCGAGCCCGCCGCGCCGGCCCCGCAGACAGCGCGGCCGCCTCGGGGCGGAGGGAGAGCCCTGCCCGGNGCGGCGCGGCCCGGGGGGCTCAGCCAGACAAAGAACAGTCCCGGCAACCAAATAAGGCAATGGGAGCCGGAGGATTTCAGAATAGGAGCAGGGGGGTAGATGGAAGCCGGGGAGGCGGTCTGTGCGCAGGGAGCTGCTCTCTGCCCTTACCAGCGGAGTGGCAAATGCGACGGGCCGAGGCTCGCGGGCTTCTCCGTGTCCTTCTGTGATCTTCTGCCAGCAAAGCTGAGGAACTCAAGCTGTGTTGGTCATATTTTCTCATGTTTCTGAAAGCGCTCTATAGATTCTTGTTTATAAAGGAGGGGTCTTTGGCAGGCCCGTTGGGTAGCAGACTGAAAATAAGTGAGTCATCCTCTGCCAAGGGGAAAGAATCCCATTGCAGATAATTTCAGGCATTACAAAAAGACATTATGAGTTTTTCTCTACCCTAGTGTTCTGATGAAAGCTTAGAAATTCATCAAGAAAGGGTACACATGGAGCCTGAGAGATAGAGGTGTCTGTGCAGTTAAGAGCAGTAGTGAGAGAAAAGAAAGAAAATGAGTACTAAAATAACCCCAAACTGTCCTGACAATTCAGAAAGAAATGCATTTCATTACAATACGAAATACAAAAAATTATTATGGGATATCAGAAATGCAAGTAAGGTACTATTTTAAACATCCGTGTAAAATTCATACCCTGTGATCCTAATCCACAGTGCCTTGGGACACTGTTTTTTTCTACTTATATGGGCTGAAGCTAAAAGGTCTTATTCCTGGTGGGAAAAGACAGGGAACACCATTCACTTTTTCAGTCCAGACACACTTGGAGCAGGAAGAATCAACACAACAGAAACATTCAGAAGATAAAGGAGTAGCTATGATCTCTGCTCTGTGAAAGCTAGAATAAAGAAAACTAAATAGCTGTGGGCACAGATTTTAGCAGTAACATTTAACATACTGGCCTGGCTTGCTCTGGTTTCAAAACATTAGCAACAGAACGTCTGCTAAATTCACAGCCTTTATAGCAAACAATTACATACACTATGAGCTTGAGGTCCTGATGAAAGGAAGGAAGTTATGCCTTGATCTTGAAATTGTGACAAGATCAGCTCATAAACAGCTACTGAAAAACATTTAAAATATTGTAGGGAAGCCTGACTCAGAAGAAACAGCTTCTTTATCTTTCCTGACAGGCCTCACAATTATAGCAGCTCTAAGTTACTGAAGTGTAGCTAATTGAAAGATACAACACACTCACTACTACCATATCAGGAGTATTAAAGAAGAGAATGTAGTGTTGAGATTTGAGTTCAGACCTGGGCAGGACTTACAGGTGGCATTCAAATTGCTGTAACCATGCATGACTTTTTATAAGCCTTCTAACTATTTTAGTGTCTGAAGTTTTAGGTAGACCTGCCATAAATCCATAGTAATGCTTGTAAATGTGATTTTAGATATCACAGCTGAAGAGTGTTATGTCAGTTTTACTATGAAGTAAAGTCTGAGGAGTGAATCATTTTCCAGGTTATATTTTGTTATATTTAATGTCCACAGCTCTTACACATTGCCATACCAGTAGTTGTGCGGGCCAGGAAATCACATGGATCACTCATAGTCAGAACAGATCAAGCAGGTGTGTACTGAAATATCTGGGTACTTTAAGGACATCATTGGGATATTTGACTTCTCTATATGCTTGTTGTTCAACCATCACTGTTCCAGTTCCTTGCTAGAAAGTGCCTACATTGTAGACCCATGGTTTTTCTCCATGCTGTCATAGGAGTTGCACAGTAAGTCTAGTCAATATCATTTAAACAGGTTTTTTACCCTGAACACCTTTGCTATTTTAGTCCAAAAGGTGAAATAGTGGTATAACAAGGAAGACTTAAGCATGAGTCACATCATCACCATGTGTATACACACACAGAGATGCACATATACATATATTTCCATGAAAATGGTAATTGCTGTCATGAAAATTTTTTCAGGAATAGGGACTTCTAATTTTTGTTTTCCTCTAGGTATTATGAGAAGTTTGGGAAAAAACCCTTTGTTGTTGTTGAATCATGTTTTCATAGATCAGAGTCTTTGCAGTATGATTTCCTATCAAGTGTTAGCTCTAGCTGTTTTCCTTTCTGTAAAACACATAACTTTAATGGTGTGTATTGGCAGAACAGAAAGTGATGGGAAATGTTTGCTTAAGTGATCTTTCTTGCAACAAACGTGATGCTTTATTTTCCAGAAGTGCTAAGAAAAACAAAAGCCACAAACAGCTTGGTATTTCTAGTTCAGACATTGTGAATTTCATCATCAGGAAATAATACCAAACAAAGCAATTTACAGTTACAACCTCCGTGTCTGCCAACACCAGCCAAGTTAGGTAGAACAGGATACTTGTAGTACCAGATTCAAGAGACTTTTGAAATTGTGCTAAATGCTTTGGACTGGCACATGTTTGGCAATTGCCATTTCAGAGGTATAGTTACTCACTTTTGCTTTTAGGAAATTCTAACTTTGTACTCTAGCCTTCTAAAGAAATCTCAAACTCTTGTGCATTCCAAGAAAATCAGTGTCCTGTTCCTGGCTTGGTAATCCCCATTCAAAGCTTTAAGTGTTGTCAAGTACAGTATGGGAGGGGATATAATTTTATGGAGGTACTTTTTTTGATTTTAAATAAAAATTTGAAAATCCACAATGTCTGGAATGTCAAAGCTTATTTTGCACAGCTAGTGTAAACGAGATGTGTTTCCCTTATGTAAGAAAAACAGGGAGATTGCTGAGTAGGGCTCCACAGATCATTGAATTCGGTCAGCTGCATATGAATCAGTTTGGACGCTTGTAAGCTCTTTCCATTCCCTCTTCTAATCAGTCCTTCAGAGTCTGTGTTACTGACATTTCCATCTGAGCCTAATGATTTTTGAACTGTAATGTGATGCAAAGCTCCATTGTGGCTAGCTGAATAGTATTTGGGTTGATTTACAGGCATGCCTATATCCTTGAATTATTTTCCAGTTTTTAAGACCAAAAGAATCTCATGTCATGTGTCTCCCCCATGTAGAAAACACCATTTGAATGTCAATCACAGCTTTTTTCTAGACCTCAGAATGTTTTAAATTTGACGTGTTGTTGGGGTTTTTTCTTTTTAAAAACATTGTTTTGATTTAAAAAAAATGGCAAGGCCTGGTGTGAACTAGTATGATCAGTATTGCATGCTCCAGTGTAACTTTAAATGTCTTTGTTGAGTCACCAGCTAAGATGCTAAAATTTTGCATATCTTAATGAAGAAAAAAACAAGGAGGCAAATGGAAAGGAAAGAGAAGTGTGTAGTTACTTGTACTATAGTAGCGCCTGGAACCAGTTGCAACTGGAAACCAGTTGTTGTGAATGACAGTGTATATACACGCTATTAAAATACACTTTCTTCACTGAAGATACAATGCAGGCAAAAAGGTTGCATTTAAATGATACAAATTATTCTGTAGTAGTTTAAGAATTGGACAGGGTTCATTGATTGTTTTATCTTCATTTGTTGTCAGATTGCTGAGGATGTAATTACTTTGTGTAAGGTTTTCTCTGTGCATTTTCAGCTTTTCTTTCCTGAAGTCATCCTTTTTAGGTTTTGGACTTTAAGCAATACTAATTTCATTTTATTTACAGAGTGATATGAAAAGTAAATCTTAATTTTGCGACGATTCTCAAAGTTAGAATGAATGCTAGCAAAAAACCTTCTGGCATTTTGTTGGTTGTCTGCTTTACTGACATCTACCGTTATCTCCATTGGTTCACAGAAATGAATTGTTGGGATCTTTCACTTCATTTTTCCAAAAGCTGTTTGTTATAATTATAATTACATTTTAAATATTTCATTTAAATATTAGGACTTAATTGGAGTTGTATGGAATTGTCCTTTTATGTGCCAATTAATTTCTCATTTCAGTTTGCCAGTCATGCTGTACATGTAGTTGGAAACTCTTTAAACTAGAAACAAATGTTCCTGGGGCTGGAATGATAAGCAAAGTTGTTTACAAGAAAGAATCACAGATCATATTAAGTTTTAAGTTAAACATATGGTTTAGTTTCTATTCTCTTTGGATATTTATCTCACATTGTGCCTCATGTTTAGTTTCCAGTAAATTGAGCTTTATTTTCCCTTTCCAAGCCCAATTATGCTTGTGGAGTCACAGGGAAGCAAGTGTCTTGAACGAAGCTGGTGTGCACAAGCTGTCTGTGCTTTCATCTTTCATCCCCATGAAGTGAACATGCATGCATGCATAGACATAAAATGCTTATGTGCAAAATATGTAAGAGCTGTGACAGAAGAAAATGTCAGAGAACACCTCAGTGCATGTGTTTAATGTAGTATTATCTCAATCTGGTATAATCACATACAAAGAAGAAGGTGCAGCTAAGAGGTGTGAAATCCATGTACTGTTTTTCTATCATTGACTTTTCCTACTGTGTCAGTCTGCTCTTTGTTGTGTGTGTTACATTATCTGCAGCTACTACTGGCTAAACTGTGTTCTGCTTGCTAGAAAAAATACTATTCTTGAAAAGCATACCTACCTAAAATCATAGACAGACTTGAACAGCCAGGAGCGAGACTTTTTATCCCTGTACTATCTTAATACTGTGTGTATGAGCTACCATGCTTCTTCCCCATAGTCACGTACCAGAATTGGAAACAGAGTGCTAGTGTAGTGCCAGTCTTTTTGCTGCCAGGAGCTGGCATGTCACTCTCTGTTCTAGCAACGGGGAGATGCTTAATTTTCCCCTCCCTTTTTCCTAGTTGGCAGCATTCCTCTGTTCTCCCAATTACATTCTGGAGTGATTGAGTGATGTGGAGTGAGTTCTGAATCCCAAAGAGGACTGGATGGTGAAAAGGGGTGAAGGGGGTTGAGTAAGCAGAGAAATTTTCAGTGTCGCCTTGTTCTGCATCATCCACTGTCGAACTACTTTTCTCAGGTACAGGTCTTGCTCATCTTTGACATTCATATCAGTAGGAAGAAAATAGTTATGGTGATGTTCTTGTGTAAACCCAACAGATTTCAGAGCTGAACTATAAAACACACTGATTGGACATCAGAGGTCAAAGAGGAAAGAGGAGCACCCTTGCTTTTGACTGCCCTAAAATTTCAATCATTGTCTAGGATGTTGGACAGTGAGATAAAAGGCAGGATGTTCAGGCTGCAAGTGAGAAAATGCAAGTGATACCACTGATCACCTCTGTGGGCTAAGCATGAAATTGTGACTGGGTATTTTATAGATTTGTCTTTTGTGATTATCCATCATGTTTTAAGCAGATGTTTAAGTAGATGTTACTAGTGATTAGTTGTGTTCTATAATTACTTATAAAAAGGAAAATAAAAAGGGGGCGAGGGGGTGTGCAAGAAAGAATTAGCTATCTTCAAATGATGCCCTTAATATGTAGTCGTAATTAATCTATGGAGAGAAAGTGTTTGACACTCTGGAAGGTTTTGCATAATTAGACCACAAAACAGCAGGATTTTTATATCATATAGTAAATGTTTTCTGATCTCTGATGCTATTCTTTAGCAGGTGAAGATGATGCAGGAGACTGTAAAACAGATTACTACAGTGCAATAGCACAATATGGGTTTTTTCTGAAGAGTTTTAAATTTACTTTAACCTGAAAACCTGGGGACTAGTGATTAGTAGTGGCACAAGTGCTATTTTAAAAGAACTGAAAAGCTTTAAAAGGGTTAGAAGAACAACTTGAGAATTGCTTCTGCAGTTGTAGCAATTCCACCCGCTCTGTCATGCAGACAAAAATTGATGTGCCAATCATAGGAACTTTTCCTATGTAGAAAAGGTGATGTAAATTCTCCTGGCAACACTTTTGTGCAGCTGTATGGCAATATGGAAGCGCCTAGGATGTTTCCTCTATGCTCTAGGCAGCTGCAGCGGCTGCTTCTCCTCTAGTAAAACTTGCTCAAGCTTTTCTGCGGGCTATGGATGCCGGCTTCCTGTAGGGGAAAAAGTGAACTTCCAGTCTGGGACCCGAGCGGTTTTTGGCAAGAAGCGTATCACAAAGTCCCAGTTCTTGCTTCTCCGAGGGGAGACAAAGTCAGCCTTAGGCTGCGGCAGCGGGGAGAAACAATCCCGATGGCGACTCCCTCCGGGAAACACGTTCCCGGCAGCCTGGAAACGCCTCCCGCACGCATCGGGCAGCCCGGGGCGGCCGCGGGACTCTTAACGTGAAGCTGTCGGAGGGGGCCGCGCCGGCGGCGGCTCCTCGGTGAGTCACGGCGCTGTCCGCCCTATAAAGAGAGCGCGGGTACCTGCGGGCCGCCCCGCTCCGCCCCGCGCCCGGGACACTGCGCTCGGGCATGTGAGAGCTGCCCGCGCAGCCTTGCCGAGGTAAGATGGCAGGGCACTTGCATGAGTTCGTACGTGGCGTGTCTTCTTCAGAGCAGGGGAACGCACGGCTGAGGCGGTGAGGGAAGCCGAGAGGTCAGGGCAATGGAAATCGTGCTGTAATCGGACCGGGCGGACCGCCTTTCTTTCGAGTATTTCTTTTCTGCCCGACTCTTTCTTGCCCTTTTAGTTTGCCACATCGTCTGTACTCGCATCCGAGTCTGGCTGATGCACTTTATTTGCCGACCCTGGCCGTCCCCTTGGTGTTTCCAAATGCAGAAAGGATGCTGTTGTGGCGGCAGCTGCTCTGTGCATCTCTGTAGCTCCAGACTCGGTAAATCAGCCCTTAGCAAATACGATAGAGCAGTAAAATATGAGCGCTTTCGCAGCCTTCTTTGCAGGAGACTTCTGTAGGAACCCGGTGATAGTCCTGGATGAACAGAGTTGGTGTTGGGCAGGAGACTTGATCTTTTACAAAACTTACTATGACTTCTTAGCAAAATTAAACCAAAATCAAGCAAAATATTGTTTGTGTTGTTTTCGGGTTTTTTGTTTGTTTGCTTTTGAGATGTTTTGCGGCTTTTTGCTTTTGTTTTTTGTTCTATATGTCTATAAGGAAGACGCATTTGGTGATCTAGCACTGATGTGCAGTGTTGTGCTCTTGTAGATACTTTTTTTGTGTCTAATGTTTATCACTGAGTGTTGAGAGGAATTTGGTGTTACTTAGTAACTTTGTAACTTAAAACAGTACCAGTTTTGGAGATCTTTTTTTTCCTCTTCCAAGTCTTCAGCCCTTCGTTTAAACTCTGGTACTGAAGACAAAAAAAAAAAAGAAAAAAAAAAAAAAAAGGAAAATTTCAGCTCAAAAAATCATATGTGAACTCTGNGTTTCCTGGCAGCAGGCACATAATTAGAAAGAAGGCTGGGAAAAGTAAGACTGGCCTTCCTTATAATGATGTGTTTACAGAAACTTGGAAAGCAAAGATATGCATTGGCTATCAAAGAGAAACCAACGTCTGCTGTTGGAACATTTGGGTCAGCTTTATATTAAGGAATATGGCACTGCAGAGCATATATCTAAAAATAGGCGTGGACACAGTCAATGTTTCATTAGGCTTTGAGGTCAAGAAACTGTTTTTCCACGGTATTCTGTGGCTGTATTCAACTGAAACCATGATTCCTGGGAACTAACTTTATATTTGTGAAATTAACTTAATAAGATGTATTACATATTGTGCAGAAAGTTTTATGTTCACTCGTAAGTCTGTGTGCACAGAAATCCACCAGAGTTCTGGGGTGGGAAAAGTTGTGATGATGTTCTTTAAGAAAGTCCAACAGTTTCCAGACATCCAGAGCTAGTCTGTGTTTCACAATGCATACCAGACATAGAAGGATTAAGATATAGAATCGATAACAAGAGGATGGGGGGAAGGGGGGGAAGCCAAACAAAAAAACACCAGAAAAGGTTAAATGGCTCTCAGCATGTTAGTTGATTGTATCTAAACTGCTTCACTATGAAAAAGGGGGCAAATACTTGTGCGAAGAGGATTCTAAGAGAGATTGTGTTGCATCCTGCTTTTGGTTGGGGAACAAAACCTGAAAGAACTGTCTGTGAAATAGTCTTCTGGTACTAGTTTTCCTAGCCAGGAGGAGAAGCCCTGTGTGAAAAGGTGGGGGCAAAGGGATAAGAGTTTGATTAAAAGAAACTAGAAAGATGGGGTAGGAGGTATACAGATGTTCTTGCAACTTTTGAAACACTTAGGAATATGCAGATAGGATTTTGTTGGAATTAGGAGTGTCTCGTTTGGATAAAAACATTTCTCTCATCTTTAAGATAGTATAAATCTGATAATCACAAAGTCAGAATTTACCAAGTCTCCATACATTGCAATCTGACATAGAGGTTTTCCTAAAATTGGAATGGTGGATACATGGTAAAGGTTGTTAGCAGTTGGCAGATCTATGCCACATAATTTTTCGTGTAGCTTTATGAGAGTCAAGAACTCTCTTTTTCAATGAAAACTGTTCTGAACATTTGAAGTGTGTTTTAACTAACAATTAAAGAGCACTGATGTATTCTTAAATTACTCTCCTTTTTTTTTTTTCTTTTTTTTTTTTTTGTAAGAGCAGAACAGTTATTTACATATTGTCCTAGCCAAGCTCACCTTGCTGGCCACTCGTGCACCTATTATTGTGGGCCTATTATTTTTGACTGGCCTGAGTATACTGTTTCCTCCTTGCAGAGACTGCATGATAATTGTAACATATAAAACTTTGCAAAGTATTATTCTAAAGTAATTACTTATTTGTGCAACTACAATTATTGTAAAGTAAGTGTTGAGAGCTATGGTTCCAGGTAATGGAAAGCAACTTGCTTTCTGCTTTACATGGAAGAATATTTTGAGCTTATATGATGGTGTGGAGGGCACGATAGTCTCACTGCTCCACAAACAGGAGTGTGATGACAGTTTTGTCATTCACTTTGTGGTCTGTGTGACTGCAGCAGCCACTTCTAATAGCTATGTTAGAATAGCATGCCTCCTTTTTTGTAAGGACACAGTGGTAAATCTGATGAGTAATGTTCAGCTGTTGGGCTTTAGGCATTGTAAGACCAAGGGAGCGGCCTGGATGGAATTGATCTGTGGGAATGTTGGTCAGCTCACTCAAACGAAGAATTTCTTCTTTGTCTCCTCTGCAGAATTTCTTTCTATTACTCTGTTTCAGAATGACCCGTGAGAGACTTACCTTATTGAGTTTACCTAGTTCTCAACTGGGCAGAGTAAACTGATCTTACTTGTAAAATCATGTGTTTGATGGGAAATTATTGTAGTCCTCAAACAGCAACTTAATTTCTCATCCAGGTCTGCTTAAATTACTTGCTTTGCAATGTTAGTCTTGCCAACATTAATGTGGATCCTGGGAGCAGAGTAGACTGTCAGTGCAATGTCATGTATGTAGGTTTCCTCTGTGTGTATAGCATAATTTCCTGTACATTATGAATATTTGTAGACACTAAACCTGAAACACATGAAGATAAAGACCTTTGGTTTTAAAAAGCTGAGCTTCTAATATCAAAAATGTGTAGCTAATGGAAGTGCCTAGGGTGCAGTGTGAAGAAACTGTCTGAAAGAAGGAAATAAGAATATGTGCCATTAAGTTGCATGATTTCCATATGAAATGTGTTCTGTTATTGCCATGCGTTTTTTCATTTACTGTTTACTCTCCAAGAAAGGAGTCTTCAAGTATTTGGTGGCATACTGGACCTTTACTGACCTGTGAAGAGTTGGTGATCCAAAGATTTTGTGTTCCCAGTACAAATTTCTGGGTTATATAGAACATATTAATTGATGATAATCCCATATATTCTTGAAAACATAATAATTGGCTGGAAAGACTTCATTCTGGGAATATTATTTAATCAAAATATGCCTATGGAATTTTTTATTCATGAATCACCTTCTATCTTGGAAATATTCCACCTTTCTTAATAGATAGCATTTCAGTGCTAGATTAAGTAATAAAGTTCCCTTTGGACTGAAGCTCCCACTCAGTAATAGCAATACTGAGCAATGATTTCATTTGGACAAATTCAGAAGAATACATACAGAGTTATTACTAACAGAATTATAGGATGCCCAGAAGACTCATTTTAACCTCTTACTCTGCAGAAAGTGAAGAGGAGAGCTTGTGACCACAAGTGTCAGCACTTCCTGAAGCATTACAGAACATTTAACATTTTGGTATTCATATAATTAAAAATATAATTATCACAGAAGGAGAATCAATAATTAAGGCAGTTCTTTTTACATGTCTACTTTCTGGATTAGCACACAAAATAGCAGACCACACTGCTGTCTAGACACTTAATGTGATCCTTTTCCCACCTGCTTGAGGTATTCTAGCCTTTGCCAAGGCAGGAAGTTTGTATTTCCTTTATTGAAGCAGAAAGTGATTGTAATTAGTGTATTGTGTATGGCACTCCCCAGTGCTTCCCCTTCCACAAAGGGAAGGAGTTTAAGATAAATAGATTTTATTTTTATTTAAAAAAATAAATACATTGCACGTAATTTCTTGATGGGCTTTCTCTGGCTTATGCACCTGCGTGAGGTGAGCCAAGAAACTGAATCTGCTTTCTCTAGTTTTCATAGTGTGCATGTCTCTCCAGTGATAATTTGAGTAAGAAATCTATGATTACCTTAGATTATCTTAAACCATCCTTTAGTAACCATTATTCAGAATTCCTTACCGTCCTTTCCAGGACATTCTTCTGAGCCTGGGGAATTGTGTTCATTCACATCACCAAAATATGCTCCTCTTGAAATTCCTTCTTGAAATGCGCTCAGGATTTTGTTTGTTATCAATTTCAGAAGATGGTGTACATTTTATGTGCTGGTGTGTAACATAGGATAAAACACCCTAATTTTCTAATTAGTCTCTTTGAGAAACAAATCTTATATCAGAGTTCACTTTCAGCAGAAAGTGGCAATGTGGGGTTGAGTTCATACCTCAGCCTTAAGAATATGGAAGAGTTATTTAGTTGGCGAGTTGAATCTGTGCATCAGAAGCTGCACTACTGCATTGCCAAAGTATCCAAGTTTTGTAAATGTTCGTAAGATGGCTCTTCTTATTTGTCCTTTTGGAATTGTGCAAAGTAAACGCTTTTAAGAAAAAGACTATTATTTGCAGACATGATGTGTCAGCAAGCAGAAATGTACAGGAAAAGGGTTTTTTTTGGTTTCCCTTGGCAATATGGTTACATTTTTTTTTCCAGGCTAAAATGTGAAAATAGATTAACACACCAAAAAACTGTTCGAGTGGTGTTAACTTTTCTACCAACCAAATAACCCCACCAAATTCACAGTAAAGACTGATACTTACCTTGTGTGCTACTGTATCCATTAAAACCACACAGTACCTGAGTTGCACATGCAAATAATGGGGAAACAGAGGGTATTGATATTTACAACATTAGTATTTAACTCTTTGCTTTTACGATCTCAAGTGGTTTCAATCCTTGCATTTACAAGAAAATGACTGAAGTATCCCCCTGTACTTGGTGAAGCTGCACCTTGAGTACAGCATTCAGTTTTGGGTCACTGACTTTAAAAAGGACATTGAGGTTCTGGAGTGTGTCCAGCGAAGGGCAGCGGGGCTCATGAAAAGAATAGTGAACATGTCGTATGAGGAACAGCCAAAGGAGCTGGGGTTGTTTAGTCTAGAGAAGGGGACGCTCAGAGGGGATTTCATTGCTCTCTACAACTACCTGAAAGGAGGTTGAGGTGAGGTGGGAGCCGTTCTCTTCTACCGGCCTGCAGTGAGAGGACAGAGGAAATGGCTTTAAGGTGAGGCAGGACAGATTCAGATTAGATATTAGAAGACAGTTTTTTCACCATTAGTGTGGTCAGGCATTGGAATAGTTTGCTCAGGGAGGTGATGCAGTCACCATCCCCTGGAGTTGTCTGGACCTGGCACTAGGGGATATGGTTTAGTGCTTTAGGGTTTACAGTGGTAGTGCTGGGCTGATAGTTGGATTTGATGTTCTTGTAGGTCTCTTCCAACCTTGATAATTCTGTGGTTCTATAAAAACATTGAATTTAGATGAAGATTCAGTCAGCTGGATTTAATTTCCAAATTGCAGTTCAAAACTAATTCCTCTCCTATGACAAATGCACTTCAGAGAGCAAGAAATACATACATGCAGTATCCGATAGGCTGGAGAAACTTCATTAGGAAGTCCTGCCTGGGTTCTAGTGAATAGAAGAAGAGTATGGAATATTTGGACTTTTTGTACGTCTTCTGCTACAGATTAATTTACAAAGTATGACCCCGGTTCTCCAGCCACACTGAGTACAGAAATCTGGTTTAAATCAAGACTCACATGTGTTACAGCAACTTTTCTCAGGAGAGCCAACCTGCTGGTTTTAGGCCAACCTTTGAGCTGGACTTGCTCCTACCCATTTTTGCACCTTACTCACAACTTTGAATAGTTCTCCTTAAAAAAGCATCGTTATATTCTCTCTGTGGTTGGATTTTGAAGTATTTTTAATTTTTTTTTTACTCTATGGCCAAATTAATTCTTCTGAGTAGGCTGAATCACAATATGAAAGCACTCTCTAGGCACATAATTGTTTCTTTATTTTGAGCACCATGTATGTGTACATGCAGATGTGTGTAAAACATTTCTAACTTCAAAGAACAGATTATGCAGAATTATTTTATTAGAGGAGATAATGCAAGTCTGTTTTTGTGTGCATATGAATCTAATGGTGTGTGAATATATGTGTGTGTGTGTCCTTACACAGCATAAAGTAAAAATCTGTATCTGACACTTGAGGATCATTTGTTTAAAGCAGCTATTGCAGCGCGAAACACTCTTAGTAGCCAACTTTGTCTAGCAAGGGAATTCACCAAGGCAACACAGAAAGTTTTGCACAAATGAAAGGAGAGTTTCCTTGCTCAGAAACCCAGTGGTGCTGTATTTCTTCCAGCCCAACTTACTGTACTTATTTTGGCTCTGAAATATAATGCCTTTCTTTTCAGTGTTTGAAGGCTTCAGGAGGGCAACTTGATTTATGGTTGTATTTTGGTTTGACCAAAGGTCTTGTGAAATTTTTTAGTAGAAATGAGGATTTGAAAATCCCAGAGATGGTCATATTATTTTGTGGATTGGGTACTTTCATGTAGTCTGTGATTGTGTGTGATCTGTGTTCCCTGTCAAAACTTTTCAGAAACTAAACGAAGGCATGACTTACTTGGTATTGCATTACTGATGGTGAATCTGTTGCAAGATGATGCCATTTATTTCTGTGCAAATCTGAGGTGCCTAAAACCAGAATTACACAGAGCATATTTAAAGGTATTATTGATATCCACACCTGCAGAGATGTCGATGCATAGCTGCAAATGTCTTTTTAATGAAGAGACTACATGGGTTTCAGAAGTGTTCATCAGTATTGCTCAGATGACAAGCCACAAGTCTGCATTTTTTCTCTGTAAACTGTAGGTTATTTTCAGTGAACAGAGACTTTTCCACAACAGACATGTTTCCTTGTCTGACATGGCCAAATTCTATTCTTTTTCTGTTTCTAAAGCTACCTGCTAATTTTCATATATGCATGATAATTCTCACATGCGCAGGTTCAATGTGCTTGCTGAATCACGTTTATTCTTTCACATAAAACATTTCTAGGCTACTTTTTCAGTCAGTAAATAGATTACCATACTGTTTGGCTGTGCTTTAGGAGAAAGTCTTGGTTTCCTATAAATCTTCATAGTTTTCCTATCTTTATAAAAATCTGGATATCTGTATGTAACTAAAAAATGAGAGACCTCTTCTATAAGTTTCTGCAAGCATATGAAATCCAATTTATAAGGTGAGACTACAGAAGTCAAACTATATTGGAAGTATATTGTGTTGTCTTATGAGTCTCTAGAATGTTACATGTGGTTTTCATTCTTTTATCTTCAGTGACTTTTGGAGTTTCTTATATTTTACAGTTATTAACTTTTAACATTTTCTGAAGTAGTTCATCAGGAATTTCTAGAAAATGATTGCTTCAATTTTCTGCTTTCTGTTAAAATACCTGAGCCTTTTTGTTTGGTTGGTTTTGAGGGGTTTTTTTGCTTATTTTTTTGTTTTAAAATAAAAAAAAAATACTATCCATTGTATTTTCAGGAACACTTGTGGTCACAGAACACAGACCTTTCAGGGGGAAAAAATAGCTAAGGTTTTGCTTTTGCATCTATGTGCATGTGTTGCATGCACATTTCTCTACATAGATGGAGAAAAAAAAGGAGTGTCTATTAAGATAAAATCAGAATGATATGTCAATATTTTCTCAAACAAAGAATGAACTTTCAGCTGTTGATTCTGAGGTTACATCTATTGTTGTCTCTGGCCCATAAATCACAGCAACTTTGTTTCTCAGATTTTAGAAATAAAAATTATACACTGATTCTAAAGCTCTAGGTTCTAGTGTCCCCCAACCTTTCAAAATTAGTGGTCTTACTGATGGTTAGGTATAAAGAGACAATTAATATAAACAATGACATTTATCTGAATCACATGAAATATCCAGAAAAAGGAACAGAAGGCTCAGAAATCAGGATTTCTGCCATGTTTCCCTTGCTCTCCTACCAGTTGTATGGCTGTCATCATCAACCAGCAGCAAGCAACACATCAGCCTTCTCTGCAACTTTAGCTGGAACATATTGTACCAATCTAGTCTTGATGTCAAAGGCACGTCATGTGGTAGGACCAGTGCATGGTGGAACCCTTCCCAGGATGGTGAAGCTCAGCACTGACCACACGCATCGCAGCTAGCCCGAGATCAAGGACTTGGTTTCAGCTCTGAGGAATCTTTTAAGGAGGGAAGCAGTGCTTTCTGGAGCACAAGCTGACATTTAAAAAGGAGCAGGTGTTTTGTGTCTGTCTAAGCTTCAGTGTATCCAGCTGGTCTGCGATACCTCACTGGAAGTTTTCTTCAACAAAGGATCACAGGATCCCGCAGGTTCTGCAAGAAGTATTGAGAAATTTAGAAACACACCTAGAAGTTGTGGATGTTCTGTTTGTTACAGACTGCAGTAATAGATCATAAACCTGTGAGCATAAATATTAAAAATTAGTTTCAAGTTCCTTTGGTCATACAGGTCTTGAGATTAAGTAAGCCATTCCTGCACTTCTTAAAAGCTTCTGACTATAATGTCTGGGCATGACTCTTTGTGTGGTGAAATGTTTGGTTCAGAAAAAGTATTGATATCTTTAATGCTAGATTTAGCATGTTTTTTTACTAAAAGGCAATACAATGCTTCTGGTTTGATCCTCTTCTGGCTGCAGTTTGTTCCTCCTTCAAGCTGCCAGACAAGGCTATTGCATCCTTGCTTTGAACACTTTTTGAAACTGTTTTGTAATCTTGTAAAGTTAAAATTCCTGTTGCGTACGAACTTGGGACTTTTTTTGCGGTACACTGTAACTAGAAAAGAGGAGTGACTTAGGGACAGTCAATTATGATGAATTACAAAAGAAGTCTGCTGACCATCGAGGCTAATTGTGGGTTTGCAGCTAAAACACAGCACTCACATTATGTCCTTTTTTGGATTAAGAACAACGCTTTAAGCATTACTGTCCACAAATGCAAGAAACAGGCCCTGTTTACTGAGTGAATTCTTGTCAGAGTACTGAACTAGAGGAACTGTTTGCAATGCTAATATTTGAAGGAACACGCTCATTGATAAAGAGCAGAGCAGAGCAGAATTGGAATGCTTTTAGGCAGGACGCTGATGTGCAGTAGATGAAAGTTGGGGGAGGTAAGTGAATTTGTATGAATATACAGAGTTCTGAGATGCCCAATAATTTTACTATGTAACCTCTCCGTTTTCCAAAAAGGTTTGTTATGTCTGCCATAATTTCCAGTACTGACAGAGCAAAGTTGGTTATGCAGAGTAATAGAGGATTGACCAATCAAAGCGAGACTGGGATATTTGGGAGAGATTCTTGAAACATGTGAATAGCACCTTTTTAATTAATGAAAATGCCAGGGCTTCATATAAAGACAGAAGCTGCTTGTCCAAGAGATCAAAATCTTAACAAATCCATCATTAAATAATACTTAATGTGCTTCTGAGTTAGAGAAATTCTCTCTGTCATCATTGATGGTCTTTGTGATAGAGGCAGAATCACGGAAATTTGCTGTCAAGCTTCCCAAGTTCCTGATGTTAATTTCAGTGGTTGGTTGTTGAGATTATTCTCAAATGCTTCCTCTATTTAATTACCTCAGATTCCTCAAAAGTTCTGTTATAGTTTGTTCACTGAAATTGCAAATGTCTTTGTCAAGAGTCACTTAAAAAGAAGGAAGTTACTAATATGATTAGTTTTCCAATTAATTGCTCTTCATTTTGGAAATATCTAAGCATCCAGAAATAATAGTGTTGGGCATCATATTCAGGTTATGGCTGGGAATAACTCAAAATTTTAAAATCATTTAGGAACTGTCAAGTTTAATTAGTTGTACTTCATTAAACTTTGCTGTTTCTGTTCAATAATAAGTATGTACACCTAAGTAATTTGGAGTACCTGTTGTGGTAGGATATCTTTTCTGGTATAATTCCACCTCTATAGTTCCACCGGTGCAACTCTTCCTTTAGCTCTAGTTTCAGTTTCCTAGCCCAAAACAGAGGAAAAACAACATTTCTAAACTGTAGGTTAAACATATTGCAGAAAATTAGTCCAAATGGTTGTTAATTTGAAGTTAACTAAGTGATACTTAGCTGGTATTGAAGGAAATACCTTATGATTTATATATTTTTAGATATTTTAAAATGTTTTTCAACTGATGATGGTACAGTTTCTTCTGAGACTTCATTGTGTGAGCTTTCTCAAGATTTCACAGAATGACAGAATCATTTCTATTGGAAAAGATATTTAAGATCATTGAGTCCAACCCATTAATTGAGCATCACCACCATGTTCACCATTAAACCATGTACTGAAGTGCCATATCCACACATTTTTTGAACACTTCCAGGGATGGTGACTTCACCACTTCTCTGGGCAGCATCTTCCAGTGCTTTAGAACTTGTAAAAGTTACATATTATTGCCTTTACCATGGTCATTCAACAGAAAAATGTCTCCTGAGCTTTTGAGAAATTTGGCCATACTGCTTAATAGGAAGGTTTTTCTATTCCAACTTTTGAAGCAGATGATGTCATTCATCACTGTTAGTTGAATTACTTGGATCTGTGTGCCGTGATAAGCCTTTCCTGTGATCTGAGTATTTAATTCAATCTTGGAAAAGACTCCAGTGTGACACCTGGGGACACTGAGTTAATATTCACAGAAAATTCTCATACTCCTTTGTATCAGCATATACCAAATGCTGATCAGGTAAGTGCTTTCGATTTCTGTCGCTACTGGTTGTATATAACATAGGACCTAGGTATGAAACCTTTGCATCTCCAAGTATTTCTGTGCCATTTAAGTGGCAAATTACCGAGATACTTAATTCACCTTAAAATTACTCCTAAAGCACAATTAATAAGTTTTAAACAGTGAATTTCAATACCTAGATGAATTTTTAAATAAAATTTTTCAAATTTGTTTGAATGAAGTTAAATTCATACAAAAGTTGCCTGATTTTCAGAGCTACTAATGACTGTTGCTCCTATTTTCCGTGGTATGTCTGTGTGCCTGAGCACACTGGCTGCTGGTTTGAATTCCTGAATTCATTTACACAAGTTTGGAAAGCTGTTGCAGCTTGTTTTTTCTGTGATAACACCAAAAGATGCTAGATTCAACATGTACATGCCCAGTTAACTTATCAGTTCTGCGTGTGGCTGCTATATACAGTAGGCTAACTTGAATAATAAGAGAGGTAGAATGGATTAGTGAGAGACTTGCAGTTGAATTTTTTCCATTATGGCTCATTTTAGCAGATGTTTTCTCTGATTCTAAAGTGACAGAGTAACACAGTACAATTGTTGAAACTTAACAGAGTTATAGTATCTTATTAAGCAGGAACTGTGATGTCCAGTCAGCAGGTTTTGGTGAAGTCTTATTGTAATAAGATTCAATTGATGTTAGATAAACACAGCTGCCATATTATTTTGAACTGTGTTTTGAGTCTAACTTCATTCCTTTGCTGTCTCTGGTGTTTTCTGAAAACTAGTCAGCAACTGAAACCACTGCTAAAATGTTATTTTAGAAAATGAGCATTGGCTGATGCTAATAACTCTGCAGATTGTTATAGAAAAAAAGAAAACCTAATTATAGAGTAAGCAGCCAGTTCATGGATCAACAAAAATACACAAAGATGAAACTGGTCAAATGAATATTGTTATTTATACCTTTGTCATTCAGGCAATCAAGTATTAAGCTACATACCCTCATTTCTAGGCCTGTACTGTATACTTGGTAAGACTTTGTTAATGTTGCACAAATCCCTCCGTTAAGGACTTCATTAATTGTAGGGCAGTTGACTTAAAAAAGTGTATTTGAATTGAAACTTGAAGATCTTATTTGGTCACTGCCATTCAGAAGTGGATACTAAATGTACAGCTTCACAAACCCAGCCTTGGAAGGGACTTCCTCATGAGCAGCGTGAGCTATAGGAGGTTCAGCTTTCAGATGCTTGTTTCTGGACAAGCACCACCCTCCTGTTGCACCAGCAGAACCCTCTGGGTGGCTGCTCTTTAATCTGAAGCAGTGAACAGATTCCAGACTTGAAAAAGCCAAACAAATGAACAAAAAACCCCAACCCCAAAAGCAAAGCCACAAAAAAACCAAGCAACAAACAAAACCACAAATCCACCCAATTCAAGGGTTATTTTCAACTTTTAATTCACTTGCCTTTTCTGCTGTAAGAGTCCTAAACTGTTGTGTCATCACAACTGGATGTGAAAAAACAGGGCAGGGCACACAGAAGTATTTAGGGGTGTCTTAGTGAGTAAGGGGGACAGAGAATCCCTGGTATCATAAGACCACATGGTTCCTAAATCAAAGCACTCACAGTGATATTCAGTGTACTGTAGATTACATTTATTTTCTGCATACCTTTACTTGATTAGTATTTTCTTTACTGAGAGTCACTAATGTAAACATGGCAACATTCACTGTAGATTTTTAAAGATTGTATGCTGCACAGCTGCAAGTAAATGCAGTAAGAGCCACTCAGTGAACTTCTCTCAAACGTTTTTGGAAAAAGCAGAGGACAAAATGACCTACCCTGACTTTTTGTACTGTGGTAAATACATTTTTCTGTTTGTGTGTGTCTGTGTGACAGTGCCTAAATAAATTATGTTCTCAATAAAATTCCATGCCAGCAAATACGGCATGCAGACTTAAAGCAAGAACCGGATTATCATTTAGCAGCTGCACATTAGAAATACAATAACTGGAATTTATGTTTACATTAATTAGAGCATGAACGTAAATTTCTCTGGGCTCTTTTATTCTTCATGTACTATGTGTTTGCTTTTTGTATCTCAATATATGACACGATAAAGACTAGCAATCTAGGCTAATCTAGTAATAGATGTGAAAAATTGAGTGCAAGGACTGTCTTTTTCTCAGAGGAACCTTGCAGGTCCCACTGGGTTTTGCTGCACATATAGTTTATTTTTATTGTGTACAGTCAAGGAGTCCTGTTGTTTTTGGTCAAAAACTCAACCTACATGGGTGGCAAAACCTGTCTTTTACTAAATGAATATCATATAATATTTTACAATAATTAACTAATTTCCTCAAAATAATGTCATGCTAAAGATAAGGGACCATACTGATGGTACTACAAAATAGAGGGTTTGTCTTTTTCAGGAACAGAAAGGTAAGCAGTAAATGAAACTGTGGTAGATGCTTGTGTCTCTGTCCTCCTTATATCTGGTGGATTACACCTCTCCTTTTAATTTGTTGCTTTCTAGGGTTTCTAGAGGAACTCCTGAGTCTACAGAAGTAACATCATAGGTATTAGAACTTCATCTTTTGCTTTTTAGTGGAATCATGTACATTTTGCACATCTCTTTTCTAAGAGATTATGTAACTCCCTTGTTCCCTAGCTGGTGACATTTTAAAGGTGGTTTTTGCTAGAGGTTCTCTTTTCAATGTTGTACTCGGAGATCCAGTTCTCTGTTCTAGTCCTTTGCAGCTAACTGCTAGCCTTATATGATGATCCTCACTGAAGACTTTGTGGACACTTCGGAGTGTTTAAAGCAAGATGTTAAGTTGCAGAGAGGTTTCCTATTAAGGAAAAGTGATGTAATGTCAGTGGAACACGGCCAACTTCTCTCTGCTCATTTTATTTATATTAGCTGCATACCAAAGAAAATGCCCCATAAAACACGAGTGCTCCTTGCTATATTTAGCCAAGTTAATTTACTAATACCGGGAGATTATGTTTATATGCAATGGAAATAATTGTAAAAAGATTTAGGGGCATTTTATTGAAATAAAACAGGTTGAACTTGGAAAAAGTAAATGTAGGTTTGCTCCTGTTGCATAAAAAGGCTCTAGGGTATCTTTTAACATTTATACTTGCAAGATATGTATTTCTGTGCTGCAAACATTGTTTAACATTTTAATTGAACTATTTTACTGATTGTATGAGGAATATTAAGTACCATTATGTTAATTACATTAATCTGAGTCTTTTCAGTCTAAGCAGTGTAGATGAACTCACATTTAACCTATGTGACTAAAGCCACTCTTGCCATGCCCACTGTGGTCTAATCTTTTGGTCTGAGATATTTACATTCATCTTCATACAGAATACAGTGGGATACTGTGCTTTGTTTGGTGATGTTTAAAATCACTTTGGCATATCTTTTGTTGATTACCTTCTCTGAATTTCTTTAGGACTGCTTTTTAAATGAGTAAATGAGTCCCCTTTTCAATGAGGAGATTTCTTTTGCCTGGCTTATGTTCAGCTCTTTGTTCTACAGCTGATGGTGTTGATAAATAATCACAAGATTTCTTCCTGACTTTAACAATGTTACTTCATAATGCTGTTAAACAATTTGACCTTTTCTATTAGTTCTACTCCTACATAGTGACACTAGCTGGGTGTGGTAGTGTTGGAACTATGGATCCTCCCTGATACTAATTCCACCTAAAAGAATATTCCCTGTCGAGAGTAGCTTAGTACTTTTGTTAACTGCTGATAAATAGGAGCTGTCATAGTAGCCAACTGCGTAAATTATATGAGGGGAAAAAAAAGGTATTTTAAAATGAATTAATTAAATGCTAAGTCTAGTGTGACTGTGAAGCCATGTGATGTATTATGAGTTCTTCAGTTGTCTCATGAGCTACGAAGTTGTGGGCTGGGGAAAGAATTCTGGGTAGTGTTATTTTTATCTGCATTACTGAGGGTGCGTTGAAAATTTTATATATTTTCTGCTCCAATCTGAGTGGCCTGCCTTCACTTTGAAGCCTGTGGTTTATTTGGATGACTTCTAAAGATGCTTCTTTAAGAGTCTTCATACTTTCTGACATTTAGTATCTAATTTACGCACTCTGAACTGCACTCCGGAGGTTTCACTGACTCTCTAGGCGGCTGTACTGCTAGTCATGTAAGTGAGATGCCAAAGAGGAGATGATGAGAACATTTCCCCATGTATCTCCTTTTGACTAGAAGAATTAGAGCAACATGACATCAAATTGAAGCGCTCTAAGGCCAGAAGAAAAAGGCAAATGATCTTTTAGTCCTATCACAAATCAAGTATTACTGTTTTACACATCTGGAGCTTGTTTTGGAAATACAAAGCTATGTAATATATAGAAGATTTCAAAATGATTGCAAGATTCTGTTGCTATTTCCAAGTATGCACATCTTTTCTCATTCATTCTGAGTGATTCATTGGGGAAGTAGATCATGCTGAGAAAAATCATGAGAAAAAATTTTGAGTCAACTAAGGGTCGAAAAAACACTTCCTGCAATTATGTAGTATGTGAAGCTGGGCCTTTTGCCTTACAGATTCCTCTTAATTTCAAATATCAGATTTAAAACATTAGACAAATTTAAACAAAACAAAAAAAAATCATGGATCATGAGATGCCATTTCTAAGATTAGACTCTTGAGGGCAAATGTTCTCCCTAATGTGGAAGATCAGACATAACTAATCTGTGAAGTATTGCCTGGACATTGTACAGCAAGAATTATGTGCTATCAATTCTTGCTTAGCAAAGTTTGTTTCCCCATTTTTGAAACTAGGACCTGATGATTACTGATTATTTAAGTAACTTTAATATTGAAGTCTTGAAATTCTTTTGGGAAACTGCAGTCTCTGAAGGTTTATGAAATGATCGAAGAATGGACAGCTTCAGACAACACTGCCTTTAGGGCATGAGAATGTAATTAATTTGGTAAGTCTAAGTGCATGGGCTCTTTAGAGTCTTGGCATGAGAAAGAGAATAACTGTAGGGAGATGAATTTATTTTCCTCCAAACAAAAATACTAAGCAGCAAAATCTTTCTGCAAATCTGGATGCTCACTTTCCCTGATATATGGCACAACTCCTTGGAGAACTTAAATACCTGTGCCTTATTTTGTACCTTTATTACAAAAATTTTTAAGTGTTCTCTGGTGTCTTTAGCTTTTTGACTTTCATTTAATTATTCATTTTTCTGTGGTAAATTATTATCATATCTTGTATGAATTGTCTAATCAACTAACTGACCTCAAATCATCCAGATGTTTTTCTTATTGTGTACACTTTTGGTCAGTGCTGTGTTTGAGGTTTCTCCCTAAATTTTATGTGTAAATTTTATTTGGTATCCATATACCCTAGGTAGGTCTTCTGAAGCTCACAAGGTGTGGTGAAGAGGTGGTGATAGCCTAGCCAGGAGATAGATTACAAGAAAGCAGCTAGAGAGAGAGAGGTCAGTGAGAAGAAAAATTGAAGACAGATCAGCATTATACCATGATCCGAGAATTACTGAGAGGAACAGAGAATCATGGAAATTCACGGTTCCTACAGGAAGAACAGCATGATCCACACTGATGCTCACTCTACCAGTTTTGGTATTGTCAATATCCTTCCATCTTCAAAGTAACCCACAAGTCCAAAATTACAGTTTTGATGTGGAACTATTGGTTGTTTATTAAAGCACAGCCTGATTTTTCTTTTTTCTCTCTCATCTGTTTGTGAGGTAAAGGATAGCTTGGAGTCCAAGCTGTTGTGATGCTGGAGAAGAAGGTTTTATAAAGTTAGTTTTGACTTCAGTGTGAAAGATGTGTTGCTACTTTTACATCTGATTAGCACTTCCAATAATGGAAACAAAGCCTGGATTTTTTTTTTTTAATTCGATTTACTAACAGTGATTTACCAGTAGTTTCCAAATGTAATCTAAGTACTCTAGTTATGTTAAGAAAGCAGTTTATATATAGAATCATGTAACGGTTTGGGTTGGAGGGGCACTTATGAACATCTAGTTCCAACCACCCTGCCATGGGCAGGCAACATGGGCAGGAATAAAGTGCATGTTACTAACAATTCCATATGAAAACCTTTTTTAATATGAACAATAAAGACAAAATGAATTGCTGTAGGTCAAGATAAACTAAATGGACATTACTGTAATTGCTGTAGGTCAAGATAAACTAAATTGACATTACTGTAGGAATAGGTAAACCAGTATTCTTGTCATCCATTCTGGAATGTTAATTTTAATGTAAGTCTAATCTTACTAAATATGGTAATATATAACTTGGGATCCTTAAATCAGAAAAGTGCCGTTTCTAATATTCTTTCTCTAAGAGTGTTCAGCTCTAGGCTAAGAAGGTGCTTGAATCACCAAAATAATGAGTCCATAAAGAGAGAATCTTCCTGCATAATTGTCAGACAGAACAGGTTTAAATCCTGAGAAATACACTTTTCTTTGTAACTAGCTTTTTACAAACTACTCTGTGATCAAACTGAAGGCAAAAAAAAAGACATGTTTGTTTTGTCTGGGAGGTTTTTACTGCAGGGCAGATGGGAGGAATGGAATTAACTTATTTCTGCAGGCTGGCTGCAGGCAGTCAAATAGTAAAATCTGTACTACAACATAAAAATAGTAAAATTGCTGACTAGGATGGGTCAATACATTGTCTGTGAATATGTAAATGGTGAATAATATGCAACATACCCCATTTTTAATATATATTACACATCAGTATGTTGTATTTTGAAAGTGGGAAGAAATCCTATGAAGAAAATCCTGTAAATCAAATAAATTAATTTTCAGCACATCTGTTTAGGAAGACATGTGTTTGACTTTCCAGAAATTGACACACAAAATATAAAGCCAGAACCTCTAGTGGTATACATACTTATTTTTAAAAGCCACCTCGATTGTATGGTTTAGCTATGGTAGTTTATACATCTACTCTGTGTGTATCATCTGCATTAGCAAGTAGTACACAGAAACACTCTGTAGAGTGAAAAAACGTGCTGGGGGCATGTTGTGTACACTACACATTTCAGGGTCACTGACTCTGGGGTTTTGTTTTTGCACTTTGGACTAGCTCTAGTGTGTTACCATGGGCTGAAGCCCATTAGTGGCTCAAGTTTGTTAGTTCATTTCACCTGGTAGTTCATGTTCTTGAGAGACTTCTCATGAATGCAGACTGAAGAACAAGCAGGTGGAAAATGATTGGACATTTGCTTCAAAAGTGCCTTTCTGGTCCTAGCTAAAGCCCAAATGCAGATGTGTCCTTACTGTCCTCTTAGGAGAAGTGCCAATCTATAAGGTTCCTTTGTTTTTGGCCAGTCACTGTGCTGGTCACTATTTCATTTGGGAAAAATGAAACATGGTGCTTCCTCTTGTTTCCTCTGGGTAAGCTGGCTTACTGCTTTCACTGAGAGCTGAGCAAGACTCAAAACAGTTGTAGAGAAGGTACAGTATTTGTCCATAGCAAGTGTTTATCATTGCACTTTTACCTGTATGATTCCTTCTTTTTTATGTGATTAAGGTTGGCTTATTTCAGAGAAGAAGTCCTTGCTATATAAGTCTTCCATACTAAAAGTTGCTTGATACAGTAAAAACAAACAGTACTTGAAGTGAATCATGTTTATGGAATGTATTTTCACTAAAAATACAAAAGAAGTTATTTGCTCTATCAGTTATACGTAAGGTATTCCATTTAAGCTTTACAGAACAATGTACTGTACATTTAGCTAGCAGTTTTTAAAAAAATTAAATTCTTCCTGTTAAATCACTGCATCCATTTAGCGAGGAAATTCTATTTAAAATTATGTGTTGCCATCACAAGAAGCTAATTCAGGTTGTAGGTCTTTGTCTAAGGTCGTGTAATTTCAGTATACAATGTTTCTCTTTGTGATGATAGGGAATGTCATTTGTTCTGGTCAGGTCTGTTCAATCTCTTTAGGACCACAGTATATTCTGACTATTTAAAAGGATGTTTTGACTGCAGGGACATCTGTGTAGTGTAGGTAGACTTTGCCTTTACTTAGTAATTCTGCTGATAGGTTTTAAATTTTTTTGTTTTAATCAAGCAATGGGGAAATTACAGTGCAGTGTAGAATACAGTTATGTATACAGGAGTAAGACTGCAGGTCTACTGTGCCCTTAGGGTTTGCTTAAGTCATCTTCACTGTAGTTATGTTCATTGTGCCCTTGTAATAAGCAGTAGGTCTTTGTATCTGAGGGGGCTTTAGCAACATTTTGAGCATCGTCACTTTTCTTGTCTCTTTTATGCTTTGGAATGATGCCTTTTAAAAACGAACAAAAACTCCAACCCCCAAACTCACACTTCTGAAGTACGTATCTAGCTACATAAACAGTGACAGAGTCCTATAAACTATTTTATTTTCAAAATTCGTCCAGCAAGATGGAAATCTACATTTTAAGAGATTGGTCTTGATAAAAAATAGGTTATGAAAGTATTCATTAGGCAGCTATCATTGAAATTGATATGAGTGGCTGATAAGAAAAAAATACAATAAAAGAAGATGTTATCAGTCTACATGCACAGATAAAGTTATGTCTCCTGTTATAGCCAACTCTATAAAATAGAGTTCTTTTAGGTCTTCTAAGTGCAATAGCTGACATAAGGTACACCTGCCACACTGTCAAATGTTTTCATTTTACTAAGATGTTCTGTTGCTGCTCTTTTGCTGGTGCATGTTGGAGTTTTCATTCTGCTCTGTGAGGAGTGTAGTGCACAGTGTCTGCTGGGCATGAATAGATTGAGCATTTGCCAGCTCTTTGCAGAAACATTTACGTGCAATACTGCAACACATGCAAACACTGAGGACACTTCAGCTCTTTTTTCATATTCAGTTTCTTTGCAACAAAGTGAATTTTCACTTAACCAGGGCTTTATCTATCAGCTAGCCTGTTTGGGGAAGAAAGCTGAAGCAGTTTGTCCATGCCTGAACAAACTTAACTGCAGCTGGAACCAAACAGCTGTGTAATATGGAGGGGTAATTATTTTTCCCATTTCAGGTGCCAGAGAATGAAGCAGGGAAACAGTGAAAGGCTGTTCTTTCTGCAATTAATGCATGAGATGGGCTTCACCAGTACTTTTTTAAAAGGCTATGAAGGCATCTGGGAGGAAAAATGTCTCAGGATGATACCGATCCCTAATATGGCAGTAACTTCACATGCACTAGGAAGTTTGCCGTGTGCAGAGTGCCTTCACAACTACTTGTCCTTTCAAGCATTTTTCTTTTCACTGATGTACGTTTCATCATGATTACCAACCTGGATTGCATGACAGGAATATAGAGTCCTGTGCTGAATCAAGCCAAGGATATAATTGTGTTAGGATTACATTGGCTGAATAAATGTCACAAAAGTAGTGAGCAATGCTGTAATGTTATTTTCAGTTTCCAGTGCTCCTGAGAACCAGACTGAAAGATTATTACTATCTTGAGCAGTTGCTCTTACCTTCTGATGATTTCCCTCCTTCATAAAAGTTAGTGTATATTATTGGAGGGGGGTATTTTTATGTATACAGAAGGACATCAGCAAGAGTGATATAGCACTAAAACTTTGTGGCATTCATATGGGGCTGACACTTAAAATAATTCCTTCATATTGCTGTAGTGTGAGAATCTCAAAAGTTATGTAAATTTTTCCTATAAATACCCATTCTTATGTATTTATTTACTTTTCTTGGTTCCTTTTCCTATGGTAGTTTAAGAATAGAACACCTCCAATGAGTTTCAGTAACACAGACTACTGATGTGTCAGCTGGTAATATCCCAGCTTTACGTGGGGCAGCAACCTGCCTTAATGTCAGAAGTGTTTGGGAGTACAGAACAGCTGCTAAAAGGGCCTAGAATTTAGTCCCTAAAGCTACCTTAATTTCTTGAAGTATTTTTAAAACATAGTGAAAAATTTAATTTTCCTGAAAACACATTGAGAGCAACTGTGTGCTCCCTTTAATGTCAGGGCATCCAATTGCTACTCTATTTTTTTTAATATGCTGTCCATTCTTCCTCAAAAATATATTTCAATAGATTTAAGCAGTCATCTTTATATGTAACACAAAGAACAGACACTTGACAGATACTGGA
Source organism: Sclerurus mexicanus (assembly GCA_013396755.1). Classification (NCBI taxonomy): domain Eukaryota; kingdom Metazoa; phylum Chordata; class Aves; order Passeriformes; family Furnariidae; genus Sclerurus; species Sclerurus mexicanus. The sequence goes on from VWZF01001128.1 coordinate 1,798,239, forward strand.
ATGTAAATACTGAAGGCATAAAGGTCCAATTTTAAGCCCACTGTAACAGTTGATGAGTAGGCATAAAAATGAGTAAATCTCCTAACTTTGGTGGTTAGTGGTAGATGAAATGTGATGATTTATAGAGCATCTTATTAATCAAGTTATTAAATTTAAAGTAAATATGTAAATATATTTAATTTTTATTAAAACATTGTGCATGTGTTGTTTCAGTGGCAACACTGAGAAAATGTATTGTACTACATCTTCTGTTCACTCTTGGTTTTAGGCTACTACAGTTTTTCATACTTTGATAAATATTTGTTTTCTTCCCATATTTTCTTTGAATATATACCAATCAGCACAGAACATAACCTTCCACGTGGTATACCATAACCAGAAGACCTATTTTTCTGTTTGCAGGTCAGTTCATTCCTGCTTTCCAAGTAGTAATTTCCTGCACTTCGGGCCAATTCAGCTATAAATTGGAACCTGTGTTATTAATGCCTTGTTACAATTTACCCCTTAATAACATAACACTTTTTGCTTCCTGTATCAGTAAAACTTGTTACCTGTGTAATTTTTTAACTGTTCTATCCATCACTGGATAACCTGTGCACCAGTTATGCAACACTACTGAATTACCAACCCAGACAGATTTTTGACTACCAGACTAATTCTTATGATCTAACCCTACCAGTGATACGAAGTTTAGCCTTTTTGCTAAAGCTGTATTGTATCTTTATGACTTTTGGGAACAATGAATGAACACAAGAGCACAATTTCCTCTGTTTCTGTACCCAAGCTAAATGTGTTATCTCACTGGTGCATGTTTTGAAAAATGTCCCTGCAGTGGTATTGAAGGGTGAAAAATGGTTCCTGTCTCTAAAAGAACTGCTTGTGTTTGCTGAATACTGACACTATCTCTACTGTTGGTTTCCTTAGTGCAGAAATTACCTTGATGCCTTTGACAGATAATCAAACCATAGAGGAAAATGGGCACAGGTACAACTGCCACTTTTTAGGATCGATGGAAAAGTTTTTAACAGCCAAATTACAGCAGGACTTCCTTAAAAGAGTTCACAAACAATGCAGATGGTTTTGCATGCAGTGTGTGTGAAGTTTCTCACGTGAAAAGTTAAGTTTAGTTTCATATTGTGCTCGTAATACAGTCCCTGTCTTAGCTCTTGGACCATACTGCTTTTTCTGAGAGTGTGTTAGGTTACAGTGAAACTAATTATAGATTCTCCTGTATATTAACCTGAAATATGGAAAGTGTTCTTTGTTGTGATTCTGCATTTTCAAATTGTTCAACTTTGAAGGGAAAGGAATAGAAATTGAGGAAAAAAAATAAATAAAGGTTGCAGCTGCTGGGGGTTTTTCCTAGTTACAGCTCTCCAGTTATTCAGCATGAGGTTTAAAGTGTAGTGACAATGTGCATCCTCCCTATCATCTGTTAGTATAGACAAAATATACATCTGAATATTTTCTGGGTAGAACCCAAACTGATACTGGTTTTGTGTGTTCTTGTCATTCCCCCATCCTGTCCCCTCCTTATCTCCCCTCCCCGCCATTTTTATTTTAACTCATAGTTCCAGTCTTACATAAATATGAACCAATTAAAACATCATTTAAAACAGTCCATGTTTTTTTTCTTCACAGTACATGGGATTGTTCAGCATCAGGAAACCTAATGCTTAAGTAAATGTATTTCTATTGATACAGCCTGAAGGCTGTCCATGTGTTGACTACATCACAGTTCTCCCTTTAGTTCACCTTCTTGCCTTGACATATCTGTATATTTTTAACATTTCTAAAAATAAGCACGTGTTCCTTCAGTGGACAGTTTAGTTGGAATTACTTTTGGATTCTGAGTACTTATTTTCTGTACAGCTGTTAATTAACTCACTGTTAGATTAAATTAGGGTTGGGTTCTTTTTTTCATGTTAACAGCTCTCAATCATTGATAAATCTGGTGGAAAACTTCAAATTATATTAGGAATTCTGTCAAGAGGAGAATTCCAGATATTGGTGATTACTGTCAGATTTTGGATAAGTTGGCATGTTTATTTTAGTTTCTTTAATAGTAACTGTCATAAGTAGTTTAAAAATTTCCTGATTTTCAGAAGTACCATTTATACCAGTAAAATACAAATGTCGAGGTTGTAGAAAGGAAATTAAACAGTGTCTTTAAGAGCTACCTTAACAACTACCTGGCAAGTCTGCCAGCTGCCTAGGACCACAGATACAGAAGCACTGTGAATCTTATCTAATGGTGGAAGCTCAGCAGCAACAAAGCTCCCACTGCTTCCAATTCTCCATTCCTTCTCTTCCTACCAGCTATCCAGTTGGGCTGCCAAGGTGTTATAGAGATATTGACACCTTTCATTTTTAATAAATTAATAGATTTTTTGAAAAAAAAATTAATCCTGGATTTTATTGTATAAGTACCTAAGTATAGATATATCTAAATGTAATATATAAAAAATACATCTCTACATGGATACTTGCTGACATGGAATCCAGTGAGAAGAGCCCTTGCCTTTTAACACAACAGGTGACTGCTTCCCTTTTGGTAGAGCTCTGGCATGATTCTGAAGCAATAGCACTGAGTTAGAAGCTAATCTTCACTGGAAGGCAGATTTCGTGGAGGAGAGTAGTTGTTGCTCTAAAATAAAAACACAATTTCCTGGCATTAGTTTTGAATCTCCATTTAGAAAACTAGCTCAAGCTTTTAAAGTTGTGCTTAATTCTGATTATTTTTTATTTAAAATATTCCTGTACTTTCATTCCAGAGGTATGTTTTGTATATTGCTGTGAAACTGCACCATCTGAAAGGGCAGGCTGCTAGTAAGGTTGTGATGGGGCCAGTCTTCTTTTGCTCAGGAATTACTTGAGAGAGAAGTGAGCTCATTATTTGTCCATACCTGAGATAAATAAGACTCTTTCAAACAAAAATTGCTTTTTTTTTGTCTGCTTTCCATTTGCTCCTTTTCTTTTGTTAAGGAGGGACAATATCAGGAATTTCAAAAAGTTATGATAAAACCCATTTAATCTTGGTTCTTTACTTGTGGTCATTTATTTCAATTTACTTTGTGTATTGCGTTGTAAAACACTGGCTAAATTTCAATGCCCTTACATATGTTGTGGTAGACACTACCTCTGTAGGGTTCATTTTGTGTATGAAGATTCCTTCAAGGCTTGAGTAGCATGTCCCTACATTTGAAGAACTTCCCCTTCCAAGAGAGGTAGTCTGGATAGAAGGGTTTCCGTATGAACTTGGGTGTTTAAAAGGTACACGGACTTGATGATTAAACTGCAAATAGTAGGGTGCTTCCCAGAAGAGGGACATTGTTCCTCTTAACGATTTTTTTTATTCTCTTCATAAACCCAGACATGTAGAGCTGGTACATATCCTAATATTGGGAACATGTGAATGAGCCTAGCAGACAACTGAAGTATGAAGGATTTATTGCATCCCTGAAAATGCCACCTGCTGTACTGTCCTCTGCAATCCAGTAGCCATTTTCTGTTGAGACTTTGAGAGAGGTACAACCAAGTACCTGTGTGACCTCCTCGATTTCACTGTGTCCAGGCACTTGGAGTTACACGTCTTGATGGTGGTTTTTACGAGTTTAATTCTCAAAGTCATAGACTGCTCTATCAATTTCCAAAACAATGCGATACAAAGAAGGTATCAGGAAGAAAAAGCATTAGGAAAATTGGATAAAAAGATAAAACAGCCTATTATATTTTGAATGAAGTGCATACCATATGAATTTTTGAGTAACTATTAAACTGTGCTGTATCTATTGGCACCCATAGTTGTCCACCAAGAAACCTAAGGCCTCATGTCTCTAATCTTCTTTTTGAACATCTGTTTTCAAATGTTTCTTGCTATCATTTAGCTCTGAAATTCATCACCTTACTGAGCAGGTTCAGAACCGAACCTGTGCCTGAAGCTGTTCTTACAGGCAATGTGTGCCAGAAACCTCACCTCTGTTGTAACTAATGTCTGCTTTCATTAAAATACTGTTGCTTTACTGTTTGCATTTTTAACTGTTTTAGCATATGTTTTAGAACATCTGAAAATGTTTGTTTTGAAAATCTTGGTTAAGGATATGTGGTATCCTTATCTGGTATTGGAAAAAATTAAATACTGAAGCAGAACTTTTGAAAATATTTATATACCGTTAGGCCTACTTTTTGGTGAGTTGCTGAAATTTCTCAGTATTCACTTTACCCTAGTTATAGGGTTTTTTAATTACTTACCTTTACTGTTTACTGATTAAATTTTCTAAAAAAATTACTTTAAAATGTTCATTCTTATATTGTTATGATTAATCATTTGGGAAAACCAGAAAAATATATTTATTCTCTATTGTTTAAACAAGCTCGATGAAAGCATGTGTGCCCATTAAAATACTGGGATTACAAAACGTATTTCAGCTAATCGGAAAGAGGATGTAATTACAATCAAACTAGTTTTTCTAGTAATCTCATCGAAAAACTGAAGTCTTTCTATTTCCCTTTGTTTCCCTGCTGATGAGGGCAACATAGGGGGCTGATTTCCTTGCCTAATTTTGACTGCTGGGCTCTCAGTATCTTTGTGGCAGCAGTGTTATCTTTCAGGGACCTACCTCTGCAGAGCTTTGTCATTGTCATTCCAAAGGAACATTTGTGATTTGATATTCTTTTCTATTTTTTTCCTTCTTCGTAATGACACATGCTTCGGATACAGCTGCTCAAGAAAATAATAGCTATAGGGCAGTATCTGATGTTAAAGGAATAGTTCTAAGTTGGAGAATGCTCCTTTGCAGATGTGCATTTTTACAGCTGGCATGAAAATTTGCTCTAAGATGGTCTTTTTGGTTTTTTGCCACATGGGCTGATGTGATAACGATTAGGCTCACATGTTATTTTTCAAGAAGACATGCACTTGCTTTCTCTGGACCCTAAGCTGATCCAAAGCTTTTCAGCTGGAATTAGTACTGTACTGGGCTGATTTACAGACATTTATGTTCCTGTGGTCTCAAGTCAAGCTTAGTGTGAGAGAAGAGCAACCTCACTTCTGCTGCCAACCTTTTGAAGACATAGGCATACCCTGAATGTGGTCTCTGCTTCTGCCTGGCTGGGCGCAGCAGCAGTGCAGTGGCAGGGCTGTAGTAGTACCTTTGACAGGGCCATAGATGGGCATTTGTGTTATGCTGTTGGCTGGGCGCATCGCCATGTGATTTGGCAAATGAAAATAAAAAGGTCTCAAGTCATGACACTCTGACTTGCTTTCAGCACATATTGGATAAACATAGGAGTATTGGAGACAGCTAAGTTTCTTCTATGTTCAACACACCATTTACAATGCTAAATTTTCACTTTTTTTTCTTTTTACCTTAGTCTCTTTGTAATGAGAAAGAAAAAAAACCCAGAATGTTTATGTTGTAAAATCAAATATTATTTGTAAATAATTTTAGAGGTATTGAACAGTAGGTCTGGAGATATTCAGACTAAAGATGCAGAATGAGCTGAAAGTAGTAATCTTGCAGGACTTCTGTCCAGTCAGAGGTGATCTGAAGTGTTCCTGCCCTCAACAAAGAAAGTTGAATGATGATGTGAACTAAAATTCTGCTGTTTTAACCTATTTAGAGAAAGGAAACTTTTATGTAATTTAGCTAAAACAGAAGAGTAAGTTTCAGCCTGTGCCCTGTGGAGTGAAAAGTTGAACTGATAAGGATTTAGAGTTTCTGTTGTCAACATTAAAAAATTAATTACAAAATCTCCAAGTGAACCACAACATTTAGATGTTCTTGTTTCTAATCTAATTAAAAAGAAAATGTCATCTCCTTTCAAGTGCTGAAATATATATTGTTAGTGAGATGTTGCTAGAATTGAACCATCTTTACAACAACAAAAAAGGCAACTGTTAAATGTAAAAAACTGATTTTTCAGTTTTCTGTCCTAAACAAGCTTTCTCCCCTTTTTCTTATCTCAGCAATCTCCCTTGGCACGAGATCATAAGCAGAATTATTGTCAGAAAACATTTTCTGGGAAATGTAGATGGTTGGAATATAAAAATTAATCTTCAAGTGGAAAATATGATGTTACTACCATTTCTGATTTTGTTGCTACCAACAAAAGTATACTGTTGAGCAAGAGTCATACATTCATATGCCATGCATTAAGCAGGCTGCTTTTAAATTTTCTGCTTAAATGACCTAAATTATTATAAACAATTACACACTTGTATATAATAAAATATTTATATATTAAATATACAGAAAAGGTATATGTGCATATGTTGAAACTTGGTGGACATGTGGATTATTGAGATAAAGTTATGATTTCCAGCTGGATGATGACAATTTTTAAGCATGTCAGTCTGATGCATTTTCAGATGATAGACCACACAGTTAATTTTGAGCTTAATGTCATTCAAACAACTGTGTTGTGGACAAAAAAACCCAACAACTAAACCAACAAAATGCAACAAAACAGTGCATGATCTAGTTTGCTTCACTGCTGAACATTTTGCTTTTTTCTGCTTCTTTTTTATTTAATTAACAGTTTTGAGTACTCCTACCTATTAGTTTTTTAGCCTCTATTCTTCTAGTGAATATCTGTGTTTCTTAATGAAATTCTTATTTCCATTTGAGCTGATAGTACTTCAATTAGCAATTCCTCAGAACTGTATTGAGTATCTACTAAGATATGTTCTCAAGATGTGCAATGAAAAGAAAGCCTGGGCAAAAAAAAGTAGGGCTAAAGACATGGAGATGCTCAGTTCACCACTTCCTTGGGTTACAGATGTTTCTCGGAAGTTTTTGCTCATCTCAGATACAGGCATGGTTCGTCTCCAAGCACCTCATTAAAAGTATGGCCATGATTATGTCTGTCTGATTGGCCCAGAGAGGCTACAGCAGAAATCAGGGCTGAAGTTGTCACTGGGTAAATATTTCAGCCTTATTATTGAAATAGGGCCATTGAATGAAACACTCAAGAAACAAAAAGAAACCTTGTTAAGAATTTCAGTATTTTTACCTTTAATTCTATCTGGATTGATCCTTTAAAATATCATAATTGTCTTCAAATTGTCATATAATTTACCCTTTTGAAGAACTGAAGGTTCTGTTAAATTCTATTATACGTGCACTTTTTCCTCCATCTTGAGGACAGAAAATGGATTTTTGTAGCAATGTTGTAGCTGTGAGGAAATAGGGCTATTCGACATATGTAAACACTTTGAACTTTCACTGCCTTTTGATTTTCCTGGATCATAGATCAGCAGAACTTCTATCTCCTCCCCAACCAGCACTCCATGTCTGATCATCTCTTTGTCTCTTTTTCCTTCCCACAGGGGCCCCCAAAAAATACAGCAGCTGCAGAACCAAATTCGTCTGGAGCAAGAAAGTGGCCAGTGGTATCGTCACCACCAGCAACCTGATCAGCAGCAGCACCCTCCCTCTTCTCCTTCCTTTCCTCCTCCCCCCTCCTTCCAGGAGCTTGAGTCCAGCCAGTCTGTCAGCTCTCCCGTGCCAATGAGTATTCTTAACTCTCATACTTCCCCCACCATGCAGTCTTCTGGCTCCTTCAACTATGCTCGGCCTAAGCAGTTCATTGCTGCTCAGAACATCAGCCCTGCTTCAGGTTATGTGACTCCATCTTCAGGATCATCTACATCCAGTCTTCCTTCCCCTATGTCTCCAACTGCTTCTCAGAAACAGTTTGGCAGAATGCCTGTTCCTCCCTTCTCTCAGCAGTTTGCTCCAGAAGGGGAGTATGCCTGGTCTCCTTCTTCTCCATCCCCTCCTCCCCCGCCTCCACCTGTCTTTAGTCCAACCGCAACATATCCGGTGTGTGATTCCTTTCCACTTCCACCTCCTCCACCCCCTCCTCTTCCTTCGCTTTCTTCACCTTCCCACAGCCTGTCTCCAACTCCTAGATTTCCTAATTCCAGCCAGTCTCCAGCAGCTTTTCTCAGCTCCATGCTGCCATCCCAGCCACCACCCATTTCTGTCAACGCGTTAGGCCTCCCGAAAGGAGTGACGCCTCCGTAAGTATCAGCTGATGAGCTCCTTGACTGTACTGAAGATTGTAATGAAGATTATTGCACTTGCTTCATTTCTGTTTTTCTAGGATCCTTTGCTGTTAGCTGCTATCTGAGAGGGAGAGATGTGTGAATAAATTGCAGATGCCTCTGTGCTAGAAATGTGACGTGGTATTTTAACCCTCGCAGAAGTGGGATCTGAAAGAGCCCTACAATAGAAACACAAAAGATGAGGGACTAAAGCTTTAAATTGGAGTTGAAGAAAATATGAAAGCAGCAGCAAGAGGCTCTGCATGCTCTAGGGTGGTGGAAGGAGATCCTAGAAAAGTCTTCTCGTGACCCAGTTCTTTACATATTCCATAATATTTGCAGTTTATCTTCCTATTGCATCTGCTGGTAGAGAAATACCAAGTAAAGACAGTGTCTTTCAGAAATCCCTACAGCTTTGTGATACTGAAAGTATAAGGTATTAAAGTATACATCTTATAACAAAGTGGTCATAACTTTTTTTAGCTCTTGGCTAGAGGAAGTTTGGGAAAGTGTTTAGGAGGGGATTTAGAAAAGCAGTGCATAAAAACAAACAGAATCCCTTCCCCTAACAACTCTGCATACTTATTTTCCCCTTTTGTCTTCTCTAAAGGCCAAAATAGTATTTTGGAGCATGTCAGCTCCCATCATAGATCAGTTTGTCTTTCCACTGGCACTAGACTCTCATTCCATTCTTAGAGAACAAAGAGACATGCTGAAGAACAAAAATGAGGATAGCTGTATCCAAGGCTTATTTATAACTTTGTCTAGAAGTTTGTCTAAACATATCTACAGTATCTAGGTGACTTGCTCAGCTATAAACTGTTGTAGTGGGAACTTCTGTTATTTCAGTCCAAGATACGAAAAGGAAGAGAAAGAAGAAAGCGGATAGATATCAAATTAATAAATCATGTAGATGCTTTAAAAAGCATTTCTTTATCTTGATTTCTGTCATACAGCTCATTATTGAGTCTGGCCATAAAGCAGATTTAAGGGAAAAGTTAATAAATAGTACAGTTTGCCCTTGCACTCATAATAGTTGTGATTTTTTGTCTTACTGTGTCCTTTGCACTGGCTGAGTTTCTCTATTGATACTGACCGCTAAAAGTTGCATGATTAATTTGCTGGCAGCTTGAGTGGTAAGCACAGCCCACAAAAGCCTGCCATTACCCCTGATTTTCCAAGGAAGGCTCGAGTCCAGCTATACAGTTCTGACAAGAGCTGGATTCTCTGTTGAGTTCCCTTCTGTGTGCTGGGAGGTTGACAGCAGCAGCTTGAGTCTCCTCTGTGTTCATCTTTCCCTGCTATGCTGTGCTTATGCATACATGTTTCTCACCTGAAGCATGAGCTGTGGTCCTCCTCATTCCCTTCAATCTTTGGACAGAGAGAAAACTCTGCAAGGGTGCTTCCCCCTTGCCCATGCCCCTCACTTCCACAGGCACAGCAGCCAGTGCAGGTGTGCACGTGATGCTGTGTCTATCTGCATTATCTCCTCCCCCAGCCCGGCAAGGCAGCAGCCTCAGGGTCTGAGCTGAGGATGAGGTAGTTGGCTGTTTGGTCTGCATTCCCTCAGGAAATATAGTCCAGATGGGAGCTGGATCGTGTTAACTATACTGAATGTATGTGAGTATAATTCATGTATATGTATATATACATATGTGTGTGTGTATATATATATACACACACAGTGAGCATTTTTCATCTGAATTGTAGCATTAAAACATGGTAAAAGACATACTGTGTGATGCAAAAGAAGCATAATCTGCTGTTATGTATCTTTGATGCTAATTTTTCCCTGAATTCTGCTTTTTCATGTTACTGTGTAGGTTACTAATGTCTGGTGTGTCTTGCTGAGTAAATCATTCTGTTTCCCTGTAATTCTCATTCCACTTCTGAGTCATTCTTCCCCTGGCCTCCATTCTCTGAACAGCTTTAGGTCTCTTCTGCTTTGTGCTATGGCCTCAGTTCTCTTTTTGGCCACTGTCACTTTTTGTTTCTTTTCCCTTGTCTTTTGCTTCTTCTTCACAAATCCTCTTTAGCACATTTATCAACGTAGTTTCTGAGCCTCTCACAGTATTCTAAAACTTTAACCTGTAGTCTCACCATGTATGCCATGATCTCCAAGATCTATTGATCAAAAATGATGATGCTGTCTCCCGACAGTGTGTTGTACAGGTGTGCAAGGAATAAATTGGAACATTCGAAGTTTTTCTCAGCATCTGACATCCTAGTCAAGCCATTTATCTTCAATGATTTTTTTCCTTACTACATCTTGGTACAACTATAGATCTGCTCCTCAGAATCAGTACTTGGTAGGCATCAATCTTAATGGGTCCCTCCAACTCAGGATATTCTATGAGTCTGTTTCTAACTCTCTCTTCACCTGTACTCTGTCTGTGAGCCCATGAGCAGTAAACACCATGCTAATGTTTCAGCTGAGGTTGACATTTCCCTTGGTTTTGAACCCTGAAAGTGGTAGCAAGTGACAGCGTTACGTAAACCAATTTGACCCAATGAATAAATATTCTTTCCAGTTAGATTTGGATAGATTTGGAAACATTGCACTGGGGGTTATTTATTTGTTTGGGATGGGACTTTTAGGGTGTTTTTTTTTAAGAGCATGTGGCCTTACAGCCTTGTCTGTATTATCAGAATACCTACTTGTGAATTAACTACATTTTATTGGACATCTAAAACAGTTTTGTGTCATTAATACCTACTAATTCACCTTTAAATATTTTAAGCATTTATTTGCAACAACTGTATAGCAAATGTTTCCATTGAATAAATTATATTTCCGTTTTCCAGTAAGCTCTAGACACTTTGTAGTGACCAGCATTGTCAAGCTGTGACTGTGGTGGTCTTAGCTGAACCAGCTAGCTTTGGGAATAACCTTCTTTTATTAACAGGTAGATTCTGTGTCTAGTCAGAGCATAGTGTTATTAAACAAAAGTGCTGGTGGAACTGCAGAGCTAATTAAGTACTTAAGGGACTTACGAGCACTTTTCAGTTGTTTCTGAGGTAAAACTTGGTGGGAGTAAGTTTGTTGGACATCATTAAAAGTCTCAGTTCTTTCTTTCTTTAACTAAAGAAAGCTGTAGGCTGGGTGGATGTGTTGAGCTCAGGTTAGTTTTTGTTCACAAAAGACTTTCAGGGAGCAGAGGTAACGTGATAGAAACATAGGATTGAGGGGATTTCATTCACAGTTAAGTCTGTAGAAGCTAGAATCTGGTTTTTGTTGTTCGTAGAAAAAACCAACAAATTACATGTGAAAGAACTGAAGTAACTATACTTAAAAACTCTAGGAAAGCACATCCACTGTAAGTTTACATGAGCATTTGTGAGAGCAAAAATAATCCCATGAGAAGGATTTGGTGACTATTTAGTAGATATTTCATTAACAAAAGTATAAAACCTGCTACAAAAATGTGTGGAATTATCCAACCTGGAGAAATGGAATCTCTAAGTATAAGAAACATGAAAACATGTATTGTCAGCTGTACATATACCCTTTTAAAAGCAACTTTAAAAATTAGGGATTTTCCTTAAGTAGACACTTTTCCTTAAAGCAGACTTTTTTTTAAAGAGATATCTTCAGTAATATTGCCCTAGTTACAAACAGGAAAAATCTGACTGTACAGAATTGGTGGAAGAACATGAATATAGGTTTACTACTTTCTGGAAAAGGAATAGAAAATGGAAAAGAAAGTATTGTTTGGATGGAAGATTTATAAAGTATCTTGTAAAATGTAATTTAATAAGCTACTTTTATCATTCTACACAGTACATTAACTGCCATTTTAATGACTTTTAGAACCTTAAATCCAAATCTTGAAGGAGGTTCTGTGGGAATCATGAGAATGGCAACATCAGAAAGAGATTTGCACTTTTTTCCCCTTTGAATCAGAGCTGCTGTCTGTTCTTGCAGCTGTGTACTGTGACTTGTCCATTGTATTCTAACTCAAATGGAATTGAAAAAATACTAGTAACCATCATCTTTCTTTAGTCAACTGGTAATGACAGTGACCACTCTGAGGAAAAAGTACACTACTCCATCTTTTTATCTTGTAGCCTTCAAAATTCTTCCAGCACAAATGGCAGCTTTCATTTTAGAGCAAACTGTATTGCTGCCCTATGTAGACTGGACTTTTCCTGTTTCTATAAGTTATGCCTGTCACAACTGTAAAAAATGGAGGTTATCTACAGTATGATGGGTGTGAAAATAGTGATATGTAGGAGGAAGTACCTTAAGAATTCCAGCATCCAGCTGAGGCGAAAGGTCATGGTGTTCTCTTGCTTCTGAGGAGTTCACTTCATCTCTCTTTGCTACCTATTCAGTCTAACCTGGATTTATTCCTGGATCTCGGGAAAACATATCTGAAGACAGGTATTGCTGTAACTAGAAAAATTCCAGAGAATATTAGGGTTTGCATTTATTCTCAACCCCCAACTTTCTTAAGCTATTGCTCCTGTCCATTAAATCATTTTTGTTCAAATTTTCCTGAAAATTTTCTTTTCCCATGGCTTGGATACTACCTGTGGCTGTTACACCAACACCTGAGGGGTTTATCTGTGATAATAGAGCAATTCTTGTTGATTGTGCTAAGAAACAGCTCATATTTGGGGCTCGTTTTTGTTTTTGCACAGCATAACATCTTTTTATTAGGTACATGCACGTGATTATCATAAAATACACATCCATATCAGCTTTTCTGAAATATGACAAATGCATGTTTGTTCCACTTGAACTTTGAAATCCATGTTGTGCCCAGATCTAATCAATTAAAGTTGTGCAAAAGTAGAGATCAAGGACATAACATGGAGACATGCAGACATTAGCCAAAATAACAGTATCCTGACAATCATTGCATCTGGAAGTCTTAATTTTCAAGATGTTTTTATTCAGTTCTTTTACTAAGTGGTATTTGCAGATACCTAAGAATACTGTAAGATGGCAGTGAATTTGGCTAAAAGAATTAGTACACATGCTTTTCCTTTGAAAAGAGATGTTCACAGCATTGTTTTGCTGCTTTTTTTTTGGTCTGCAGTTTTTTCTTTTCAGAGGACTTGATTTTATGACTTCTTTATTTTAAACAGATCTGAATACTACAAAAACTTCTGTGAATGTAAAAGCCAGGTACATTTCTTGATAGTTGTGGAGACCTTAACCAGTAGCATTACATCAACTGGAGTAAAGGTCAATACTTTGGATATATTACCTTTTCTGAGTCCAGTGTAGCTTTTTCTTCACATGCTTCTGGTTCTTCTCTAGATTTCAGGATTATGAGGACCATGCCAGCCTTTTACATCCAGGAGCAGTCACTGCTTTAGTAATTTCTTCTTAACCGTCAGTTCTAGCATACTGCTGGAAACAGCCAGAAATTCAGATAAGATTATGGGTTACTAAATAAGTTTGGGTTTTTTTTTAATTTGCTATCAAAGTACATGCACGTCTTTTGAAAAGAAAATGGTGCCTTACGTATCTGTGTTAACCAGTGCAGCATGAGGCAGAGGGATAACTTGCTCGGGGGGGAAGGAACAGAGCAGGGGAATGAAAAAGTAATAATTCTTCTTTTAATGAGTAAAAATGCATTTTTAAGCATAAGCTTAGAGAAAAAAAAAAGGTAGTAGTCATGCAGTTTGTAGGCGAGTTGTACTCTTTGTTACCTAATCATTAAGAGGGATCAAACTTGTTCAGAAATATACATATTATTCATGTCCGTCTTGACCTTATCCAATGCCGAGGCGTGATTTTTATTTTTTTTCAGCTACTGTTTCAGAGTGTTGGGTCATAGAAATAATTGAACTTTTGTTACATCTGTTCCATTTACTGCAAGTCATCCTTAGTCAGGTCTGTGCCTCAGGCGTTCCCTTAATTCAGACACATGGCATGTCACTTTACTGGACAGAGCTGAAGCTCCTGGTCTCCACACCATGTGTGACATTATCAGACTAAACCAATTTTACTGTGCAGCTGCAGCTTCAAAGTTTGTGACCTGTTACAGTGCTTGTAGTGATTTTGCTCTTACAGTAAGTAAAAAAATGTGTGAAGGCAGGAATTAGCTTTATTTTTGGAAGACTTCAGTTTTAAAGGAAAAAATCAAGTTACTGTTCATTACCTCAGCACCAGAGAATTGATTTGGATTTCTGTGAAACTGAGCCATATTGGCTGCAAACAGGAATTTGTTCTTGGAAGGATAACAACAGCCAGCCTGTTGCCTTTGTTTACACTGTAAAAGGTACATAGGAAAAGAGGGAATCACATCCAGCATGTGTTCTGTGTAATTAAAACATGAAAAGTACTGCTGGTTTGGCCTTCCTTCTAAACAAATGTCAAGGCAAATATTCAAAACTAAGGAGAGCCAAGCCGAGGTTGCAAAAACCCTCGCTGTCAAAAATCTCTCTGTGAATTAAGATGACAGTTTTGGCAATTTCCTTGTGCCCTTTCTGACCAAAAGAATTCAGGCATTTGTGCCTGTACTCAGGCCCTCTCACTGACTTAAGTGATGCTTATTTCAGAGGTGTTTAGAATCCATGTGACTTGCCGCCTAATTCTCAAGGCTGTCAGCTTCTCTGCACATTTGTGGTGCTGGTTGTGTACTTGAGGCTAATGCTGTCGGTATCCTGAAATATGCCTTCTCTAGCTCTCTCCTGCTAGCTTCGTACTCACAGTATATCTGAAAATTGCATGGGGCAAAGAATGAACGTACAGATACATAAATCAATTGGCAGATTTTCTTGTTTGATATTGTCCCTGAGTGAAGACAGAAAGAAAGCTCATACGTCACTGAGGACACAAATCTTAGGAGATAAATGCATCCAGAGAAGGGCATGTAAGGATGGTGAAAAATATTTGCAAAAACAGAAGAAAGTTTGCTGACAGGCTGTCTTGACATGTAGACCATTTCTCAGGATGAAAGGATCTGTGCTTTGGAGGATAGATTTACCAAAGTCCTTCTATTTCTTGCCATTGCCTTGCATTCTTTTTGAAATTCAGCCCAGGAATATATGTCTTAAGAGCTAACTTGCTGTGTGGGTAGGTGTGTATGTATATATATATATTTACGTACAGTTTTAAAAGTGTATATATTTAGAGAAAGAGACTCTGAATTGGAGTGGCAATAGAGGGTCTGCAGAAGAGCTACATTTCCTTATGCACCTTTTCTTTTTTTCTTTTCCTGCTTTTGTTTTTTTGTTCCAATTTAAAATAGTCCCAAAAGAGGAAAAAAAAGAAGCTTTTTAAAGGCATTTGAAGAAATCTTGACTGGTACTGATTTTTATGGTTAAATTTTTAAAGCAGCTACTTCCTTACTAAAATACTTATTTGTAAATGTAAATAAAGAGAAGATAATCTGTTTTTTAGGCAAGTTGCTCTGACCAGGTCTTGGATGACTCTTGTGTGCTGACTGTGCAAAGCTCAGGATGATCTGACACCTAACCAGAGATCTGGAAAGTTGTTAGGGAGTCTGCCTCTCCTGTTAAAAGTTACTAGGGAAGGGATCTCCAGCCCATTGCTAACATACTTGCATACCTTGTTCTTAAACAAAATTCCATAGCTTCCCTACATGACTTGTTTCAGGGTTTAACTGTTGCTGTTGTAGGGTGGAAAAAGGAGAGTTCTACATTGTTTGCGTCTAAGTTGTTCTTCAGGTTATTGTCACTTATCATCCTCAGTGGACATGGAGAATCATTAAATACCTGCTATTTTCTGGTGTCAGCTGTTCTCTGATTTCTAATGTTCTGTGTTTGATTTGCCTATCTTCATTCTCCTAATTTTCCAACTAAACAAAAAAGAATGTTTGTGTGTGTGTGATATAACTTGTCACAAAAGCTATGCTTTTAAAACCATGTGTCAGGGGTTTTTTTTATTAAAGCTTTCCAGTTTGTTATATTTTTCTTGAAGGGCAGTGGTAAAACTGGATTCAGTGTCTAACAGCAAGGAATAAAGGAAAACATGTCTTCATGTTTCATGTCATCTGCTGACATGTGCTGGAATTATAGTTCTTTCTCTTTTGAAATAATAATCTCATAGATTCTCAAGAGATGCTTAATATGTTAGTATTAATTTTCTATTTGCATAGCTATCATGCTTTGAGCATTTTCCTGAGTTTATCATTTAGACAAAGTATGAAGACTATTCTAAATGACAGTTTTTACCTACAAATGAATTGCAACCTCTGCTAGTTCAGTGTCATCAGCTGATTTAAGAAACAAGTTTTTCTATTCACTTTTCCAGTGTTAAGGTTGAAATCCTAAGTAATGAACTTAATATAGAGACCTTTGAAAGACCTCGTTGCACTATATTCTTCCAGTTTGATAGAAAAAGAAATCATTGGTCATTCTGAATAGCTTTTTCAGACTGTTATGCAGCCATATAATAGAAACTGCTGTGGGATTCTGTTGCCCTGATTTACAAGGGAACTTACTGCAGCTCCTGGAGGCTAACTCAGAAGCCATAAGCTGGAGTGTATCAAAGCTGCTTCTTGTTGCTTATCTGCATGCCCTTCAGCATGACAGAGAGATAAACATGAGGTTTGGTATTATTAAATTTTCATTTCCTTATTATCCTACGTTGTTTAGACATGGACTGTAATATTGTTTTCTTGCATTTAGTATGGACACTGAACTTACCAGCAATTCTCTTGGTACTCCTTCCCTTTAAAAAATGTGTTTGTTTAGGGGGTTTTGTTTTCAGGGATAAACAACAATGTTTCAGAAAATGCTTTCACTTGTTACTTGAAATCCACCCTAGAGCACTTAGCTCATCCCTCTTTTCATACACTGTTGTGACTTTTTTGGGTAAACTCTTTACAACCTAGTGAGTCCCAAGCACAAGCAGAATTTTTCTGCTAAAACTCTTTTTGTCATTCAAGTATGAAATTTGTAAGAATGTGAAATAAAAGCTATTTCTTAATGTATCACTTGTAATTTTCAAGGAAGGATGCATGTATCCATTAAAAGCTGGCACAGGGTAAAGCCAAAGGTGAAACCAAATTTGAAATTTGCTGTCTTGAAGTTGGCTAAATTTTTTTGTGTGTGTGCCTTATCTAAAAAGTGACAAAATTTGGTTCCGTGGCAGTGCTGGCTAGGTGGGTTAAGGGCTGGAAGGTGAAGGGAAATACTGCAAGGGGATGCCACCTTTCCACTAGTCTTCCAGGAGATGGTCCAGCCTTCCTGAGGGATATTACATCCTGATCCCCTCTTCCCACCTTCTCTTGTCCATTTTCCTTCCTTATCTTCTTCTATATTTATTGTCCCAAATTTCTTGAGTTATTGAAGCATTTCTTGCTTGAAGAGACTTTATGCCTTCCTCTTAGCATTCTCTTGTCTCCCTGTAGATGGGATAGTTTTTCTGATCTCTTCTCCAAAACAGAGTAGATAACAACTTTCTTTGTTATTTGTGACTGAGAAGATCCCCAACCAAAGGCTGAGCAAATTATTCTACTGGTGATCTCCAGCTAGCAGATCAATATTTCTAGGGTGAGGGATGTTGTTCTCTGTCTCTTTGTGACGTTAGGCAAATGTCTGCTCTTCTGCTCTCATTTTATATAAAAATGCAGTTCTTTTTACGAGAACCTCACCATTTTCTAAGTTAATCACAGTAATGGAATATGAAATGTTTTAGGAATTTAGACAGAAACATTTCCAGTTATTGTCTTCTCCATCTATTCACTTAATTTCTCTTTGGCTTTTGACAGCATAAGTGTATTGTTTCGTTTTTGTTAATGATAAAAATTACCATTGAAAGCACTTGCTGAGGAATGAAATTTCCGTAACCACGCTATAGAAGCATAGTACTGAACAATATCCAATAAAATTTGTTATCTGCAAATGATTCTTTAATATTTTGGTACTGGTAATTAAATTATTAAGTTGTGTACTGGAAAAATAAATTACCAATTACATGGTAGTCTGATTTTTTTTTTAATCTCTGTTATCTTTGAGTTTGTCAATTCCGTATTTTATGTCGTTCCCATGTAATGGGCTGAGCCCTGTTTACTCGACAAAGGTAGAAAAAAGCCCATAAACTAAGACTGAACCAGTGTCAGTGTTTTAAGCGTGTGACTTTGCTGGAGAAATGGGGTGTGCTACAAGTTTCAAATATGATAGCAGTGTTGATTTCTTCACAACTGTGTTAAGAACAACTGTCTCCAGTAGAAACCAGTCTTGTGGAGCATCTCCAGCAATAAAGCCCTCATGACATTACTGGGAAGTGTTAAATATTAGTGCAGCCTGGAAAAATAAAATTTCCTGTACTGTTTCAGAAAATGGGAGTAAGAGTTCCTGAAAGTGCAATCATAACTTGTAGGCTGGTAAGAGGAATAGCTTACCACTGTGAATGCAAACTGCTAAATGGTTGCTATTCCACTGGGAAACCTTGCTGCTGCAAACTGCTTTATAGGGATGATTTTTCTTTTTGCCAGTGTAACTTAGACTCTGTGAAAGGCTCTTCTTTCAGGAACAACATTTGCGTGTTGCCTTATGGGTATGTGTTCTCAGAGATATGAAGAAGAAATATGAAATTATACACTGTCTGTTGCAAAGTTGCAACAAGGAATTAGTTACTAAATAATAAAAGAAAGTCATAATTAGCTGCCTTGTCTAACATCTTTCTGAACTTTATTCGTCTGGTACTTCATAGGAACCTACCTTATCTTCCATCCCCACTTATCTAGTCATGCTTTCTCTTTCATGCATCCTCTCACTTTGCTTTATTGCCACTGCACATCAGTTTCATCTCTGAGTATATGGCATTTACAGTCACAGCCAAGCAATCCTGAGCCCTATTTTAACTAAGGCAGAAATAAAGCATAGTTTTAACTTTGTCCTTAAACTAACCATTTAATCAGTGATGTGAATTCGTAGGGACAGCATAGTAAGAACAATGTCAGACTTTTAACTTCAAAGACAGAATTTGTTCCTTCACTAGTAGCAGTGATTCCAGATAAATTCCTAAATACCAATGGCTTCAGGAAAGCTCATGAATTTTTTATTTTTTTTACTGTTTTGCAGGGGATTTCCCAAGAAAACAGGCAGAACTGCTAGGATAGCATCAGATGAAGAGATTCAAGGGTCAAAAGATGCTGTGATTCAGGATCTGGAGAGAAAACTTCGCTTCAAGGAAGACCTTTTGAACAACGGGCAACCGGTATAAAAACAAAAATACCCTGGGGAGTGGAAGTGGGCATCATGGGTAGTTTCTCAGATATGCTGCATATAAAATCATAGTCGTAGATTGCTTTTTATGTATTTATGATTTTTAACTGAATTTCCAAAACTGCATTTCTGTGCATTTTGGTCTATCATTCCTTCTCTTGTTTGACAACTTTACTTAACAAAGCAAAGGAAGTCTCCAAAATGGTGAATTTGCATAAGAAGCCTCACAGTCTGTACCTCAAGGGCTTTTTGAGCCTCAGAGGCCATTTGCTTTTGACTGTCCATCACTGAGTGAATGAACATGCATAGCTCTTGTTCAGTCCAGGCTCATTATACCTTGTGCCCAGCCAATGGAAGGAATAGGTGGTAACTGGACATCAGAGGCCAAGGCAGTACATCATGAGAAACAGCCCAGTAGGAATCAGGCATCATTAGATTCTGCAGTTGCAGGGCTTCTTTTGACCAATAGAATAAGAAATAACCTATAGTACTAACCTACAGACTTTATCAAAGACTTAATGACATGCTTAAGGAGCCAAGAAATGAGGTAAAATGAGCATATCAAACAATGGAAATGTACAGCCACAAAGATCTATGTTCATTTTTGTGCACATATGCATAAAAGATAAAATACCAAATTCTTCCTGCTCAAAGTTGATGAGAAGCAACTTTCCTAACAATTTTTTGCAGTAGTTAAGACATTGTCTTTGAAGCAGGAATTTCTTTTAAGAGGAAAGTAATTTTTATAATGTAGATGGCCACCCCTCTTTTGTCAATGAAATGTTTCCAAAAGCATCCAGTGCCTTGGGACATCTTTGTGTCCCTGAAAGAAAGCATGCTTTAGGCTTCTCAGGACCTCGCTCAGAAGTTTGCTATGAGGTCTGAGATGTGAACTATGTTGGTCTAGTTCAAGACAGCCTATAGAGTCAGACTATCTAGCCAACAATTGCTGGATTCCAGTTCTTAATAAGGTCAATGGAGTGAAGTAGGGAGAATATTCAGAGTTGATCTGTGCTTCTGTACTTACCTTTCTCCATTGACTGCATAAGGTTTGAGAGTTTTCTGTAGCAGTTAAGCAGAATCACTGTCAGAGTGTATCAGTTCCTGTTTTTTCAAAGGAGGTGGGCTGGGAGTGACTGTCAATGCCTATTTTGGAAAGTGAGAGAGATGTTTGGCCTGGGTAAATGAACGGAATGTCCTGAGAATGCCCACATGGCCCAAGGTGAAAAAATAATAGACCAACTGTGATCAGATGATGTGGGATCTTGAACTAAGTAAACTCTGGTTTCGTGCTTGCCTTGAGGCTTTTGCCTTGCAGATTCCTGTCTTGGGTGAATTCTCTAGGTGTAATCATGGCTGTGGGCACTTAGAGTGATTGCAGAAGAAATTTAAGTGAAGAAAAGTTCGTGACTTTCTTAGACACTTGTAACCAAGGCAACATTGCTACCTAGTTTTCATGAGTTTCAGCCTGCTGATTTAGCTACAATATGACATACTAAAAAAAAAAATAAAATTAAGTGAGCATTTTTAAAAATGCAAGCATTAAGTAGATGTAATGTTTTACAATTTCCATTCTTCATTCAATTTTCTCTTTAAACGGGGTGTTTCACCATGATAGGAGTTTGTCTTTCATAAACAAGCATTTTTTGTAATGTCTGTTTGAAAGTGTCTAAGTGTCTGAAATGACATATTGAATGTATAAAGAGAACTAATAATGAAATAATTGAATTATACAGTAAGGTTTACTTTTAACTCGGTTTACCTTCTGAGTGTAAACTGTATTTTATAAGCTGTCTCCTTCATTTCCAAAAGAATCAGAAGAAATAGAAATGAAAAAATCTTAAATAACACATTTTTTCTGTAAAGCTGTTATATTTTTGACCAAATATTCAAGCAGAGTAGAATCTCCTTATCATTTTTGGCAGAGTTTTCTGCCTTGTGATTCTAATGGTAAAGCCGAGCAGAATGACTAGCAGTAAGATTTGGGGTGATTTGACATGCACTCTTTTGATGGCCATGCTGATTTAAGCAGTTCCTATTGCTCATTCCTGCCCAAGTTCCTGGCACAAGGATGGAAACAAATGGCAGAGTCAGGGCAAGGGTTGCTTAAGCCAAAAGAGCCACTTGTAATGCAAAAAAAATGCATTGCAAACTGCAGTAGAAAATTTCTGTTAGAAACATATTGCTGCTCTCTTTTATTAGCATTACTTTAAGTAACATTGCTGTGTACTTCTTTGTAGTTCTTCACGTTCCTTTTTTCTTTTCCTTCCCTCTAACCCCCTTTTTTTTTTTTGTTCAGAGATTAACATATGAGGAAAAAATGGCTCGTCGATTGCTGGGAGCAGACAGTGCTGCAACTGTCTTCAATATACAAGAACCAGAAGAAGATCCTGCTGTGCAGGTGCCACATAATTGCAATTTCATAGGAGAAAATCCCTTTCAATGTTTCTTTTTTACAGGCTATGATTGTCATCAAAATAAAGTCCTACATAAGACAACAAGATAGGACGGTTATTGATTACAGAAGTCATATGTTACATATTAGTGAAGGAAACTGGATCACATGCCTATTGCTCAGTTTTTCCATAAGGTTGAGACTTCTCAAATGTCTGCTCTCTGCTTTAAACTCTTCCGTTTATGCTACTCTGTCCTGATCTTTAAGTCTCTCAAGGCAAAAGTACATCTGCTATCTTGAAACTATCTTCTCTTTATTTGTGTAATATGCACTTTTTGGATGCAGACCAAAACCACAACAGAAAAGCCTGCTTGAAAGGCCAGGTACACGTTTTCCATTGTTCCGATGCCAGAGTTGCAATTCAGAAACATGGAGCATTCGTTTGCTTACAGTGCCACATAAAGTACATTCTCCTGATAAAAATTCTGAGAAACTGTCATGGATATCTCTTGGTCTTCTTTCTGCCTCTTGAACCCTTTTTTCTACCCTTGCAGGAAGCTCGCTCTGTTGGTGCTTCCGTAGTGAGTCCTGTGGATATTCAAAAGGTTAACATTTTCACCTTTTCCTGTCTCTTTGTCAATTGATTTTTTTTTTTCCTCTGTCATCTTTGCCCTTTCCCTTCTACTGCTCCTGGTTAATAACAAGAGGTCACCTAGCATTAATAACTGTGAAGACTTGGGCTGCACTCCCTTCAGGATGTTCAAGTTGTTCTAGAAGCCTAACTGTGTGAGTGCAGGCAGTTTAACAGCAGTCATCGTGTGCCGTGGTATCTTTCTGCTGTAACGTTAACATACACTGACACTAACTGTGATGTGTGCTTCATGGTTTACTTTTATGGTACACTTTCAGGGAACAAGGAATTTTAAAAATATCTGTGGTTTACAAAGGTATTTCTCTGTTCTTCCATTTTTTACCATTATTGAGGGTTATGATTAGTTTTGTAACTGACTGGTAGAAAGACTACACATTCTCAGACCAGAGGCAGCAACAGAGGATGGGTGTGTGAAAGAAGACTGCATGAGATGCATGTTCTGTCTTAAATACAATAAGGCCAAAGGTGATTTGAAAGTGTCTGAATTTCTGCTGAGTGAGAAGAGCATTGACTAATAATTGTTTTTTCCTACTTCTGAGCTTTTTTACATCCTGCTATTATCATTGTTATCACTAAGATTCCAAGCAGAACTTCTGTACTGTAGACAGTTCAAGGAACTAAATAACAGTGTATAATCACAGTAACTTTCCCTGATATCTGAATAGCAAATTCAAACCAGTGGTAGTGTTTTACACTGGGTGAAACTTTCTGCTCTTCTTTTTGTATCTTCAGTACTGTTATGATAGAGTTTGTTTTAAACAAAGAAGTGATATTTTTTGGCCAAAGGGACTACAACAGCAGGAGTAAGGGGAGGCAACTATCATGGACTGCCAGTGTTGCCATTTTGTCTTATTTTTTTCCTCATTTTTACAGGCAACTCTAAACAAAATAATTTCAGCCTTCTGGTTCAGACTCTGGTACAGTTCTATGCAGATAGCAGATGTGAACCATATGGTGTTCTGGCCATCTGGAAACAAAACCCACCCTAAATCTGTCTGTACCCTCAAGGAAATATTAGTGTGTTTCTTTTGTCTTTATGAACTGCTTCAGAATACTTTTATTCTTATAGGATTTTTTAAAAAATGGGAAAAAAGCAACCAATAACTTTCCTTCCCCTTATAAATTAGACCTTAAGACAACATGAAATATAGTTTTTGCCTCATACCAGATGTCTTGATTGTTTCATAGGGAAGTTATTGGAGACATGGATTACAGTGTTTTTCTTCAACAAGTTACAGTTTCCTTTTATATGTAAAAACTTAATGGATTGTTAAAAATCAGTAAAATGAAACCTCCAAACATTAGGAACAGATCTTGCTGAGCAATGTGTTGAAACTGGGCACTAATATCTACCTTTCTTGTTTGACAGGAGTATAAAGTCTCCAGCTTTGAACAAAGATTGATCAGTGAAATTGAATACAGGCTGGAGAGATCTCCTGTGGAAGAATCAGATGATGAAGTGCAACATGGAGATGAACCTATAGATAACAGTATGTCACCATATTTTGAGATAAAGCTGAAGCACTACAAAATCTTTGAGGGAATGCCGGTCACATTTACATGCAAAGTGGCAGGAAATCCAAAGCCAAAGGTAAGAAAAGAGGGTAAATGTTTCTAGAAATGCTCTGAAGAGTTCTGTGTTGGTACTTTACCATCAGGCTCTGGACCTTATGGGCTGTATCTTACATGAACAGGAGACATTCATATTTGACAAAAAAGACTGCTATCTGGTGTAAACTGAGAAATCTCTTTTACCATCACAGGAGTTATGTAGATTTATGCTAGTCAAAAGACCTACTATGAGGCTTCTGCTCTCAGTTACTCCTTCGTGACACTTCTTGATTTTGCCTGGGAGTAATACTTCTGTCATTTTCAGAGTTACTTCCAGGATACATCTGTACTACAGAATTCAGTCCAGTGCTAGAAAGCCCCATGTGAGCTGGCACAGTAGTCCCAAAAGCCACCTCATCTTGCTCGCATGGGTAATTAGCTCAGGCACGGCAACATGCTAATGCAGAACTGCGTTGGTTCTAGTTAGGAGCCAGCATGATATCTCTGCATTCTTCAGCATTTACACACGCTAACAACACTGAATTTTATTGGAATTTAGAGGAAGGCATAATAAAATACCACAAGCTCTCATATATCCCAAAAGCAAGATGAGACATGATGGTGAGGTTTTAATGATGAGCTTCTGAGGGAGGGTTGGGCTTGGGAAGCAGTTCCTTGTAGCAAATGTAAAAGTGCCATGATGTCAGTAGTTTGGAAGAATGCTTTTCTTGTGTAGCTTGCATATAACAATTTTAACAATTGCTTGGCAATCAACTGACTCATTATGCATCAGGGAAACGGCAGCAGCTTCTTCAACTCCCTTGCCAAGGCCAGTGTCTTCCCCGTGAGGTCCTTGCAGCTCTTACAGTGACCTCTTGTGGATAGGAGCTCTTGTCTTCTTAGACAAGATCAAAGATGCCTTATCTGCTACACAAGATCTTCACAACAGCAGTCACATCCAAATTTCTCATCTAGTGTAAGTTTTACGGGTATTTAGAATTTTGAACAGAGATAAATGCAAATGACTTTACATGCCCAATGATAATACGTGTATGACAGTGTACAAAGTGTTTTTTAAAAAAAAAAAAAAAGGACTTTACCAGGTAGCAGAGAAAGAGCAGAGAACTAGGGCTACATCTACATTAATGAGTACTGCAGACCAGAAGAAGCAAATCTGTAGAATGATATATCCATCCCTGCACACATTTCAGGAGGTTTTACTTCAGGCTAGCTCTAATCTCATCCCACAGACTGAAGCAGATGCAGCACATTAGATGTGTTTTTGGAGCACATTTTCTGGCTCATTTTCATCTGAAAGGAATCCAGCTCTGTGCTCCAAGACCACAACATGATGTGAACCACTGCGAAGTAAGTGGGGTTGATCACTATACTTATATCAGAAAAGCACTCCTGCTTCAAACTGAAGACACACGCTGAGAAGATTAGCCCAGTCTGACTGAAACCAAACCCTTGATGTCCAGCATTACTTCTGAGATGACCATAGCTGAGAGTCTGTTGTACTGAACAAGGGTGGAAGACAAATGGGCCTGTTGATGATAGAGGTGCAGTGTGTGCAGAGGTACTCCTTTTGCCTGAGGCATATGACTAAGTTGCTAGATGACCTATTATGAGTCAGCCTTAGTCAACTTTGCCATTCCCTAATTTTCACAGTTTCCAATTAAGGTGTAGTTTCTCTGCCTGATTTAAGACAGATGAAAGAGGATGTCTCCTTTCCCTCACTCGGGCAATAGGGGTTGCACAGCCAAGAAACCACATTCGTGGTACTTCCTCTAAAGCATGGCATTATAGAGGTGCGTCTCATGTGAATGTACTGTGATTCAGCTGTGACGTTCTGTTTCTTGCAGTGTCAAAGCATGCACATTAAGAAGTGATTTGCTCTTGCACCTGGAACTATGGCTCTTTATTCCATTTACTTGCAGATGCTTTGTGCAATTTGTTAAGTTGCTTTGGAAGGAATCAATTTCAGTTCTCTTGTATGGCTACTTGTTAGCTGGGCTGTGCAAATGCCAAAGCTGTATCTTCCCTTCATCTGCCAGAGCATGCCAAGACAGCAATTCTGAAACGCTCGATGGCTGAGGGCTGCCCTTCTGCTGTCATTTGTTGAAGCTGGAAGTGTTGCCCCTGAACAAATTCTTTACTTTGGCAAATGAAGCACTGGAAATAATTTACTCACTTAAAGCTCCTCCCTTCTAAGTATTCTGTCAGGTCTGCCAAGGAATGGCTTTGGGAAGGACTGTAGTGTTTCTGAAATCTGGCATTCATTACAAGGGATTTTTCTAAGCGGGGTTATTGGCTTGATTATTTTTTTCCCCTGAACATGCCATGTAAATTGAACACTGATGTGCAAATTCTGTCTTCATAAGTATGACTCTTTAAATCTGAGTCTACTTTTTGTTATAACCTTTGGTGTAATGTAAAACTATTTTCTCATTTAAATGAGAAACTGTGGTGCTACAGGAGAGACTGTGCAATATTTCTTCTGAAGGAATATTTCTCTTCAGAATTAGGGCAACGCCACAAGGTTATCACAGAATATGTTATATCACAGAATATTCTGATTTGTAAGGGACCCACAAGGATCATTGAGTCCAGCTCTTAAGTGAATGGCCCATACGGGGATCGAACTCACAACTTTGGCATTATTTGCACCATGCTCTAACCAGCTGAGCTAATCTGTTACATAAATCTTGTACTGCTTGCTCTTCACATGGCTAAATATAATTCTTGGTGATTAAAAATGCCTGTGCTGCCTAAGATCAAAATGACTTTTGCACTGTGTATTGCATTGTATTTCTAGTCACTACACATTGGTTTCTGAAGGTCTTGTGCAAAGAAAAGCAATCCAGATGCAGTGTTCAGTGCTTACGCAGTTTAATGGTACATTTAGGAAAAGGTGTCCTAGAAAGAAAATAATTCACTGCAAGGGCCATTGTCTCCCGCAGTGGTAGTGTTTTACTTATTAACTCCATGTCAGATAAAGGTAATATTAAGAATTTACTGCTCATAAGGGATGCCAATGCCTTTAAACGTAGTTGAAATAAGTATTGGACAACATATACATGTTGGATGTTTGGATAACTGGTTTGGTTAATATTTGCATGTATTTCCATGTAATAATTTCTGGCATGTCTCCTGATACTTCTACTAAGTGCCTTGTTATTAAATAATTACTACTTAATGCAGTACATTTCCAAGCAACATTATGACACACATAAAGCATGCAAGTTAAAACTCATTTTTTGCAGCTATGTTGCTTTAGCACCCATTAGCATGTGTATGTAAGTGATCAAATATCTTTTGCATCTCCAGTAAGTGCTCTGTCAGCAGATGAGAAGACATGACTAAATCTTTTGTTAGGACCACAGAGTCTCTGCAAGGCTGCTGACAGACAAAACGGGAAACAAGTATAACCAGCTATTGAGGAAATGAAATCATTTCAAGTTACACATAATGCTTGTTAATATAAAAATCATACACAGTATTAAATTTTTAAGGGAAATTTCCACTCATTCCCTCCAAAAAACCCTCTTTTTGTGAAATTTAAAAGTATACCCTTAACTTTTCCCCCAAGTGAGTGGTTTTCAAGCTTTGAAATGCTGGCACATATGAAGAACCCAGCATATTAAACTCTATCAGGAATGGAATTGTGCTTTCCTTTGTCACTTTGTTGTTACTAGAAAGCCAGCACTCCTTCCTCACTCTTAAGACCTAAATTCAAGAACGAGACTGAGGAAAATGTGTGTGTTTTACTTATGCTTAATAGTCCCACCAGTCACGGGACCAGGACAAATACAGTTCTTGTACTTTGTATGAGTTGACCTTGTAAAAATGGTGCAGATATCTGCACAAGTGCCTGAAATGCTGAACACCAGTTGATGCTATGGCACAGTACATGTTTCAGAAATTACAAGTAAATAATGTTCTACTTAAATATGGGTTTGGGCAGCTGACTACAGCCTTCCTAGTATAAGATATCTCAGATATTCCTGTGCATATGTTCATGCATACACAACATTTTAGTTTTGGTTCCAGCAGACTTCAGTTTGGGATTTTACATTATTTTTATAATATACCAAAGAAAAGTTCTGAAAGCTAGGTCAAAATATTTTATTTTTTGCTTCAAGTTTGAGGCATTAAAACCCTATTTTTTTTTTGAGGTAATTCATGGATTACTGTATTACTCTGCACACATCATTTTTTGGCTCACTGAAAGTAGATGTTGGGTCAGCCAGAGAATAAAATTATGTATCAAAAGTAATGGAAAATACCTCTGTTTGATAGATAATGTAACTGTTCTGTACAGCCTGGAATTATGCTGGTGTTGACATACAGTGATTAAAGGCTATTTATGTGCTGATTTGCTTTGAAGTATTTCCTATTACTTTGCAAAGCTGCCCACCTCTGTAGTTGCCTGTCACATCGGGGTGACACTGGTTCAATCATGTCATTATACTGAGCTGGCCCGTTCCCACACTGAGTGGCTGAATCCTCTCTGGCATTTTGCTCCAGCCCAGTCAGCGTAACGGGTATGAGACAAAACGGATGCTTCAACAGTGAGATCATTGCTTCTATTTCATTCCTCATTGAATTAATTAAGGCTATAATTACTGTGCTCTGTGTTTTTATTTTCTGAAAAGAAAGCAATAGCATTCTTAAGTTCTTTCTGCAACTTCTTCAGATTTCAGTGAAATAAATTTAAAATTAGTAATCTTCTCTGAAATAGAACTTTTCTCTGTAATGACATTTATTTTCAGTTCTTGAAGTGTTCAGCTGCTGTTCTGCCCTGGGGATGGGCACCTGTAAATTTCATCAGTAAATGTTCACACTGCCTTCTTTCTCTTTGAACATTTGCTAATCTGTAATTGTTGGGGAAAGTGGCTTGCGGAG
Organism: Sclerurus mexicanus; assembly: GCA_013396755.1. Classification (NCBI taxonomy): domain Eukaryota; kingdom Metazoa; phylum Chordata; class Aves; order Passeriformes; family Furnariidae; genus Sclerurus; species Sclerurus mexicanus. The sequence goes on from VWZF01001128.1 coordinate 1,826,949, forward strand.
TGTGGCTCTGCACTTGTATTAATTGATCAAACTGGTTTTCTTTTAATACTTACCAGGAAGTCTTTCAGCAACTAAGATTTGTTAGTGCTATTAATTGAGAAATTATGACAATGAGCACCCACCTCTTACCAGCTGTGCCTTGGTTTTCCCGCAGATTTATTGGTTTAAAGATGGGAAGCAAATTTCTAAACGAAGTGATCACTACCGAATTCAAAGAGAACCTGATGGAACTTGCTCACTGCATACTGCAGCCTCCACCCTGGATGATGATGGGAATTACACTATTATGGCTGCTAACCCACAGGTAAATGAAGGTTTGGCTCCAGAGCAAACATCCTTCTGGACATAAATCTTTAGAAAACTATCTCATCTTACATATGCATGATTTAATTAAATGATGAAGTCACTGTAAAGTATGCAAGTTAGATTTCTGTTTTCATCTTGCATCAGTAGGGTGGGACCTTTCTATCTCCAAGAGATTAGCAAATCAACAGCAGGGTTTTTTTTCCTATGGTTTGAGGTTTCAGGGGGAGTGAGGTTGTTTTTACTTACTTTTCCACTAGCTGTTTCAGTTGATAACATCTCAGTATCCTAACTGAGCATGGATAGCATATATACATAAAGGGAAAAAGAAATCCAGTTTACCAGCAGAAGTAACTCAATGCTGCGATTTAATTTTTCTTTTATTGACCCTACTCACTGACTGAGGCCAACTTTTTGAACTGAGTGCAAGTATATCACACTTCAACGTGTTTACATTAAGCAGATTGCAATTCTGTAAGGCAAAAAGATCTAGCACTATTATGTAGCTGAGAGTTTTCCCGTGTTGACCTTAAACACTGTTTTTCTGAAACACAGAGCATTACTGGTTTTGTAATGTTGCTTGTTGTTTGCAGACCCAGTAGAAGAACTGAGGTATACAGCAGAAACCCACTAGTGTGTTGGACATAGCTAAACTGACAGGTCACACGTTCCATTGAAGTAACTTTTTCAATTCACTTTTCCTGCCCCATAGCAAATGGAGGGGAAAGATTCGTATGCGAGAACCCAAAGCAGTAACACAGCTTTTGGGATGTAACGAATTATTTTCTTGACTAGCGCCAAATATCTTGCCAAGACCAGGCCTGCAAGCAGAATCACACTGTAGAATAACAAACTGTATCACTGAGACAGAGTTTAATCTAAGCAGGAGTGTTGTGCTCTGTTATGCGTGTTGCTAAGCTACTTAGCATGATGTTGCCATTTTTGCCTCGCTCTTCAACTTGTCGGTCCTGCTCATACTGCAGTGGGCTTGTGAATGTATGGGGTTGTACACACAGGCAACACAAAAATAGCAGGTTTTGGCTAGATTCTTTCTATAAAGTGCAGTGCTTAAATCTAGGTAGTTTAAATATGATTTCTACATATTTAAGTAAAAGAAGAAATCATGATAAGGCCATGGAATTTTTCAAGCTGGGAGCTTTTACACATAGATGATCATTGTTACAATACTTCCTACCATTTAAACAGTGAAAATTCACAGCAGGTTTAAAAATATATATACATGCTCAAGGTAAGAAGTGATTCCTGTTCATCTTCCTTTACACGTTGTGTTCGCGCAGGCACAGAATTTCCCTGTGTAATGTTACTGTGTGATCCAAAGTCTTGGAGAACTTGGTGAACAAACTGCCTTTGTGTTTGAGCACTGTACTCTGTCTCTGAATATTTACAGCCTACTTTTGAGGATTTGTTATTCTGGATAATGCTCATTCAATGACATAACTGACTTAGGTTACCAGTTCTGGTCACTGATGGCACTACTTTCCTAGTGGGTTTTTAGATGTACTGAAATGAACTGGATTTGTGTGGTTCCTAGCCTGGGGATTGAAAAAGCAGTTTTGTTAAACAATAAAATTCTGTGCTTGTGCTTTTTTTCCCTTTTTGGAGAAGAACCAGAAGCATCCTCCTCTGACTCCCCTAAACAAAACATCTGTGTTTCACCAAGCCCATTGTATTCTTTTTTTTTTTTACAGTGCAATTCCCAAGCAAACATACTTATCTCTTCTACTATGTGCTTGCTTTTACTATGCATTTAACAGTACAATGGAGGAAAAGAAGGTCTGTGAGTTAATGTACTAGCCTTTCACACTTAAAGATATGAATTCCAATTCTTTTAAGTCATCCTGAGTGGAAATAATTTTGGCATAGCCTTCTCAATTATAATGGAAAGTTGTCCACATCTCAAAACTATCACAAACTTAGACAAATTTGGCAAACTGTCCGTAAGAAACGAAATACATAAATATAAGGGAGCCCACATCATGACTCTGATGGACTGATAGATATTGGCAAGGCTGTTGCCGTGTTTTGGTCCTTGTTATTGGAACGACCAAACTATAAAGCAAAAAGGGTAGTCTCAGCTGACAGAAATTGGTTTTACTAAAGCAAAGGATTCAGTTCATTAAATCTCTGCCAGTTCATGCCACCTCATGATCTGGACTGATATAACAGGATCTATGTATGAAAAACGACTTGTTGACAGACCCTGGAGATCGTCTGCCGTAGTTAACGAGCCCCGTTGCCCACAGTGTAAAGCACAGTGACTGGAATTAAGGTTCTGACACACCACTGGGGTTTGCTGTAAAATTTGCCATAGAACTTAATCCAGAGTAAACAGACCCCTGGCCTAGACAAACACAAAACCTTTCCTGGTTTCGGCCTTTAGTTACAGGTCACGTCTCTTAACTGGGCTCTTTCCATGAGCTGCATGGGCTTGAGCCGAGTCCTTATTTTCACCTTCTTTTTTTTATCCCATTCTCTCCACTTCTTTGCACTATGCACCCACAGTCCTCAGGCTGGAGTTCCTTTAGTTTCTAGGACATCTTCCCATTGATTACTTCCTACTCATTGCTCCCCTCCCCTTCATCCCATGACTTTTCCAAATCTTTGGTTTCCTGCTCAATCTTTCATATTCAAACTCCTTATTGTCCTTTGTGTTTCCTTTTGTGATGCCATCATGTATTGAGATATGCAGAAATTATCCCAAAATGTGTGTATTCATCACCTGCCAGAAAAAATATTAATATGCAGTGGTGCCTGAAATGGAAATGCATTTGTTCCAGATGTCTTTAATGGTCTTGTAACACAAGGGGGGAAAAAGCTTTTACTTAAGGAATTGCTGTGGGCCATGCACAATGGTTTATTTTAATGCAAGGATTTTTCTTGTGGACTAAACGGGTCATGGGAATAGAACCGGGACACAGACTTAATTTCTAACAGTCCAGAAGTAACACGAAAGTCACTGCTATTTGAAGGCTGCTTGAGCCCAGTGAAATTGGTTTTGGTGGGCTTTGACCAGTTGTTAAATAACAGCTATCTGCAACCCTTCAGTTACTGTGATAAAACTGTTTGTTGCTTTTATGCTGACAGGCTTGAGTGTGGGGTTCACAGCTTAGAGCTGAAATACACTGCAAAGCTGTTGTGGATGTTGCCTTACTGCTACCAGTCCAGGGGGCAGAGCTGTTATTTATTAGGACCATCACCCCTTTACAGGGTGAATTCCAGAGAGCCATGAATGTTGGCGTTCCTGGCTTCAGGCAGGCCCATCCCAAATCTGTTATGATAGTGCTTGTGGTGGGACAACTTGTCTTCTAAAATACAAAGAAAAAAGGGGCTCAAATACACCAGAGCCAATGTTTAATTTATCATTCACTGAAAACACACTTAGGTGACTGAACTGTGGCCAGTGTCCATCAGCACAGCTGTGTGCTTCCTTCAGTTCCCCAAACCAGGCTTGCTTTTCAGAGAGGACCTGTTAAGTACTTGTCAAATTCTTTTGGTTATTACATTAATGGGGTTTTTTTGAGCTGTGGGCCCACCAGATCAAGTAGATCAATCCACTTTGGAGGCAGCAGCTCTGTTGTTAACTGCCAACATGCACCATGTGCCATTTCCAAGGCCTTGAAGTAGTTGTCTTGTCATTCTGTCCACTTGCCATACACAGAGAAACCTCAATCAATAACGTAGTTTCGAGGACTTACTTGCCGATGGTACTAACAATCTTTTTTAAAAGTTCTGGGCAGAACTTTTTAACCATGATAAGTAATAACTATAGTACAATTATAGTCAGAGTCATTCCAGTCTGTTCTGTGTTAGACCAGAAGCAGACAGGTGGGGGAAAAAAAAAGATCAGGTTGAACATTTATTATTACATGTTTTAAGTCTTTTAATGTTTCTTCTCTCCATCATCATAACAGGGCAGAGTAAGTTGCACGGGCAGGCTGATGGTTCAAGCTGTAAATCAAAGAGGCCGCAGTCCTTGGTCACCTTCAGGTCAGCCTCATATAAGAAGGTATTTGATGATTTTTTTTTTTCTTTTTAATAATATAGGTTTTGCAAAATAACTGTGGTATGATAGAGAACGTGCAGTAAGCAGATAAATTAAAACTATGGCATTCAGGAAGAAATGTGACCTCTGCTGTTTGAAAATTGCTGCAGAGCTTGCACACTCAGTATAGGCAACCTCTGAAATGATGTGACTTTTAAGCATCTTTAATTTTGCCTGTCTACTCCTCCTTTCTTTGTGGTGTTCACTAGTTAGTCCATATCTCAAATTACACTATCAGCTGTTGGGAAGGACCTTGCCACTTAGGCTTTTGTAAAACATTTCACCTGATTAGGATTCTACCAGGAACCTGTATCTTCTGCAGCTCTAATAAGTACTTATTTAAAGGAGCAGCAGAAATAGCCACATGCCAAAGAGGTTTATCAGATTTACACTAGAAATATTTTAGTATTTCAGTATTTAGTATTTCAGTTCAGGTTCTTACAAGGAATTATGCGTCAGAAATAAAGTATTAAACTTATCTTTGGTGAGTTTGCAATTATTCACATACAGAACTTTGGTTTATGTTTCTGGACCATATAAGGGAATTTTCCCTTCAAACAGGTTTGTTTTTTTTTTCATTACCCAAAGCATTCATGAGGTTCTTTAGCACAGCTTAGACAGCTTTAGATGATACAAAAAAATTCACTTTGGTTACCCAAAGAGAATTGCTTTCAAGGGAGTATGAGGGCCCTGGTTCTCATTCTGCTGTAATGAGGCACGTGCTTTGTTTAATGGCCACAACAGCCACAGAACCTCAGTATTGCCCTCCTGTAATATACCAAGTACACGTAACTGCACAGTCAGTGTACAAGAAGGAAAAGATTTCTGTAACAGTAAGTACTGTTAGTAGGTACTGTAGAACTGCTGTAAGCAAAACAGGCTCTCTTCCTCCCTCTGATAACAAGAAAGTATTAGGAAGCGAGGCTGGTTGTTTAAAAGAGCTTGTCAGTCTTATTCCTGCACGGAACAAACTGGGCTTCCCACAGCCCTGAAAGGATTTCCCAGCATTTTGCTGAGCCAGTTACCAACTTCTCCAACCTGTCACCTTCAGGTCTATTAGGCCCAAAGGTCAGAGTGCGTATGGGAGGGAATATCACTCCAGTGCTGCATTGTGAGAACAGCACAGAAAAGGCCGGGTCCATCTGGCGTAGCCTGTCCGGTTACTAAGGCACTTGGCATCTGCAAATAATGGGTAAAAATGAAAAGCCCCTGTTAATCTCTGAAGGGAAAACTCCTGTGAAGAATCAGGTTTCAAGTGAGTTTCAACTCTGTGCACACAGGGTGAGAAAGCAGAAAGATCTTTAAAAACGGGAACGGGCAACAGGAATCTAGGTAGGGGCGAGAGCAGCAAGGAGCTGCCACTGCTGCAGCTTCCTGGAGGACGAAATGTGTGTGTCTTTCTTTCTGTGATGGACAGAACTCTCATGTAGAGCCTCTTTTCAATCTCTTCAAATGCAATCTGAGGCTGCTTATGGCTGGTATTTTACTTTCTAATGGAGACAGGCACTCAAGCAGCCACTATTGCTTTGGGGGTTGAGTGTTTGAGTGCCCACTAGAGCAATGAATTATAAATAGGGGATTTCCATACAACAGTTTAATTAAACTTAGGGCAGTAATCCGGGAGTCTTATTTCTTGTAAAATTACCATATGTGAAGGGCTCATCCTATTATCTTTGCTCTGGAAGCTGTTTCTGTAAGCATTCCACACAACACTATTTCTGTTTAGTGGAAGTTCTCACTACTCCCACCACCCAGTTCACCAGAGACTGATGAAATGGGAGAATGTAAAACCTTTTTCAGACAGACTCCCATCACTGGCTTTTCTAATGTGATATACCAAAATACTGTGCTCACCCCCACTGTGGTATTGGTCACATGTATTGCCATAGACTTTTGGTAAGTAATATTCCTGTGGCATTACAATATTATTTCTATTTGCTTTTCTGCTTGAGAGAAACCATTTTATTTTTTTTTTAAATTACAAGTGTAGTTATTAGCTTAATGAACTTTATGACTTGTTACACTGTTGACAGGTTTTTCCTGGAGTGTATTTAACCTTTTACAGAATGTGTTCTGGCAGAACTCAGGGATTTTATTTTGCTCTTAATGTATTTTTCTGAAATTTGTTTAGCTGACAAACATCACCTTCTTAGCATTACTTGGAGAGGCTGCAGGTAAGCTTGGACTCAATCCCTTAGATGACATGGTGCTCAACATTGTGTCACCTAAGCATGGCAGTCAGATTTGCAAATAAATCATCTTAAAATGCCTGAGATTTAAGGAAGATTTAAAAACTAAATGTTCCTATCTCCCTGCTTTCAATTAGAAGATTAATTTTAACTTAATCTTCTTTTATTCCAAATTAGTGATCATTACCATATGGTCAGTCATGAAGTTTTCTCCAGCTTCTTGCTTACTGAAATTCCTAGTGCGCTGTATCATACCAAACCATGGAGTCTCCCCTGGACACATTTAGTATATGATGTCAGTTCTGCTGAAACTAATCTGTGCAATGTGATGCCTACATCACAACTCTGAAGAGCCCACAGTGAATCCAAGGGTATTCCAGTCTATTGCCATTTGTCATCCCTAGACATCTGAAGCACTTGGCTCTAGTAATTTCATTATTTCTTTAACACTACAAAATGTTTTAGAATTAAAATAACCCTAGTTTCCCTTCTCTAAGTAGAGGCTTAAAAAGTAGTCAATTTTAGGCTAAATTTAAAAAGAGGTAAAAAGAAATGCAACATCTGTGGTGACAAATTCTTAACCTTTTTGTTTTCCATTTTATTTCATGTAAATTTCTGCCCCTTCTCTTCCTTCCACCCCACTTTGACCAGTGCTGCCTTTTCATGCAGCTGCAGCAATGAGATGGTGGCTCTCACACTCCCGTGGTGCTGGTTATCCTCTTAGCCTCAGCCTCACCAGACCTTACAAAGCACTAGTTACTCGTACTTCATTGGCATCTTACCAACAGTCTCTAAACAGGATGCATGTAAATCATGTAGGGTACAAGTTGCACAAGTTGCTTGCACTGTGCAGCACTTGACTAGATCCCAGCATTTCTAGTTGGTCTCGCAGAACTCATTATCAAAAGATGTTAGTACAGTTTATTACCCTTCATTTTCCATTCCATCTACATGCACATGAGGCACATATGTCTGCAAAATTGGTTAGGAACTCACCAACTAAAGCTCAGTGTTGCTTATGAGCTGCAGTGCTGGAGCTACTGAAGTACCTTTAGACATGTTCGAGTGGCAAAAGTTATGAGGCGCTCAGACCTGGATTTAGGCACCTGAAGAGTTACATAAGCTTTCAGTGTGTGCAGAGATGTCAGCCTGTTTCCCATTTCAGCATCCAGTCCTACATTATTAAGCAGTATGGACTAGGTATCTACACAACCCTCCCAGCCCTTCGTTTGCCTTCACTTACTGCTCTGGGATGATTAAAAATTCAACATTTATCTATTAATGACAGATAATACTGTAGCAAAGGTGATGACTGGCCAGAATTCAAACAGAGGAATAGAAGAGAAAAGGGCAACAACAGAGCAGGACAGAATAAATCAAATTCAAGCAATTAATTAGCCTCAGTGGAGCAGAGTGTGTAGCTGGAATCTTTATCTTCCATACAGTAGTACAGCATCATCTTTTCCAAATGTAACCACTGAGCATTTTAAGCTTTTTTTTTTGTTGTGAATTATTTTAACCTAAAGAAATACCTCTGGGCAGTAGAAAATTCAGTACAGGCACCTATACTAAAGCATGCACACTACAGACACCAGCCAAAAGAGAAACACTTGCAAAATTAACAGAACATGAGATTTGGAAAAGAAAATGTCACTGTAATGTGTCACTGATAAAAGTGATTTTGGAAGATAATTGAATAGCTCCTCTTCACTGACATGGGATGTTACTGTAAGCAGCAGCTGGCTCCAGAATGGAATCCAATGGAGTTGATCAGCAAGCGTATCTAAAATTTTCTTTCAAGTTTCTTTGATTACTAAATCACACAAATGCAAAAATGCTAATTTCAATGGGAAAAAAAAATCAAATGAGGAACCACTTAGAAAAATATTTGATAGATTAAATTAATAGGCAAGAATAGCCAATGCTGAAAGTAGATTAAATGATATTGTGGATGCTTAAGGTGATTGATACTGTTTTTGGGGATAGGAATTATTTTTCTTCCCTTTTAATTTTTTTATTAAACTTTTTATGGTACCTTTATGAAAAAAAAAAAATTACCAAAGTTTTTCTTCCTATTGCTCACACCTGAAATTCTCATTGTTTTGATACCACAATTTGGTGGCTTTGGCAATGCTCAAGTATCTCAAACAAAAACCCTGTTAAATGAGGAATAAATATCCACAGCAATTCAATACACAAAATCTTCTGTAAAGTCTTCACTACTGGAGAACAACAGAAGGGAAGCCTGATGTGAAAAGTCTCTTCTCAATTGAGATGAGTTGCTTTTAGCTGCTGTTACTTTCAGAAAAGGAACCATAATCAATGAACAGTACATGTACTTTCTGGTCTAATCAGCAACAGTGAGGGAATTAAATACACAGGACACTAGAAATGGGGAACTGAAGCTACATGCCAAGACCTGCCAATTTATTTTATTTGTATTTCAGTGATTTAAAGACTGTTAACAAAAATACTCACATGTATAAAATTAATTAATATTACAAGCAATTATTCTGTACCAAGATTGTTTTATAGGTCATATTTTGCCACATGAGAATTAAATGAAAGTAATTAATAATTACAGTGTCGTAAATAACTCAGTCTGGGCCAAATGCTACCAGTGCATGTGTGTAAATACGGAGTGATTACAGTATAGGTCAAAGAAGTGGTTTAAAATGGAAATCAGTCTTGTAAGTGATTATGGTTCTTCTGATTTAGCAGAGAAAAAAACAATTTAACTTTGTTTCATGTTATTTTAAGACCACGATCTCGATCAAGGGACAGTGGTGATGAAAATGAACCAATTCAGGAACGATTCTTCCGGCCTCATTTTCTGCAGGCTCCTGGAGACCTGACTGTTCAAGAAGGAAAACTCTGCAGGATGGACTGCAAGGCAAGTGTCACACAAAGGGTCGCAGCAACCTTTTGATAACATTAGCTCACTCAAAAACCACACTGGTTTCTTTTCAAAGCTGTTTTGCCGATTGCCAGTTTCAGTGCCTGTCAGTAGGTTCATTAATCTCACTGCTTTTGAGGGAGTAAGTGGACAGTAAAAGTTTGCCTCTCCTCCAATGAAAGTGCTTCAGGCAAATCTTAGAGCTCACAGCAAACCACTTACAGAATTCAGCTATGCTGGGGTGTGGAGGGAAGCAGCACATGCTATACAGTGTACTTCTCCATTTTAAGTCCTTTTACTACTTGATTTTTGAACGCCTGTTAAGGTTTCAAACAATATAATCCTAATTTATGACTTTGCCGAACAGAAATAAATCAGGCTTGGGTGACTTCTGTTTACTTTATGCTGACCTGTTTGGGAGAAGCTATTTGTTCTCGAACAGTCCCCACAGCAAATGGCACAGCTCTCAAAAGTACAAGTCTTGTGTACACAGACTAAGTATTAACTAGTGCAGGCGGTGCTGTCACTGGGTTACACCTAGGTGGAATGGAAGTTAAGAGTTCAGGTAATTAGTCAGCTAACATCTTTCTGTCTGCAAGTTTTCCAAAAAGAAATTAGTCGACAAAGGAGTATCTTCTCGTTCCACCTGAAGAGCAAACAATAAAAAAAGACAAAAGGTATCACCCTGCCTTTTGTTTTGCAATGTATTATTATTTAGCTTCTAGCCTATCTAAACACTGATCTTTTTTCAGTCACGCCCATAAGTCATCATGGAATTCAGGGAGTTGGCCAGAAAGTAAGTAAATGAATACAATTGACTCAATGTGTAAATCAGGACAGAACAAGATCTTTAAGTCTTGTGGTACACCTGCAGTAGCAAACAAAACCAAACTTCTCTGAAGTAAGAAGTCAGGTCTCCTCCAGTGTTTGATGTGGCAAAACTAATTTCCCATTATTTTCTTTATATTGAAGGTTAGTGGATTACCAACTCCAGATTTAAGCTGGCAACTTAATGGAAGACCAATTCGCCCTGACAGTTCTCACAAAATGCTGGTGCGTGAGAATGGTGTGCACTCCTTGATCATAGAACCAGTCACATCCAGAGATGCTGGAATCTACACGTGCATTGCCAGCAATCGAGCTGGTGAAAATACATTCAGCCTGGAGCTCACCGTTGCAGGTAACATCTTCAAGCTAAGCTTTCAGGCTGAGCAATGCCAGGATAATGTGAATAAAGAAAACATGAGTGATGTCAAATGACACGGTTGAGGGGTAGGGGGTAAGAAAAGGATGCCTGGTATATTTATAGGTGAGATATTTGTGTTACATTGTGGCATAAATTGACTGGCACTTAATCTCTGTGCACACAGTTAGGAAAAGAGGACTGCTGGCCTGAGGCACAGCTGAGGCCACAAACCAAACTATTTTCCCTGAATGTTTTTTTTACTAACAATCCTTGTAGACCCACACTTACTGCTGGGCAGCCAATGGGATATGAATTGTGCATTTCACAACATATCAGACTAATGCCACTTCAGACTTCTGGTAGAGCAGTTCCTTCTACAATTAAAGATCCATGCTTTTATGGAATATCAAAGAGGTCTTTTTACCAGTCTAGCCAGTTTATCTAGTCTTCATGCTCTACACTTCAATTCTTTTGGGGAAGAATCAGCTCTTTTAGCATAGACTTTTCCCTTATTAAAATACTGATGTGACTGTTTTCTTCAGAGGAACCACCACTGAACTTTGTGGTTAATGCAGACAACACTTATGTTTCCTGCCACTTAGGTCTTTCATTACTGTTTTTAGCATACTGCTGAAAGCAAGGCTATGTTTTCACAGACCATTGTCAACATAACCGCAATCTTTATTTTCACAGCTAAGGAAGTACAAAAAGCACCTGTGTTTATAGAGAAGCTACAAAACACGGGTGTGACTGAGGGATTCCCGGTGCGACTGGAGTGTCGAATCTCGGGGGAGCCATCTCCTCAGATATTTTGGAAGAAAGAGAACGAATCACTCACATACAACACTGACCGAGTGAGGTGAGACTGACTTAAAATAATCTCCCCACATGTAATATCAATGATTTATCCTGTAACACAAATAAAAACTTAAAAGATCACAAGAATACTTTGTGTGAAGAGCATCTCAGAAATATTAACTAGTGATTGCAATAATTTATGACATTTATTCAAACTTGCAGCCAACCTGGTGGCTGAGTCGAAGTAAAATGTCTTCCATCATTAAACTTACATAATTATCTTTGCGCTTTAAGCAAGTGGCAAACTAGTTTTTCTGTTCCAGAACCAAGACTTACAGAAATTTGCTAGTGAAAGTCAAGGCTCCTAAGGAACACTGTCTGCATTTCAGCAGAAATTTTGATTCATAACTCTGCTGCATAGTTAAGCAAATAAGATTCAGTATTTTATATTGTAAGATGTTCCTCAAGTTTCATTATCTTTTCCTCAAAAAATCTGGGTACGATCTGGGGCTCCTGCTACTCCAGATGTCTCAATCTGTATTTGTGAAAAAGAAGCTACTTCATGCATTTTTTATTTCTCAGTTTTCAGTTCAGAATATTAAACTGCCAAACTGTCAAGCATACTCAAGGTTTTATTTTCTACTTGCTAATTTCAGAAGAAGTTCCATATTAATTAAAAGTTGACTATAATCTGTAACTAAGATTGGATCAGTTTATAATAACATTTTAAACTAGTCTACACTGTTTGGCAATTTAAATAGTAATTTTCTACTTTTCTTTCGATTAGCATGCACCAGGATAACTACGGCTACATTTGCCTGCTTATTCAGGGAGCTACAAAGGAAGATGCTGGCTGGTACACCGTTTCAGCTAAGAATGAGGCTGGGATTGTGTCTTGCACTGCCAGGTTGGATGTTTATAGTAAGTGACTTCAATTTTCTTGATCATATTAATCCCCCCAAAAGCAATAGTTCTATAAGTTTTAGTTTGTTCACAGAATGGTTTACATTGGTCTCTCTTTCTTTTGTTTATAGTTTCTCCTCAATAGTAAACATCCACTTGGAGACAACAAATGCTCTGTCAAAGTACATTTCACTATCTTTCAGATACCTAAAACAAAACAAGTGCATGCTTTCTGTTTTCGCTTAGTACATTAAATATAGCTAATTAACAACAGATAACAGCATGATTACATTATTTCTGTGGATCATTATTACTCTTACTCTGCTAGCACTTCCCTAACCTTTTGTATTCTTTTGTACACTAGTCTGTAATACACCTGTAATAGTCTGTAATACAGCTATATCAGAAGTGTAGTAGATGTTTTTATGGCTTTCTGCTTAATTACTGAGTTTGTTCCAAAGCAGCTCCTTACACAGTGAATGTTTTCTTAAAGCAGTATCTTTTACCAGTCTTCTTGTAACAAGAACTAAGGGGGAGTAGGGAAGAGAGAAGGGGAGAGACTGGAATGATAAAGGATGGTTTCTGGGGTGGTGAATTACAGACTTGGCTCAGCATTCTTCAGCCTACAAGGGCTGGCAAGGGCAACTAGATCATTTCCTGTTTTACACAACAAATAACCCTAGAACAGGCCTGTTACTGTAATATGAGTACACGGAAACAACCTCCTTGCTGTCACCCTTCTCAGTGGCACAAGGAAAGGTAGAATACAATGCCAAAAAGTAACAAACACAGACTGTTGTTTTTTACTCACCACATCTGAAGGTGAAACTAGATGCTGGGGGGGAAAAAAGCATAATGCCAAGAAATTAAACAAACCTACCCTTGATATAATGGTTTTCTGCTTCTCAGAAGTTAGCATCTCCTTTACAAAGGGTCAATTGAGCATCTGGCAAGCTTTGTTGCAGAGCTCAAGAGGGCTAAAGTTTTTCCTTTCCTTTCTAATCTATAGCTCAGTGGCAACAACCACCTCAGACAACCAAGCCAAAGAAGGTGCGTCCCTCAGCCAGCCGATACGCTGCACTTTGTGACCAAGGACTAGACATCAGAGCAGCTTTCCAGCCGGAAGCAAATCCAGTCCACCTGACAATGCAACCTGGCCTGGTAGAGAGCGATGACCTGTAAATTCAACTGCCACTTCCATCATTTTCTTTCAAAGCAGAAACACTGAAAGCCATTGCCATGACCAATGATACTCCTATGTCACTTTATGCAAGGGCAGACACCTTCAAGTACAAAAGATAAACAACAAACACAATAACCATATATTCCTTATTCATTATACCAAATTAGAAGAATAGGTAGATCATTAATAGGAATGTACACATTGCACAACAAATCACATTCACCGGTTCCTTAACCTACATTGCTTCATAACCCTTTTCATAGAGGCCACAATACAAGAGAGAGACAGATTTTTCAGAAGAGAACACTATTTTTCATTACATGCCTTCGTAAGCAGTGAGTAGATGCTACCACAATCTTATTGGTGCAAGATGTTTTCTTCAAGGCCATTAGATCACAAAGAAAATTAGAATGTCTGGTTATTGACAGTTCTAAAATGGCAACGCATTCTGACAGCTACAACGAACAAGTGCAATACTACAAGAATAAAGCAGGAAGGGACAAGGAAGACAAACGTAAGCAAATGCTGTATCTCTGCAAACTGCTTTCTATTCAACAATGAAAAAAATGTCTTGCCTTCAATTCTGTTAGTATGGACATCAACACCCTAACTTTCAATTCATGTGTGTTTTTGCTTTTTGCCATCTAGGAGGAGGCTTACTTACAAACATACAGCAAAGGCAGTCTAAGCAGAAGTAATTTAACTTCTGCACAATAACAAAGAAGAGCTGATATGTAGAACCGTCTACTTCAGATTACACATACTGGTAACTAGATGGGAAAAAACTGCTGACAGTATGAACCACTGCAGTGGGTTACTGCAAGGGGTGGGAGGGGGACTGGGCAAGAGGTTGAAACTGTGGATTTCCCGAAGGTAGTCTGTAACCTTGTAATACTCCCATTCAAGAATCTGAAATTCTAAGGTGAGCTGAAAACTAGGGAGTATATGTATGGGATGTCTCACTGTTTATATCTTGTGTACTGTGTATGAGGATTTGAGAAATGTATAGTAAGTGAAAAATGGGTTGAAACTGCAATATGAATTTAAGTGACAAGTATACACCAGCGGTGACACGCTTGCAAATCTGAGGAAGTAGAAAATGAAGATAGACAAAACCAACATCAAATCTGCTCCTTTTTTGGTTTTTCTTCTTAACAAAGCATATGTCTCTGGTAGATTTTATTTTTTCTTCTCCTGACTGTAGGCAAATGACAGCTCTTTTAAGGGGTAGAGTCTGTGCACCACAGGCGAAAAGCTTGAAGGCTACTTTCAGAATGCAAGGCAAATCCACATCAATGTGGAGCCCCACAAGTCACACCTAACTAGGTAGTTTTAAATTAGAACCAAATGAATCTCAGTTGAAGGGGAGGGAGGGAGGGATGGACAGACTGAAGAATTACTAGGCCTGACAAGAAAAATGAGTGTTTGATGGTACGAGCTACGATACTTTGCTAGGAAAGGAAAACACTGTATTCCTTATATGAAGCACATATATGGTATCTTTCATTATTTATAATAAAAGTATTGAAATCTTCTATCTCAGTTCATTTATTCAGAAGTCCTTAGGGATTTGTTTGGTTTGTTGTTTTTGGTCTTTTTTTTTTAATTTTGTAATTGTGTACACCATATATTGCATTACTGCTATACGTATATTTACTTTGTAAGCACACAAAGTTTGTTTTGTTTTTTAGTGACTAATAAACTTTAGCACACAAGGTAGTACTATTTTGGTGCAGGATATGACCAGTACTGGGGATCGTTAATCTAGATTAACGTCATAGTCTGTCAACTGAGAATAATTTGATTCTATTCTAGAAGTATGTCATATCTTTTGCCAAATTTTCCTCAACTGTGACATGCTAATTTACATTTTTGTTTAGCTTCACTAGCATTATTTTGCCACCTTTTATTTGTATTTATAAAAGAATGTATAATCATTACTTTGGATTGTTGTGCTGATATAATGTGGGTTTAACATCAATAAATATTACACAAATAGAAAGTTTTCCTTCTGGTGAAGACTAATAACTGTTTCAGTACAAGCACACAAGTGTACATATGAATACATGAAATGTATGAGGTGAAATGAGAGCTATATGCAGCATCTAAAAGCGACTAGAGTTTATCAGAATATTCTGCTTCTGATCTGGAATCCTGTTTGAACAGAACAGAGGAATATGATTCATAAATTCTAGAAACTTTTTGTAGACATATACTGGGAGATGCTTTTTTTAAAATAGGCTAGAAAATATACAAGTCTCTTTTGTGTGCCTAGTAATTGCAATATGTCATCACTGACAACTGATTCTAAGTAAGGAGCATGGTCTGAGTGCTATTAAATTTAAGAACAGCCTGCTAACAAGGCAATATCAAAATTTTAAAAAATCGCATTTACTTGTAAAATCCTGACTATTAACTAGTTTCTCTCTCTTTCTTCTCTGTGAAGATACCAGGAAACATGCAAGATTATCCATTTTTTTCTTTAGGTTTACATTTCAAGCATTGATCACTACAAACAGGATTATGTCAGCAATTAAGTGAGTACTGACATTAATGGTGATACTGCAACTGAAGTCAATGGAGTTTATCTGCTTACAGTACGTTTGTCTTTGGCTTGGAGACTAAAAAACTGCTTTTGTGAGCTTGTTTAAGATGAGGTCATCATCACTTTTTGCCTCTGTATATACGTACAGACACACAAGTAGTAAATCATATCTCTAAGCAGCAAGGTTGTTTTTATGAAAACATTCAGCAGTGCTGTTACTTAGTTACTGAGACTGTTTGGGTTTACAAATTCAGAGATAGAAGTGTGGCACAAGCAAACGACACACTTTTCAAGCCAAAAAGCTAAAGTTCTTGGAAGCTTCGAAGTAACTTTCAGAAGTTTAATCTCCTTCCACATATTCCAAAGATAGATAGTATGATCTGAGAATGTACTTTTGTCATTTTACAGGGCTGAAAAAAAAAGGACTTTGACTTTTTGCAAGACTTCCAGTTTAGCTACGGGAAGACTTCAAATTATTTAGGAAGCTGATCAGTCCAAGCATTTTCATAGCAATCAAAGATTCAATGCAATGACATTCAGGATGATAACAGAACCCTCTATCAAGAGTACCATCAGTGAGGTGCAGAATTTCATATGCATGAAGGTTTTTCCAGCTGGGTGCTGTATGTGAACACACAGCTCCTTTATCCTGCAGCTTTAAGGCACCAGCAACAATAAGTTACCATACACAGTTTTTTTCCATCACGGCCAGCTGGCAGTTAGGGATCAAAACCAGTCCAACTTGAAACCCCAGCTTATAAATAATTGCTTCTTTCTACATCCCCACTTTCATAGTCTATTTTAATTCACTTAAGTTTTGTGGTAATAAATGCCTTGATTCTCCACATATCGACGACTACATCCTTACCTCTGCAAGTAGCTCAAACAGATTTTACATGTAAGTACTTCATGAGCTCACATGATCCAACATGCCATGATACTGAGGGGATCAGCAGCATACTCTGGCTGCATGACCCAGCTGCCAAACCCACACCATGTATATAGATTAATCGATGCAGGGACTAGAAATGCCTGCTTGGATTATGCACTGGCTAACTCACTGCCTCACAATTCAGATGTACATGCGAGGGATAGAATTTGCTGACATTTATTTCATTCTCCTGAACTGGCTACAAGAAACAGCCTTCCTTTTGCACAGATTTTCTGTTTGAACAGAACTATGAGCATGTAAGACACATCAGGCAGATGGAAACACAGCTCTTGCCCCAAGGAATTTACAATGTATTCCAGACAGCACACAGAATTCTTCAACTTGTCTTCAAGCTTGAGACTCTAATTCAGAATTAAGCCACAGTTTGCAGCCTTTTAGAGAAATGAGTAAGACATAAAATAATCTTGTACTGCACTGTATCTCTAATAACAATGTGCTTGGAACTTAATCAACTCATGCTTAGAGCAAAAAAAGCCAGGCTAGAAGCAGCAATACCTGTACTCAATGATTTCAAAAGCTGTACAGAGAATGGAGACGAATGAACTTCAGTTCAGCACGACCAGGAAGGATTACTTTTTTTGTTTTCTAAAACAATTGAAGTGCAACAGGTAACTGGGCAAGGGCCAAGTCTTGTAACCACTGTCACTTTCCAGTTGTATAGCAGTGTAAATGGTCCAGAAACAGCTGCAGAACAAGAAAGAAGAAAAAAATAACACATGGCCACTATGCAGAATGATGATGTCATTTACAGAAAGACCTCTACAAATCTCATCACACTGAATGGATTATGGTAGGACTTTTTCCCTGTGTGTTTAACAACACAGTTTCAGGGAAACACATTGTCAAGCTTTTTTGTTTTGGACAACTCTTGGCCCACAGATCATAGATTATTTCTACAGAGAACTGCATGTACAAAACCACGCTGCCAAGTGTAGGACCTTTCTGAGCTACCACAAGAGGTGCTGAAATTACCTCGTAATACTAGATTTCCCATACAACAGGCAGCACCCCTGTAGTCTATTGCATAGACTAGTGGAGTTTGGAGATGGCTTTTGCCTGCAGCACTTGTCTGACAAACTGCCCGAGCCACTTGTAGGAAGGACCTGTCTCAAAGAAACACAGTTTTACCACACCGTTTGTAGTATAATGCACAACACTATGTCTTACTGGCATATTAACTCACTTCCTCCTACAATACTTCAGAATCAGAGTCACTGAACATTTTATACTGTTAATTTCCAATAAAAGTTTTCTGAAATTCTGTATTAACTTCAACTGTACAGTCTGGACTGTGGTCATTTACTAATTTGTGTTTAATAATGTATAGTAAATGAAAACCTAAAATCACAACTACTTGTAAATCCAGCAATCTTGAACTGTACAGGAATGATTCCATTTCAAGAATGGAACAGCAGCAGCTTGCAACAATTTCAGTTTGTAAAGTTCCAGATCCACTTTCCACTAGGATACGAAGTGCAATCACACAACATAGATCTCAACATCTAAACTAGGCTGTTAGATGTTTCCCTCACAGTACTGTATATGAAAAGCATAATACAGTTTAACATCTCAAGAGAAGAATGAAGAAATTTTTTAATTAATTTTCAGCTTTTTCTGAGCAGCAAATCCATTAAACAACCAACTTAATAAAAGCAGAACAAACTTTTCATTTGTAATTATCAGTGCTTTCTTGCAACTTTTGTAAAGCAGGTTATATAAAAATGAACAGCTACTGTTAGTAACTGTCATTTAAAAAGAAATGAATTTCAGGTCACTCTACATATCCTAAAAGATGAGATGGAGCATCACAGTGTTTACAGTCACCAGTTTTGAGGATTGAGACATCGCTGAACTGTCTCTGCTCAGGACAACTGGCATCAAAGCCTAAAGTGAAGCAAAAAGAACACACCTGAAATGGGGGAAAAAAACAACCTTGATGATGACTGCATCTGCACTGCCCTCACTTCCATGTTCAGATTTGTCCTGGCTGCTTTTGGCAGAGTCAAGCCAGAATTCAGGACTTAGCTCCCAGGAAGCAGGGCAGAGCGGAGTGTGGAAGTCAGGAGGCTAACACAGCAGAGCATTAATTAGCAGTTAGGAGAGCAGAAATACAGTTCCTCATTACAAAGGATAACACAGTAAGGAAAGCTCACATAAACTGTCCTTTTTTAGAGGCAAAACTAAGTTTATTTGGCAATGCAAACAGGTCTTCATGGACAGCTTCAGCTGAACACATCAGAATAAATAATTTCTTACAAACAACACTCATCTCACATATTAATAATTAGTATATTTGTTTCTCCCCAAAGTGGGAAAAGACCATCTTAAAAAATCAATGATAGATACAGGCACATGGTACGCTTTAATGGAAGCCAGATAATACAGCATTACATAATTACATCATTTCTCTAATGCTGTATTTCTCTAATGCTGGCATTAGCCAGATAATACAGCATAATACAGCAGATAATACAGCCAGATAATACACCATGGTGCTAACAGAAATAAAGATTGCACAGAACACCTAGTAAAACGTGTAGTAAATTAACCTCCCTAATTTAATACTGGCAGATTAAACACAGCTTTACTGCATAGCAGCAAGCTCAGCATCATCTCTGTGCTGGTGCCCTAAAAATTATGGTGAACTATAAAAGTACAAGTGTTCTCAGTCCTATATATGACTTTCAACAACAGAGCTACAAGAGCCTGCAGAGAATGGATGCGGTTCCAGTTTACTGCTGGCAGAGACATCTCACCATCAAGAATCATACGTGCACACAAAATGGCATCTATACAAAACATGTCACATTACTATAATGCTTCTTTTCTCTGGAGCTGCAGAAAGCTTTTAGTAGAAATCTACCAACCACTTGAAAAAATAGGATAAAAAAATCAAATTGAGAGCAGCAGAATTAAAAGACTTTAACTTAGACCTTTTAACAGGTCAACATACAGGTGAAAATCTGTTTACAATACAACCTTCAACACATAGCTGCAACATGTACTTCTAGAGCATTTAACATTAGAAATATGGAGGTGGGAGATCTGCAATTCACAAACCATCAAACTGCTTCACTAACTCGCTTCAGCAATACCATATAATCAGCTTGCAGTTATTCCTAGACAAATAGTTCAAAATCACACAGCAGTGTCAAAGCCATCAACCCGCGGTGCATGCAAGGGCACCTCAGTACCACCAGCCATCAGCCTGGGGAATGGCCAGTAACATGCACACACTCCATCTGCTCAGTGACATCTGCCCCCCACACTCCCCCTGACACAGCCTTAATGTGCGGGTAATGATACCAAGTACGTTTTGGTGGCTTTTACTTGGATGTCATCTCAAGGCATTTGACATCATCATACCTAAACTGGCAATTTTGTTATATACAACGAAAAAAATATGCCAGATCTTAACAGATATGAGCTGTTAATATGAAAAATTAAAACATAAAATACTGGAACAGTTGTTGTGATCGTAGGCATGCTGATTTAAAGATGTCTGTCAAAGTACAGGTAGTATTTGTTCCTAACCTATCTACAGCAATGAAAGAGCACATGATCTGAAACTGAACATGTGTGGGTGAAAATCAAATGTAATTTGGGGCCTTCTTCAGGCACTAAGCACTCCACCACTAACTTTTCAAACACTGATTAACTGATTTAGAGTGGGTGTACCTGATCTTAAAGAACTTAGTTTTCATTTGCTTTACTTAAATGAACTACGTTATGCTTCCAGCAAAAAAAAGTCACAGAATTAGAAAACATATATTCCAGAGCCATGCAATGCAACCTCTCATAATATGCAACACATCAAAGTACAAAAATTTGTCTTACAGCAATAAATAATCATTGCAATATATGTTTTAACCATGAATAATAATGTAACAAAGAGATTTTGAATGCTGGGATTTAGGCATCCGCTTTCTATCCAAATTTCACTGACCTCAATATGGAAATCCTTTCCATCTTTAAAAATCATGCCTTATCTCCCCAAACAGCTCAGGACATATATGGCATTGGATTTTACAAAACTAGTAACAGCAATGCCATCCATCCACACAGGCAGCTTCACTTCCCTAAACCCATACAGATTTACTCACCAAGTCACTACCAATACATTAATGCCTTAGGAAAGAGTGCCCTCAGGAGGCCACAACGAAATCTCTTCATGGGATACAACACTAACTCGCTCAGGACACACTAACTCAGCTAACCTTGTATACTTATTACCATAAAGTCTGCAAAATGGTTTGGGTTGGAAGGAACCCTAAAGATCATCTCATTTCAACCCCACTGCCATGGGCAGGGACACCTCCCGCTAGACCAGGCTGCTCAGAGCCCCATCCAGCCCATTAATTGCAATTATTGTAATTATAATTGCAATTATTCCTTTATAGGTAAGCAAAAGTAAGACTCCAATGACCTACCCAGGAGAAAAGATGAACAAGAGTAGCCCATCATCTTCCCAAACACTGGAAAATGCAGAGAAGACATAAAAACAATTAACTTTCTAGGTCTACAATGTGCTTCAACTAAACACCACAACACGCAAATCACGCTACCTATAATATTTAAACTGAATCAAACATAAAGTCAACAGAAGAACAGTTTTGGTTTCCTAACTTGGCAGTGACAAGGTAGGTCACATAAATGAGTAAATACTTCAATACACAACCTTCTTTTAGCAAGGATATCCTCTCTCAAGCAAGAACCCATCTGAGTTAAAAACCCAAAGCAATAATTACAGGTGAGTCAGAAAGGGGGTTGCTGTATAACATGGCTGCACGCTGACTTAAATGACAGCTGCAAAAGTAGCCACCCTCAAAACATGCCTTGATGGTCTCTCTAGAAATGCTGTGGAGATGGTAAAAGGCCATGTACAGACCAGTGATATTGGATGGGACAGAAGAAAAGATCTGGAATAAAACATGGAGGAAGCTGAAGACCAGACCTGGATTGCAGCCTCCTTTAAAATACTCCCAAACCTAGATGGATGAACTAAAGTTTCAATGCACACCTGAAAAAACAGTGGCAGTAAGAATAGTACAATTGCAGAAATGTGGAGTAGTAGGAATCCGTAAAAAACTTTACTCTTAAGCAAAAATAAACAAACAAAAAGACCCACCCACCAAACAGAAAGATGTTGTTGCTTAACAGATTATAGGAGAGTTTTAAGCAATGTAGCAGGTGAAGAAAGATCAGACAAATAAGAGCATATTCTCTCACTTCCACTAGGAATGGAAGCACAGAAACTCTGTATGCCTAGTAAGATAGACAGAAGTTTTCAAAATTCAACTGAGAAATCATTGTCAAGCAGTCTGACTTGAGAACATCCATATGTAAAGAACGCCAAAACATTTATATGTAGCTTAGCAAAAATGGTAGCAGCACAAGATGTAAAGCCTGAATGTCTGTTTTAAATCAAGGACAGTGGCATAACAGGCATACCAGATATATGACAGAAGTAAGACAAAAAAGCAAAATATTGATACAAAATATATAGGATAGCTATAAAACTAAATATCAATATATTAACTCACCAAAACAAATAAGCATTGAATATCCACACCTAGAAAGGTAAGCTTTGTTGTTAGACAATATTATTACCCACACAATTAAGACGGTAGCAGTAGCTATGCCATTCAAGGAGTATAAGGCCAGCAATGTAACTGTAATGACAGACACCAATTATGAGTAGGTTGGATAAATGTCAAACTAAAGAGGCAGGGCAAGATGAATTTTTTTAATATACTGTTTTTCGTGCAGCTGATCAGGACCACTCAACTCTGGCTGTGCTCCCCAAGACCGTACAAGGCTTGAGCCCAAATAATATTTTCAAAGACTGGCTTTGTAATGATTACTTTCATTTCTGCAAATCTGTTGACCAAATTTATTAATAAAGACAGCAGTTCACTACTGCTTCCATAAAAAAAGAAACATATAATGAGAAAATATGTTAAAATGAAACAAAAAATAAAAGTCAACAAAATTAAGATTAAATGCTTTGTAATAACACTGAGACTGTATGTCCTGAACTTCAGTGTGATGACTTTAAATATACATATCAAATTCAACTTATTTTTGTGGGGAGAGGGAAGCTGGCATGTGCTAAAAGTTACTAGAATTTGAACACCAACCTTCGTAAAACAAGCAGTCTAGCTTTAGCAGTCAAACAGAATCCACCACTGGATGTAAAATTTTCATGCAGATCAGAGCGTAGAGGAGTAATGTGCAAAGTGCATTCACACCGACCAGTACCCCAGGAACAGGAACCATGCCTGAATAAGGCAAGCAGATGATCAAAATAAAAAGCAAAGTGCTCAGGGAAGGGAAGGCCACAGAGAAAAAAAATTCCCAAACTCTGAACAAAAGCCTAAATCAGTTTTTGGTACCATGCAGGAACTTGAGCAGAACTTCTAGGCAACCTGTTGCCAACAACGCAACTTGAAGGTTTTACCCTTCAGAGCAAAACATCAGAAGAGGTTACAGAGGGAAGAGCGACAAATGGAGGAAGCTGGGGGCTATCACTCCCCAATTCTAAAAGAAATCAAATAACTGCACTGTGGAACTTCTGGGTTAAAACTGCCTCATTTACAAGTGACTGGAAGCTGGCAAAAGTAACAGCAAGCTTTTGGGAGTTTAGTGGGTGGAAGGACCACTTGTTTTGTAAGAACAGATTCCAGAGGGATCCACTAAGTACAGACTAATTATATTTTTCTGTACATAGCAACTACCAGATATCATTCTAAAGCCATGAGAACAACAGGATAAACACACTGAGGAAAAGTCAAAGTTGCTTTTGCAAATGAAAGCCTTGTTTGATAAACATTTTAGAGTTCTCCTAAAAGAGATGAGAATATGAAGATCTAATAATACTGCATGCTTGAAGTTCTAAAAGGCATCTGACACATTCCCTTGCCAAAAACAATTAAAGATGCTGGGCTGCCCAGAGAAGTTGTCATATCAGAACATTGTTTAAAGATAGAAGTGAAAGGGTATGAATCAGCAGTTGTTCTTTCCTAAGGACACGGGAACAACAGAACACCACAGGCACCTATGACGGGGCAGGCAAAGTACAACCTATTCCTAAGACAGCTGTTTCTGAAGCCCACAGTGTATCCCAGTAACACTACATTACTCAAAGTAACAAAGGGATCAAGGAATTAAAAAATTGCAGAACCATTTCACTGAGATAATTGTTGGTAAAACCAGCAGACTAAACTCATTGTAGATATCTGAGAACAACTCAGGCTGGGAAAAATGCAAAAAAATCACACGTTCATATATAGAAATGGACTCCAAGTTGACCATTAACCATTCAGGACTGAGTTCTGAGTTGTTCTGAAAATTAAGTTCAAAGGTTAGGAAAAAGCAAGACAATTAGGCATTATCTTTGGAAGCAATATAAAACAAAACACAAAACCTTTTTTTTAAAGATAAATCCACAGTGAATACTGTGAGCAGTTCTACCTGCTGCTCTGTCCTTGAGAAACTGGAAAAGTTAAGCAAAGCTCAACAAAATGTGAGGTACAAAAGAGCTTACCAGCAGCAAGCAATTAAAAGCAACATGACCCTTCAGTATGAAACAACTGAGGTAGGAAGGATAAGACAGAAGCCTACAAATTCAAAAGCAACAAAGAGAGAGCACAAGAGGGTTGTTTTAAAGCCTGCAGGCCTCAACCAGAGCTACTAAATGGTGGGCTCAAAGGTATCAGTCACAAATTGGTGGTGGTACAAGAGTCTTCTAAGGAGACACACACCTGACCTGTTACCTACCCTACAGCTTCCATACTTCCACCATCTGAGACGTCACATAAGGCCAGACAGAACCAGGATTACTGTTAACCAGTTTTTGGTTCTAATTTACCAGTTTGAAGAAAAGGGAAAAAAAAGTCTCTAGAAAATATGACCTAAGGCTACCAACACTTCAGTCTGGTCCTATGGCAACAGTACTAATAAAAACATAATATGTATTGCAACATTTTAAAAAAACTACTTAGTGACATGCTGAGATTGTTCTGACAGTGTTATTCCCATTTTTAATCACTAATGTAAACTAAAAAGGCCATTGCCCATAACTTATTTAACAGCTACCTTCCCCGGCAAAAAAAAAGATAATGGGGTCAGAACTCAGTAAGAGAGAATTATTTCTAGTCTCTTAAGTTTGGCTTTTGGTCAAGATATGGCTTTGTCAGTGAAATACCAAGAGCAGGTATGGGTAGCAGCTGACATATTACTACTCAACTAGTAAAAATGTACCAGCTGTTCTTCCTCACCTTCAGTGCCCTTGGAAAAAATTAATCTTATCTCTGGCCAATTCCTTCTACCAAAAGAGAAACCTAATTAGCAATTACATTGCTGGGGCAAAGATACGTATGACACAACTTGTCACAGCAAATAACACCACCTCTACAAAGGGATATCAGGAAAGACTCTTGAAAGGATTACCTTTTCTGATACTGTTTATTCCAGAGTACACAACCAACTGCAAAATCTTCTGAACATACAACTATTCCTTGTGTTATTTCTCAACACATACCTGCAAGAAGTTTGAACATGCACTGTTTTCTGGCCCAAAGACAAAATTTCTCAGCTGCACAAATGAAGAAAGTCTACAACTTCAGACTCAAAGTTATCATCAGTGAGATCTCTTCTTTCTGTACTTTGGTTTGTGCCAAGAAGGGAAGTAATTTCAAAAGCTAAATCAACATCTGGATCATGATGCAATGAACATGGAGCTAAGAAGTGAAGGTCCTAAACCACATTCATAGTTTTCTTCAGAGATAATAAAAACATTCATTATCAAAAATTACTTGACCTCAGTAGAAAAGCCCGAGGTCAAACATTTGGTAAGTTTTCAGTAAGACAGGAACACTCAGGATCATTTACAGCTGAATAATTCCTCTGCTTCAAAAGTTGTTTTGAATAAAATAAATGGCTATTTTATTGACTATACATATATATTAAGGAGCATCAATTTAACAGTTGAACTGAGCACTCAAGATATAGACCAAAACACCGTCATGCTCTGGAAGTGATGTGTGTTTTCTAAACATCTACTGAGTCATTGAAAAGTCTTTTCTGCAGCAAGGTCTGCAGCTGTACTGTCCACCAGTGTATGTGCAGCTTAGACTCAGAATTAGCAACAAGGATTAGCAACTCCAGTGACAAATGAACTGTCCTTCAGTGTGTGCACGCAAGTGCTACTGGATTACAGGAGTGCTGTATATACATTTAAGAATGGAGCTGAGTAGATTTTGTCTTTATAAAAGCACATTTCATATAATTAAATCTCCTAAAGGCAATTCAGGTATGCTGAAGATCTAGAGGCACCTAGCTTTGTAGTGTTAGCTACAAACAAACAAAGCCTGAAGGAAACCCCTTGCTACTTTGTAGGGACTAACCAATAAGAATGCAAAACTATGCAGTTTGCAATCTTTGCCCTACATGAAAAACTTGATGCAATCATACCTGCCACCCAATAAACATGCCTCTGCACTTTATTAACCTTTGTGTAACATGATAATTTGCTTAAAAGCTCTACTCTATCCCAAATTGGAAAAGAGGACTTTATAAGAAGACAGTGCTTTAAAAACATGTTATTAAAGTTGTTACCATATCAAAAGCAGATCTTTTTCAAATTGTTTCGTACATGGACTTTGTAACACCAAATGGACCTTTCAGGTAGCTAAACATACATGCTGCACTTCACTGCTGCTGAATTTCTCCTCTGACTAGATAAGACCAAGTCAATTACATACATCAATCTTCAAACAATTTCCAACCATCTCCCTTTAATCAGTGCATATTTATATATTACCATCATCACATTAATGTAGGCATTTATTCAAGGTAGTACTTAAGTCATAAGCTGCAAGCCTCCATCTACAACTAGAACACTCCCTGTAACATATGGGGATTCTAGAAGAAAGACAACAGCTTGTGCAACTTCATGAGGCTCTCCAAATCTTCCAAGGAGAATTGCTTTCTTCAACTGATCTTCTTCCAAATGAGCGGTCATCTCTGTGCGAATAAAGCCTAAGAGGGGAGATATTTGAAGAGTTACCTCACCTTCGACTAAATTTATCTGGTAGATTTCCCACTGAATCCTACAAAGTGAAATCTGTTACCAGGATTCATCACCATTCTACAGTCTCTAAAAGCAGTCCACATCATTTTATGGCCAAACCCAATTTTTTATCTAACCAATAAATGTCTTCCAGTTTTGGAACCATTGATGTGATAATCCAAATGCAGAGATCTATAGAAATCCATGAAAAAGAAAAAAGGTAGCTAAAATTGGGTCCCAAACCCATATTTAGTATCACCTTTCCAAATGACAAAACACACTCATTTCACCAAAATATTCTCAATTAAAACAAGTATGAAGTCTCCAGTAAGAAACCCTCTCATCTTGCAAGTATTTTCATTATATTTTAGCGCTTATGACACAATTGCATAATTTCTATTATAGCAATAATTTGAAGATGATTTCTTGACATCTTTGAAGGATATTTTGTTACAGTTTTCCATTATCTGAGATTCAGTTTTCCCACTGCTGCCCAACTCTTCACATAACCTGCAGCTTCATCAAATGCTGATCTTACCTGCTGTCTAGCTGCCACCAAGCAGGGAAAGTCTCCCTTTTGCTCTCTACTGTAAAACACTGCCCCTCTATGATGGCTTCGGACCCTTCAGTGAGCTGCTCAACTCACTGAAGAGTTTTCCTGCCTAGTTCACAAGCTGAACTGGTTCATGTAGAAGTCTGAAAGGCATCAGAGGCACCACAAGATGAGCAGCAATGTACACAGTTATGAGTGGAAAAAGTCAGAAAATACAGAAGGAATTTTTCCTTAAGGATGGTGGTTTGCTTGAACTAGATCATCTTATGAAATCACAGCCATGTCCTCACAGAACTTTCCAGACTCCCTCCTTTTACTACAGGGAGACAGAGGTGCTTTTATGACAGCTTTCTGTGGTCTGTCATGTTTCTCTAATAACAAATAAGCACTCTCTAGCAGAAGACAAAGGTTCTGTCTGTCTATAATTAGTTCTAATCCTTCCATCTGCAAGGACAGCAAGTTTTGAAGGAGGAACAAAGAAAACACATTTATTATGTAACAAGGGATAGAATCACTCCTTCAAGATTCAGAGTGTTCCCTTAAAAAGACTGAAGGTTTTCTAAAAGAATGCATTATACTTTAAACAAAAAAAAAGAAAGATAATAAAAATACAAGTTTGAAGAAAATAATACCAATTTGTCTTAAGTTACTTTCAGAGTACCCACAGTCTTGATGAATTGTGGCAGTCAAGGATGTAGGAATTTCTCAAAAACTCACCTGGAGCAACAACATTGACTCGAATTTGTTTTTTTGCTACTTCTTTAGCAAGAGAGCGTGAAAATCCAACTAATCCTGATTTGGTAGCACTATACACACTTTGCCCAGAGTTGCCTTTAAGTCCTACAATACTTCCTAAAATAAAGAAACATCAAAGAGAAGATTAAACATCTAACTTGAAATCTTGCACTAGCTTTATCATTTTAGTTTTAAATTT
This sequence comes from Sclerurus mexicanus, assembly GCA_013396755.1. Taxonomy (NCBI): domain Eukaryota; kingdom Metazoa; phylum Chordata; class Aves; order Passeriformes; family Furnariidae; genus Sclerurus; species Sclerurus mexicanus. The sequence goes on from VWZF01001128.1 coordinate 1,855,526, forward strand.
GAAATGAAAATGAGATTACAAGAAAAGGAGTCTCTATATTACTGTATGCACTTTATAGCCTACTGCTGGGATAAGCAAATCTCCCCATTACCTGTGATTTTTGTGCAATCCATGTATCTATGTTGATCAACTGGCAGCAGGAAAGTAAAATGAAGAGTTTTCTAAACAATCTACCCTTCCACGGATGAAAAAAAAAAAAAGAAACAGACTGCACCTATCAATCTTTACTTAATAACTAGCATCTGGTAGATCTAGATACTGAAAGAACTGATGAAGAATAGCAAAATTCTTTTTCCAATAAAATATAAACTCTGAGGTGTTTATTACTGAAACAAGCTGGTTTTACATTTAGAAGTTGCTGAAATTACACAGAAGAATGAGCATTCACAAAGAAATGCTAAATATGGAATGTCTAAACACAAAAAAATGAAAATAAGTCAATTGTAACAAACAGTGTAACGTGTTACACCTGCTAAACCTTTCCAGAAAACTAGTATTCAGAATTCCTCAGGCTTACACAAGCAGCTTACCTATATTGACAATAGCACCTCCCTGTTGTTGAATCATGACTTTTACAGCAGCTTTGCATGTCAACATTGTTCCCAAAAGGTTAGTGCGAATCTGGGCTATCATATCTTCAGTCTTGGTCCTCAGTAACAAACCATCCCTGACAAACAGACAAAAAACCCCAAGGGAACTCACTGAACAAGCCCATTAATCATGCTTACTCATAATAAAACAGGACTAGTGAATGGGGGCGTGAATGTGACTCTCTACATTCTAGCATTCAAATGAAGACACTGAAAGGATGACACACAGCAAGAAAAAAAGCTAGCCATGCTTCTGGCAACAAGGCCTCTTTTACAGCATGGTATCAAACAGTTTTGGATCATTTTGGGGGAAGAAGTGGAAGAAAGAGAAGTAGAGGGGGAACTCAAACTCAGAATCCAAAAACCACAGTGAAAGCTGTATCATGTCCCTTCCAACTCAGAATATTCTGTGATCTGTTAGCATTTTAATGCCATCAGGAACAAAAATACCGATAATCACTTATTTTCAGATGTATTCAATAACAACAATCTTACTGAGTGCCCATAGCACCTTACAGTGAGATGCCTTCATCTAGAATTACATATAATCTCATAACGAGTAACTAACCTGTTGATCCCAGCTGCATTAACCAAGTAGTTAATAGGACCTAAATTCCTCTGCATCTCCTCAAAAGTCTTTTGGACTTCTTGTTCATTGGATACATCACAGCTAAGTGCCAGATGTCCTGCTGTATTGAAATAAAGGCACATTATAATAACAGTAAAAGCTGGTATATCATTCATAAACATCCTTCAGAATTTATCAACTCAATTTCAAAACAGATGTTGAAGTTGTTATAATTTAAGGAACCCACTAAATCTCCAGAGAATTAAAGAAAGAAACTTTCAAGTACTGTATTGATTAATTATGTGACAATTCCTCCTTTTATATTTTTTTTTCCTTTTGAAATCAGAAGTTCAGCATGAGCACACTGGTCTCAGTTCTGGCTTGTTCAGGAGCCGAGAATGACTCACTTACTACCACCTCCCTGTTGTGACCCCAAACAATTCCTTTCATCTTAAAATTCCTATCTTGTAGATAGAATAGGTAACATACTTAACTTTCTCAACAAATATTGTAAAAACAAAATTGTACCAACATAGCTTTTCTTTTAAATTTCGCAGTCTTTTTTTTTCATCTAGGTAAACAATGAGTTTTCTTTAATGACTTACTACTTCTACAAGTTACCTAAGCATTGGATAGTGAAGAGAAAATTGCAAAGCAGTATACATACCACCAAGATTACGTGCAGTGGTTTGGGCTACTTCCAGATTTCTAGCAATAATCGCCAGGCGGCAGCCCTTCTGTGCCAGGAGTTCTGCAACAGCTTTGCCTATTCCTCGGGATCCTCCAAAAATGGCGCAAACCTTGCCCATCTTCAAAATAATTCACAGAGTGCAAATAAACCATGAACTTCATGTCCAATGTAGCAAGAGAATAACCACTGTTCTTGTCAACATCATAGCCTTTACTAGTTTGTAGCATTTTGTAATAGTGGGTTATAGAATTAGTGATGTTATTTTTTTATTCACCAAAAATAAACACTTGAACTAAATTAGACACCACTTCTACAATTGAAAGTTAATTCTCAATGATTTCTGAACTACTAAAAAAATTATGCATGCAGTCTAGCATTATTAGTTATGACTTCTATTCAACTGGTGAAATACGTTATTCACGTATCTAAAGACCATAAAGTATTGTTCATCTGCTTATTCAAAGATGATGTACTAGTTGCAATTATATTGTTCTTGCAACCACTATTCTTGTGCTAATGTCATTTAGCACATTCCACCCAAAGTATCTGCACTGGACATCGCCAGTGCAAACGTTACTGAGCATGATTTGAAACTACTGTGTTTACCCTGGTTTAACACTGTCACACTACATAACACTACATTTTATAACTAGCCTGGGGTTTTTTGTTTCTGCTTTTGAAGGCGAAAAAAAAGCTTTTTAAAATGTGAAGTGATTCTGAAGTAGCTAGCTTTGATGTTTAGGATAGAGTATAAGAAGAAAGTACTTCTGTAGAATTATCTTTTATTCTGCAAGCTCTAGAAACCAATCAGATGTTTTGGGATTTCCTAAGGAGCCAGAGGCAGAATCCAAGTAATGAATCTTTTTTTTTCCATACATTTGAATATATCCCTTTTGAACCCAATTATACTTTGTCTCCATAACATCCTGAGGCAATGAGTTTCTTTATTTGTGGGAAAGTACTTCCTTTTGTTCTTAATTTGCTTTCTGATTAGATAATACTATGCATTTCACCTCATATTTTCCCCTCTTTCAGGTCTGTTTAGTCACTCGGTACCTTACTGAAAGCTAGTCAAGCTCTTAGACCTTGCCTTGCTGAGGTCTATTGAACCCTTTTGGAAGTGTGATAACCAGAACAGCACACAGTACTAAGTGCACAAGGCCACCATCAACTCATACAATGGCAAGATGATTACGGTCTTCTGTGACAGGGCCTGGAAGAGCAGATGGTCCCTCCTTTTCTGTAACCAAGTACGCACAAGTGCTTGAAATCAACCCACGCATCTGCTTTCACCGGCAAGTTGAAACAAGCTTCCCAGGCACAGGAAGAGGATTAAATACTTGCATCTAAGGTAGTGGCCCTTTCAACAGAACACTTACATAATTATGTCCCCCCCAAGGACAATTCCCTCATGATAAAAATGGGCACTACTGCCTCGCCAGAATTACTATTGTTTTGGGCAATCTTAATTAGGTAGCTACACAGCAAGAGCTGAATCAAGATTTTACATCTCACTAACTACAGTTCTCACTGTTTCAGCAGACTATGGGCACAACCAACCAACCCATATTCTGCTGGCAGACTTTTTTTTGTTAGAAACAAAGTCTCTGCCTTTTCCAGCACTGCTGATCTCTTCTCTTACAGAATTAGCACAATGACTCTTGGAAGTTCTTGCCTACTTGTTGCACCAATGTTGTGCTAGGATTTCCTCCTTCGTATTTAGTTCTTACCACTACTGCGCGCACCTACTATCTTATTTTTGTTTGAAATGTAGAATGATACGGTTGAGGAAAGATCTCAGGAAGCCACCCCGACAAACTCCTCCACCCTTAAGCATTGTAAGTGAATCCTCTTAACTGTTTATAAATGCTTTCAGACCTATACGTATTTCCCAAATAATTGTGAACATGCTTAGCTATGCAGCACCCAAAGATCTCACTGTGGGGAGAGAACTTTTTAGAAATACACCACTCTACCCTTCCTGGCCTCTTTGAGAACTGAAAAACGGAGAAACTATGTTCTCACAGCAGGGACGGGCCTTTGTGCACTGGCCAGGCATAAGGCCCCCCTCCGGCACACTCGTGCACCACTTGTTCTAGCACAGGAAAGCCACAGTCTCCTGCAGCTGTGACCCGGGAGCAAAAGCCTGCTGCAGGTGCAGTAGCCCGCTGTTCCCTGCACAGGTACCGGACGGGGAAAGCAGGTATCTCTGGAGCCACAGGCACACACGGGCGCCTGTGTCCCCTTTGCTTTCAGCGCCACCAATGTAACCCGTGCCCGCAGTGCTGCGATGGCCCCACGGCCCGCGGGGGCCTCCTCGGAGCAAGGGCGAGCGGGGTGACGAGCCCAGCCCCGCCTCGCTCCGCTCTGCCTGTGCCTGTGTCTGTGCCTGTTCCTGTGTGCCGCTGCCCAGGAGGAGCCCAGGCCCCGGGCCTGCCCTCCGCGTGTCCCGCTTACCTCCGGGCGGGCGGCGGGNCAGCGCACGGGCGGCACGGCGGGGCCGCCGCCCCCGGGCCGGGTCTCCGGCCGGCCCCTGGTCCGTGCGAGGTACAAACGGGCGGGGGAAGGGGGGCCTCGGCGCTCTCATTTTCACGTATCCTTGCCCCCAAACCCCAGGGGTCTTGCGTGAGGTATCACCGTACCAGCAGAGTGGAATTCGAAACATACAAAGGCAGATAAACACAAAACACAAAAGCACCGGTGTGAGAGCCTGTCCAGCAATCAAAACACACGTCACGATGTGCAGCTGAAGTAATACAAAAACACTACTATGCTTTAACAGCAACACTGTTGACATTTGGGATTTACGTCTGATGACATGCTGGAGGCGTTCCTGTGGGCTCTGAAGTCACACACCGACTAAAATCTTTCACCTGAGAAATACTAATAAAACCAATCACAACTGTGTACAAGAATACCCTTCAGAATTTTTTTTTGAGGAAAAAATATTATTAAAAGGTTCCACAAAGTAGTAAGTGTTGAAATCACACCGTTTCTATGAACAAAGTGGGAGTATAATTTGATACAGTTATTGCTTTTGACTTAAAAGCTATTTTTCAGAATTTCAGATTATAAATGTTTCCAGGGGAGCTGTAGAGCATTTAAAAACATTTCTTCTATACATATAGGATTCTTTTTCCACAGATCATTCTTTACATAGAGAAGGAAAAGCAGATTTAGGCATTGGTAAACAGATGCACATCTGTAAGAAAAAATATTCTTTTTTAAAAAAGCTGTTATGCAAAATTAATTCCTTTTAGCAAGTATATTTAAATTGCAAGCTACTCTTCTTTTCAAAAGAGTAAATGAGATTTTGTGATACAATGACATTTAAAAACATGCCATATTCTGAGAAGCTGGAGGTCCCAGCAATAGAGAAGAAAAGGCATTGAAAGCTGAGACTGTCAGAATGGTCTCTGACCAAGACTTTTGGTATCCAGCATAATTAAGGATCAGGATTCACAGAGGAAAAATAGAGCTTTTTCTTCAAGTGAAACACATAAGCAAAGTAACACAGAGGGGGAAAAGTTGTCCTTAATGATGTTTTCTGAAGGTGTATATATTACAGAGAGAATAACTATGAACATCATATTGTATAAGGACAGCAGCAAGTTAATTTTAAGTGTAAAATTATTTTAGTAATTACAACTTTAACCTATTTCTGATCTGTGTCCTCATCCATAACACGGACTTACCCTTGTAAGAAAGTTAAAGAAAGGCTAGTCTTTGCTGTACTGTTAGGATTGTGATGACACAGAGTAGGCATGAGTTCAGTGTGGGGTTTTTTTACCTGTGTTATAGTTGACAAAGGAAAATATCCTTTTCAGAAGTTCAGACAGGATTCTGTTTAATTCTTGTTCATTAACTGTTTAAAACAAGATGTGTGTTTATTCATTGCCCAAAGTGACATTTTTCCTCCAGTTGGCTGGTTAAATCATGAGATCAGTTCAAGCAGGGTTCATCTGAGCCAGTTTATTCACGCCAATTTCCCACTGAAGCAAGATGAGCTAGTGGAGTCTGAGAGAAAACTCAGTGTTGTAATGATTACCTCCCCTTTTGGGGGGACAGTAGCTAATACATGAACTTGATCTCATAGACCTCCTCCATCTATCATGTCCAGATCTCTAACACCTAGTTCAATACGGGTCATTATTATGCCTGTCTTACTATTAGTGTGGAATTATATCCTAATAATTCTTGTACGGTTCTCTATGTGACCATGTGTACACACACTTGGAAACTGTTCACAATATACAAAATGATGCAGCTGTCTTTCCTGAAGTTTAAAGTATTCAGGCATTGAAAACACTCGCCTAAGAGTTTTGTATTCCTTTTTTAGAATGTTTTAATCATTCTTTAATCATTCTTTAATCATTTAATTCTTCCACACAACCAAGATACTGCTTTCAAGTAAGCATTTCTCTATTAACAGAGAAGAAACCCACAATATTATCAAACAGGAATGGATATTTAATGTATCTAAAAGTGCAAAATGCAAATCAGAGCATAATGCCACAAAACAGGGGCCACTGTAACTGAGGTCCCCTCTGCCAGCTATTTCCTTTTGGGTTTGGATTTGAGGCGAGATTTACAGAGGAACTTGAGTGCTAATCATTAACCACACTGGTGCCTGAATCTGTGGCCTCTTAGATTTCTGCCAGGAGTCACACATGAAAGAGCATTGCTGCTCAAATGTCCAGCAGCATTTTCATATTGTTCCCTGTACTGCTTGTGAAAGCACACCACATTACATGGTTTTTGTGTGAGGCCTGGGACAAAGCCACTGGAGAACTGACTGCACCTATGGTCAGTCCCATTTTAAGCAAAGGCCTGCTGGTTGGAGCACTTGGCTGAAAGAAAACCTGCTTTCAAGTCTTCTGCCTTACTGGAAACATGGTCACTAACTTCAGTTTTTCATCATCAAACACGCTTGTCATAACCATCAATCTGGTTCCAGTTTATAGGAACATGAACAAAAAATCAAAGTGAGCCCCAAAGATGTATCACTAGGGCCAGATGATTGCTGTCTGGAAATTTAAGGCCTTGGGGATTAAGCATCAATTGAAATCAACATTCAAGAAACTATTTTGCTTTTCAACTGGTGTACTAAAGATAACCACTCTAGCTTAAGCAAATCTGATGATGGGGGCATGTATCTGGAATACAGAAATCATGATCTTAGAGCAGAATTAAGCCCAGGAAGAGCTTAAGAGGTTTCCTTCTTTCCAGGCCAAATGATAAGTGGGTGGCAAGTCACACAGTCAACACATTGCCATGCATTTCTTCCTGTGGAAAAAGGGGTGTAACTGGACTAGGTGCATCATTGTAGGTGACCTCTCCTTTAGACCACAGAGGAACATCATCATCAGGGCTCCTCATCATTTTCTGCTTTGCCTGGGCAGCTCAGCATTGAGGCTGCTGACTTTTTTTTATTCCTGTCAAGCCTAAATCACCGCTTTCTTCAGATGTGCTCTTGTGATTTTCACTGGGAAAAATCAGGTCTAGTTACTAATTTCATTTTTATATACATATTCTATACACACACATACACAATATATAAACTAAATAACTAGCAAGTTTTATATTGTATTTTCCAAATGTCTTTGATATGGCCTCAGCCTCCTAGGCAAGTGATACAAAGTTAGGATAAACTGCAGAGGAAAAATCCAACTGCCTAGTTGTATGAGAGAAAAGACACACCTCTGTCCTCCCAGTATTTTGCAACTTGGCAATTTTTTTCCAACCACACCAGTTCAGATATTAAAGTCACGGAATTGATATACTTTTGCTCTTAAGTGATCTTTTTTTATGACACTGCAGTCTGTTTTGTTTTTCTAGACTATCCAAAATCTCTGCAGTATTTTTTTCTTATGTGGTAACAGTAAACTTTTATCATGCCACCATAAAGTGGTTTTGTACAATTTAGGTGTACCTTTTCAAAAAACCGGAGGAAAATTTTTCCTCTTAAGAAACTTATGCCCGGTACCTCTGTGAAAAGAAAAAAACCCACATAAAACCCAGAAAAAAACAAAGCCATTGGAACTTTGGCAAATTACCTAATGTTTTCATATCCTCCTGGCTAAACAGGTTTCCCCACTACGACTAATATTTCACACGTCAGCATGAGGCCCATGTTTAAGCTAGCACGGTCACTGAATTGCTCCTAGGGAGAAGTCAGGCACATCATGAAGGGAGCAGAGAGAAGCTTGGTTTATTGCTGCTTCATGTGTTGCTAAAATGGAACGATTCACTTCCAGTGCTGCCCTGCAGCACCTGAGGCATTAAAAGGAAACAACCCCAACATTACCCACCCCTGTAAAAGTATCTTCAAGAAACATTTGTTACACCTGCAGCCTCTGCCCACAACTCCACTCTCATCACAGACACTGGCCACTCCTACTGTGTATCAGCAGATTTTGAACTAAAGAGATGGAAACTAGGATCTCACCATGTCTTGAAATCTATTTCCCTCCATGCATACAGTTGCTCGTGTAAGGGATGCACTGCGACAGAATGTATCAGTGTTTAGCTCACATGTTCCAAGCCAGTGAGTACTGGGAACAAAGAAGAAATAAACAGTTCAGCCATACAGGGAATAAATTCACCGCTTTCTGCACAGCACCTCTTAGACAGACAGTTTTTCAAAACTGCAAAGGGCATCACACAGAGCAGTCAGCATCTCCCAGCAAGGCAATCTGGTAAACAGTCAAAACTGACACCATCACAGAAGGACACGTCACTCCCAGAGTCTTCACTGATGGTTTTGTACAGAAAGGATATTATTTGTGTACTGCATATTTTGTAAGCATTAAGAATACCCACTGAAAGTCTAGTACAATAACATCCAAGAGTTTTGCAGAAATGGTCGAATACTCCTGAGTAAATAACTCTTCTCCTGTTCTCTTGGAGGCAATTTATTTTTATCTAATATATTCAATTGCAAAAAGAAGTAGTCTCAGGAACAGCACTTAAAAATAGCTAAAAGTCATTTATAAACGTCTATTTAAGGCCTTGTGTAATTTGCTTTCATTTCATGTATGAACAAAGTCTTAATTTCCCCATTCTGTCTTTCGTAGTCTCATCCATATTCCCATTCACTATATATTTATATAAGCCGCAAAGCAAGATCCATGGCCAATCATTTCAAGAATTAATTTATCCTGCAAAAATCTGTTTTGCTAGTACTGCAATTGCTGATGAAAAAAGAGTATTTTTAAGAAGCATTCCTCAGCAAAGGTAACTGGGTGCTAGCTCCAAAACATACAGAAAACTGCTCTTAACAGTAAGACTAACAAAAAAAAGGTTTGTCTAACTGGCCAAAATTTCCTTCCTGTTACAATGGAGAAAGTGTCGACATTGTCCTGCCCTAATATAATAAAACATCACTAATCATAGTCTCAGGTTTTGAATCTCCAGAAATAGCATGGGCAAATCCAAATTGTTGCCCACTTTGTGCCTCTAATGCAGTCTTCTGAAAATGTACTGCATCTACTCATATTTACATTCAGTGTACTGTACGTACTGTGTCTTAAAGTTTGCTTTGTTGAGGAGGGGGAAGGACATGGGATGTTGGGAGAAGATGACAAGGAGAAAGGGGCAAAGACATAAAGGGGAGAGGAATAAAGATGGAAAGATTCTACCTAGTGATTTGGACTGAACTCATTAGGAAAAAAAAATTCAGCTAAAGAACTAAAATGCAGGAATAGAAAAACATAGTAAGCAACAAGAGTTGATCCTTCACCTCCCTTCTCATAAGAAACTCTAAGGATTTATACAAGTAAAGTCTTTGTTTCATAAACACATTAATTAGCCCCCTGGAAACAGCAGACCTGAGAAACATGGAAGTGAAATACTTAAGTGATTCCCCCAAGTATCTGCTTTGACATTCACAACATTTACAAAGAGTTAAAGAGCTGTTTAAAGCAGGAAACTGGAGAAATATCCACAAGCATTAACAGTTTTTATAGCCTTACCTATTTTAGCATACAGTCATTATGTGACCATGAATATGTTTTCAAGGTTAGCCCTAATGAGGCACAAATTTACTGAGTACAGGAATACCAACTTAATGTAGCACATCTACTTACTGACACAAAGCACCAAGTCAAGGGACCGTGTAGTCATCCCTCTGTAATTGCAAAGAGCCGTGATACTAAACATAAGGACTTACACTGGAAAAACCTTAACTGATATTTGCCAGCAAAGAGTGTTGAACACAGTCCATAATAAATAGGGATAGTGACAATCTCTCTCAGATCTCATAGACTGCTCACCCCCTTTATCTTCACCAGTATTATAGGAAATGTCAAACTCAATATTCTTTTCCAGCTGTTGCCATTTTGCAGGCTGAATCGCATACAGTAATACTTGGAGAGTTTTCAAGGAACTCTCAACATTCAATTTTCTCTATCAGATTGTTCTAAATAAATCTAGTTTCATATCACACCTCCTTGTGGACATACTTTGCTATCATTTCATCTCACTCATGTACTTAACTGAGCAGCTGAAGACTTCATCTTCTTGTGACATACTGTTAAATGTCCTTCCGATAAAGTAGTCAATCATAATAGTACCCAATCAGCTGGCTTAATGAGGTAAGAATTAGGTTATTAAAGATGAAAAGAGATATTTTCAGATGATTGTTCATGCCATTTTTAAAATTTATCTATCACAGTGAATAATTTCTTTCAATAATTACCAGAAGAGGTTAGCATCCTTGGAAAACATTAACACCAGAGTGTCAGATAAGTAATGTTTGATTAGACAAAATGCGTACCTTATTTCAACAGTTGGGGTTTTCTAATCATAGTTTATTACAAGATTCTGATAGAATTCAAACATTTTTTGAGCTCCTCATAAGATGTCTGGTACTCACTCCTGCATAACCACACACAGTTAATAGCATGGCTTGCAGAAATCCAGGATTGCACAAGCCGCTATCTCTGAACTCCAGAAGGGAATTTTGTTATGAATCCTGTATATGAACTTTATAGAAAATACAATTAAATATTTACTGCAAAGGGGGAAAATCCGAGCAATTTAGATCAGTCTAGAAGGTGTGTATTTTACCATGCTATGACTACATAGCTTTGAAAATTCAAAAGTGATAGACAACAATTCTGATTCAAAGCTACTGGCTGATACAGCTGTAGGGTGCTGCAGGAGCCTGTTTTGATTCCTTTTTTCCAGAACAGGAAAAAATCTTATATATATTTTAAGTACACTTTTTTTGGTTTTATCCCAACTTGCCTAAATCTTCTCTGTAAGGTTATGTACCTTTTCTATACTGACCATACAGAAGACACTGTACTCTGCACATCACAGTGGTAGACTATCACCAACCTGCTGCAGACAAGCTCTCCTTTCTGTCACAGTTCAGCCTCTCTTCATCCAGTTTCTACCTATCTTGTTCCTTTTTCTTTACAAAAGAAACACTTCCCATACCAGTTGTGTCAATGGATGTAAAAGTCTCACACCACTGGTTGGTTGGTTGTTTTGTTGGTTAGGGAACTATAAATTTTCAAAAAATGTCAGATTTGAAGAGTACTGAAAAAAAATTAGTAACATTCAGGAATGAAGTACATTCATTCATGTTTGCAACTTTATAAAAGGAAAAGCTAGAGCTGAATATTCTGATAAGATTCAAGCTAGTACTTACCTCCTAATTTTCACAGTTTAGCTACTAAGATAAGATGGATACATACAGACCATGCATTTACCAAAGATCCTACTATTTTCCCCAAACCAGATAGCTGGCTTCTACTCCAAGCTGACTGCAGCATGAGGATGATAAGACATGACTTTTTAAGCTGTACCTATAGCTCCAACCAATCTTAACTACAATAGTAGAGTCCATTGCTTTTCTGTCTTTTTCTTCTGCCTGAATATTACTTTCATGCTTTTCTCTCTTCCTAGTAGGCAAAAGAAGAAAGAATGCTTCCCTCTTCCTATCTAACCTGAAATAGAGTCATCTTTATTGTCTCCAGCAACAGACTTTTCCATAATACTGCCCACAGGCTGGAGATTTTCATACAGAATTGCCTGAATCTGAACTTCAGTGACTATCGCTGCACAATAACACACTGCATCATGCATTTCCACTCAGATCATAATTTTAGGCAACCTATACAAGTGGGTAACATCTCTGCAGAGTGTGCAGTGTACACAGCACAAATCATTTCTGTTTACTTCATTGAATGATTGTTGAATTTGAGGATGCCTTTCATGAACAATTATTCTGCTCTAATAGTAACAAGTAACACATTTGCTTTACAGACACCTCAGCGAAGCTCTCTTGTCAACATGAATTGTCTGTTACGTGCTTTAAAATGTTTTGAAAAAAATATGGTATGCCATCTGGCTCCTAAACTCTCATTAAATCCATTGGAATATGAATTTTTAAGGAAGGTAACATCACATGATGAAGAAAGAAAAAATAAAGGAAAGAAGAGAAAGAACAGAAGAGAAAGAAGGCAAGAGAAGAAAGAAAGAAGAAAGAAAGGAAAGAAAAAGAAAAGAAAAGAAAAGAAAAGAAAAGAAAAGAAAAGAAAAGAAAAGAAAGAAAGAAAGAAAGAAAGAAAGAAAGAAAGAAAGAAAGAAAGAAAGAAAGAAAGAAAGAAAGAAAGAAAGAAAGAAAGAAAGAAAGAAAGAAAGAAAGAAAGAAAAGAAAGAAAGAAAAGAAAGAAAGAAAAGAAAGAAAGAAAGAAAGAAAGAAAGACTGTGGGAGCACTTTTAGACCCTAATGTAGAAAGAAGACTGCACCCACAAAAACTGAATTACCGTATAGAAATGGGATTTAAGTGCCAAGGTATCATCTTGTATTAGGGCAGAGATACTCAAGTAATTTTTTTTCATGGGAAACCTAGAACTACATAGATTATGGAAAGTTAGGGGAGTTTCCAAAAAGACACAAGGTTAAAAAGAAAAAAAAAAAAGAAAAAGCAAAAAACCAAACAGCCCAAGTTTGACATTAACTTTATACTTCCTGTAATTTGTCAAATAAATTAACTAAAATTTACTAAAAACAGCTAGCCATTCATTTGCTGGAATATGCAAGTGCTTTGCAAAAATAGGGTTTTTTTGTGGTACTGTGCACTTATGTTCAAAAGCTGTTAAATATATATAAATAAACAATTTGATAAATACATGTTAAGCAATTCTACTTATTACACATTGGTCCATTGCCCAATGACCATAATGCAAGAGAAAAGAACAAGCTGCAGTCCTGCAGAAAATAGCCCAGGGAGCAAAGGGAAGGAGCACAACAGATAACCAAATGGGATAAGAAGGAAAAAAACCAAGTAAGGCTTCATCCAGAAGACAGCAGACACCATCTACTGAATAGCATGTGCACTAATGGTGCGTAAATTTTCTCCATGGTAAGAACCGGGTAATGTTGTGCTGACTGACCTTATTCAGCCTCTCTGCACTTTCTCACCTCAATGCATAGCTATTTTTAGCAGCAGTACTCTGCAAAATGTTTTTATAACTCGTTTTAGCTGTAAAGCTGCATCCAGTTGCAACATCCTTCATAGCTTTAACTATTTCTTTGAATTCACAGAACTGATTTCGGAGCTCTGGGATTTTGTCAGCCATGGATTCCTGAGATAGCAGAACTGACGAAGCCCATGATGGAGGCAACCAAGAATGAAGAGATGGAGCCTATCGAATGGGGCTCAGAGAGGGATCAAGCTTTTAGAGCAATAAAAGCTAAAATTTTCAGGATATTTTTAATTTGCATCCTACACACATATATTCTGTGAAACTTGGAGGAAATTAGCCTCACTTTCATTCTGTGCTGAGATATAATGAAAATTTTCTTAGAGATTCAGGCCTGATTGGATGGGGCTTTGAGCAACCTGGTTTAATGCAAGGTGTCCGTGCCTGTGGCAGGGGGATGGAACTAGATGGTCTTTAAGGTCATTTCCAAACCAAACTCTTCTATGATTCTATGACTCAGAAACCTACCAAGCCAAAGATGTTCCTCTTCATTGTTCAAAACAAGACCATTTGTTACACTGATTGCTTTATACAGTTAGTGCTGCCAAGTAGATTACAAATGTCCAGTCATATGTTCTCTTATTACCCAAATAAAGTCCCCCAAAACCTGAACAAGACATCCTACACCTTATCTGCATATCAGGAGAGTGCCTGCATCAATAGCACTGATTGGGAATGTTTCTAATGGGGACAAAAGATTCTCACTCCAAGCTGAAAATCTCCACTTTTTTAGCTCAGTTTACTTTCAAACTTCTCTGAGAACGAACGTTAGACTCTTTTACCATCAGCAGTGTTTTCATAGCTCCCATCATAACAGCTAGAAGAGACAGTGACATCCAAACCATCCTATTCCAGCCTCACCTCTAAAGTATTTGCAGAGTTTTTGTACTAGCATTCAGCAAAATGCCTCATCACACATTTAAATTCATGTTTAAATCCATTCCTGTTATAGAAGTTTTTGTCCACTTATTTTTGTTTAGTAAGATTCCAATGTACTTAGTCCTTTATGAAATGAAGGCCTAGGAAGTTAAGTGGTACATGTGAAAACAACAGAGGAGGAGATGGTTGGGCATAACATCAGGCTACATTATAATTAGCTACTAGACATGCTAGTTCTAGCTATAAAAAAGTAATTTAGACTTACAAGCAAGAGCATTACATTCATGCCTTAGGGACCTCGTTTATATTTGGAATCACTATTTCAGCATCTAATATCTCTTCCAAAAGCATTCTACTGTGTTACTAATTATAGCAGAAAGACAACATAAGCCAGCTATAAGCTTTTGTAAAGATGTCCATAGTGCTTTTAGTTACAAAAACATGGGCTTTCTATTTGTGACTTTTCCAATGCCAGGCATAAATAAGCTTTCAGTAACAAATATTAACTAGATGTTGACCAGAATCTAGTGTTTGCCTTTGAAAAAACCCTATTTCCTTAAAAATGTTGCTCTTGGCAGGATTGTAATACAGAAAACATCCAGACAGATACATGACAGATCTTCAGACACACACAAAAAACTAGGAGTTCCAGCGTCTGATTGCATTATCTGATGATAAAGTCCAAAAAACCCTCAAAAGTACAGGTTTGCTAATTTTTCTCCAAACTAGCTCCTGCACTTGACAGAAGATACTTCTTGTACTGGTGGATTTGGCCATTACTCAATAAAAACAGGGCCACAGGCTAATTAAATCACAGCTGCATGAGTATGCCCTATTACTGTCAGCTATGAGAGTGTGATACTTCACAGTCAAAACCAAACCAGTTACTGGCAAAAGCACTAAGAGAGCAGATGGAAAAAATTCCACATCATCTTGTTCATCAGTAACATGCTTACACAGAGTCCGCAGAACAAAGGTTTGCCAACATAAATACATCACAGCACAAGATGCATCCTACTGATTGACCATTTTGCACCAGCATGACCTCTGACAGCAATTCCTGCCATCAGCCCAGACTGCGCCTGTGCTTGGGGGCTCTGGCAACACAGCTGTCACCACAGAGCCCCCACAGGTATGTCACTGGCTACATTCTGTTGTGGTCCTCATCTCCTGGACATTACTTGGTCACATTCAGTAACAAATCCCACCAACCTCCTGTGGGAGAGGAGTGCTCCCACCATTTACTAAGGGATAGCATAGTGTAAAAAACCCCCCCTAGAACAGCTGCTGTTGGACCAGACAATGTTTCACTGATCTCTGTAATTACAAGGCTGTTTCTCCTCCCACCCCTTCCCCACTGGCACATTCTCTGCTGACACGTCGATCTTTACAAAGAGAACTGCATAACTTTCCCAGCCTCAAAAACTGATGCTCAAGCCTGCTGATCCTGTGCTGTGGAGAACAGTTGAGAAACATCACCCACAGAATTTTGTATTTTAGTACTTAATTTTTTCTTGATCATCTAAGTATTCACTAACACTGCCAAATCAGAGAATCCAAATTACAAGAACACTGTTGTGCGTTGTTGCTATGGCCAAATTTTATGTGCATTTAACACATGATTGGTTAACATGGATTTCTTTATCACGGAGTGTCCAAGGTAAGGTAAAGGAAAAACGAGAAATACTGTCTGCCATTTTCTTGAGCACAGCTACAGAAGACCTCCAAATAGCAATACAGTGGTGGCATGTACAATTAGACCATGTAAAATTTGGTCCTGAACCAGTCTGTGGTCCTTCAGGCAGAATTCAAAGGCCACCTCATTCTTGCTATCTTTTTTCTATTTACTGGAGACATTCTCAGCAGAAACTCTCCATCTTTCTGAGAATTATAACAATCTGGCAAAAATGACCAATTCAGTATTAAGGAATATGTGTTAAGTGCAAATAATCAAGATACTGAATGCCTAGACAGGATGAGGTGCACTTTTCTAAAGTTTTAAAACATTTATCTCTTTGCATGTGTTCTTATCCTCCATGAAAATGTTGATCTTTATTACTTTATTTAAAAAAAACTATTAAATTTCATCCATGTAAAAAATTTCATCCATATAAAAAATTGTGTATCAGATATATTATTAAATGAAAATAATTTCAGTGATACACAGGGCCAAATAGTTACTTGTGTATTATAAACTTAGAAGTTGGATTGAGGCATAAAATAAAGCTTTGATAATGACAAAGAAAATAAGCAGATTTTCCTGATCTGTGCGTATTCAAAAGACACACTAAGACTGCCTACCAGAGGAGTGGAGAAAAATTCTTTGAACTGTAAACTTTTTAGAGCTAGCATTCTTCAGCTTATTCAGAAGTTCAACCAGCTGAAATAAGAAATTTGACCTAGGGCACATCCCTTGTCGTGGAGAACAAAGTCGATGACCACTTTAAAGTTATTCTGCTGCTGACTCATCTTCTCTCCCAAGCATCTGCAGATACACCATGAGAAAATACAGCAGCAACCAACCACAAAACATTTTGGAGCTAGCAGCTGCTAGCAAACCAAAGCTTACTGTGCAATTGTGGCTCTGGAAATTTATAGGTTTGATTGAAAAGTGAACAACTCTTCTGTGCTTTACAGTGCTGCTAAACCGGCATCGTCTTTGATCTAGTGCCTCAGCTGTACCAGTGGGACAAACATTTTTGGAGAGAAAGATAACACAGCCTGAATAGCTCTGCACTTGCCAAGTATGAAAATCATCTAGCTCAGTTTCTTTCAGATATATTAATTCCTCTAGGGCAGATGTTTTCTTTCACTATTTAACAGTAGGGGGCATATTCAGTGTATGCCAGCAAAGTTTAATGAAATCAATGAAGTAGCACTGATTTGCAGTAATTGAGAGTCCAATCATGTGTTCTAATGCCAAAGAATCTCGATATTTCTAAGGGCTTATATTGCTTTTCTTTCTGGGAAGGGGGGGATGGGAAATGAGGGACTGGGGAGGGTCAGGAATCAAAGTCCATTTGCTTTATGGATTGGGGTTCCATCTAAGGTAGCAGAGAGAAGGTAACACCTGTATAGATATTTAAAAATCCTGACATTTCTCTTTCCGCCTTTTTAATTAACAAGTACTTTTTCTTGATGTGCCAGCCAAATTTCCACTCTCCACACTCCTATACAGGCTGTCCTCACCACTCTGAAATGAGTGTAGCTAGTGTATAGACACATCCTGTGAATGAGTTTCAATCTAAATGACTACTAGATGCAAACACCATGGGCCATGCAACCTGAACCATAATGTGGGCACTAGAGCTGGCTGCACAGTGCAGCCAAGTGCTATTCATTTACATGTGCTAAGAGGAATTTTTAGAAGTGGATTGCAACTATGAGTCATTGAAATCTAGGGCTAATGTCTAAATTGTCTTCACTGAATAGGAACAGTAGAGAAGAATGGATTTTGCCACTTTTCAGCAAAATAATACAGCTGACAGGAGAAAGTACAGTAGAAGGAACACATAAATAGTAGTTTCTGACACCTGCTAATATTATGTTGAGTGTAACCACTATGATTTGATAGGCATGCATAAAATGCTCATTATTTAACATTTTGAATGGCTTTTGCACGTTGCAGATTGGATAGAGCAAATTCATTTTGTTTAGTTCCTTTTATCAGGCTGATTCTGAACAAAGTGCTCTTCAACTGTTAAAATGGATCGGCTAAGTCTCTTGTCCACAGAAATCAGGCTCTAAGAGACTTCTCTAAAGGAAGGGTTTAGATGCCGATGATCATACTTGGAGGCAAGTCTAATGCATCAGAATCTATCTTCAAATTCACAAAAACAAGTCAGCCTTTACTTTCAAAGCAAGTTTTACATCACATAGCTCAAAAGCACAGGAATCGTCAGTTTGGCAAATGAGGAAACTAAGACTCAAAAAGGTGAGACCTCAAGTTTTCAAGAGCAGGTGCTACCCTCAAGGTTCTCAACAGATTTGTCTCCCAGAAAGTCAGAGCTTTTTGGATGATGCTGTGGAAGAAGAATGCATTGCATCTCATTTCCCAGGAGATTCAGTCCTCTAATATTAGTTACTGCATAAACTATGAAGAAAGTGGACACTGTCCTTTGTTTGTTAATGCAAACCTGCAATTCCCGTTTTGTTTTTTTATTTATGTGCACCACACAGTACTCTGTGTGATATATATATATATATTCTCAAAGGACACCCATTATCTCAAGCCCTTCAGGTGACTCAGGAATACAGATGCCTGGTTTTGGATTTCACGTGCATTTTGACATGAGAACAAAGGTGCAGCTCAGGCCTACCACACCAGCAGCTGTTCTGGACACAGGCAGCAAACAAATACAACCTTGAGCGACTGGATGAAGACTGAGGGTTGCGTCTCCAGCCTTAGATATCCAAGTTCTTCTTAGGTCCTTTCACAGAGCTTGACTCTAGTACTGAGGTAAGAGAACAAATAAGTTAGCTAAGATTCAAGTCCCATATACAGGTCTCTTTCCAACTTTTCTCCACATCTAATGTCCATGTTCTCTCCATTCATCATCACCATTCTCAGCTGTTTTGTTTCCATATACAAATATTGCACCTGATATGCTGTGATGAGACTGAAGTCCATCACGAACAGACTGAGATGGACTTACCTACCTCTTCTGAAGTGACTAGCAGAAAAATGGAGATGGGAAAAGATCAGCCAGATCCTCAGTTCTCTCTACAATTTTTGCATTATATTCATCATCCCAAGCTTCTTATATTATGGAATCTGAAGACTTTCTCCGTAAGCAGAAATACCCTCCTAGGAATTCTGAAATTAAGTTTTGGCAATTTTATTGTCAAATTCTTTACAAGTAATTTATGTTTAATGTTTGCATACACTATTTGATGTAGTTCTTTGCTAAGAAAATATTTATTAGGATTGGAAGTTTAACATAGTAAATCAAACACTTAACATTCACTGGACTTCAAACATAGATATAAAATACTTTACAAAATTTGTTTATGGAATTACACAAAGCAAATGCACAGGGTTTGTCTGTTTCTACACTGAATTAATCCCAAGCCAAAACCAAAAAAATAACCCCTCAAAGATCACAAAAAAAAGAAGGCATGATAAACTGCATTTTTGTCATTGTTGCACTGCTATGTAATAAGCCCTTTTTACAAACGTTTACTCAATGTTAAAAAAAAATCAAAATGTATTCCATCTAACAAAACTATTGGATTAACATCTGATTTTAACTGACTTTACACCATGAAATTCTATTAATAGAGGTAACTTAGTCACTTAAGTTTAAAATATGGAGAGTAGAGATAGAAAAAAATTAACCTTTAGTAGTCTTTAATATAAAATGCACTAAATTTTCCAAAATAAGATTACGACACACTAGTGCCAATTTATGCTGACAAAAGCTGATATCAGCTTCTTTCTAACTAAAATTAATTTCACAATACCTTTATATATTACATGAATATTCAAGTAAACTATTTAAAAATATTTAAAAATGCAAAAACTGAATTATACAGTGTTTTAGAGAGATGGTTAACTTGGGAATGCTGTCATGTCCAACTATATATATTTATAGATATATTTTTTCTTGTTTTTAAGACCATCATGATACTACCTGATATTGCAAGAAATCTCTGTCATTAACATTTTATAGTTTTCAATGTATAACTTCAAAAAAATTATAAGGATTTAACATACCACTGTGTACTTTTTTCATCATTGTTTCTGTGTACGGTGTGACACTGAATCACCTTACTGGCTTCCCTTTGTAAAGTGCTGAGTAACAGCCAAATTACATCAGATTTAAATGGAGATGACAGTGCTCAGTGTCTTACAAAAAATCACCATTAAACTGCTATAATGAAACAATAAAATAATAAAAAAAGTTCAGCTGAGTAGCACGTGTTCACCAGTGTTAAATCTCTAACAAAACCCTGAAAGACTAACAATGTATTTCTTGCAGGCTGCGTTCTTTATATCCACCAGCTGCAAGGATATCACAACATTTTATTAATGATTCAAACACTGGACACCTTCTCTGGTTTGAAGGCGAGTTGCTCACTAGTTTTGGTCAAGTGGCTTTTGGGAAACTTTCAGAGCAAAATAACCCAGCAACAGGAAATTGGAATGGAAAATGCCAACCATGCACAGTTACATTACTGCAGGAATTGAGTAACACATGCAAGACAAAGAAAAAGTCAGAACATACCAAAATAGCAATGGTTAAGAAGTTAGTAAAGTTTTCACAGTGTTTCATACAGCCTTTTACTTTAACACAAGTGCATCACTTACCACCACTATTGCTCAGACATTTTAAAACATCTCTTGGCCATGCAGATCAGTTTGAGAAGAAAACAGCAAATTACACGTCTTAGGCATTTTTAGACATTGAGTACAACTTATAATTTTATTTTTATATTCAGTCTTATCAAACAGACGTTTTCAAGTTATATTCATTCTAAGTGTTGGGCTTTAACATTCCTTCCAATTTTGTTGGATCCTGAGCGCTAAATGCCCAAAGAACTGGCCAAATACACAAAGCTAAGCTTTGTTCAAACAGCCAAGTTATTACATAAACAGAAGGTATAGGGAATTTCTTGTTACCACTCCTAAATTTCTTCCTTCCTAACCTTGAGATGATCCTAACCTTGAGATGGTTTTTTTATTCAGTTGTTCATGTACGTCTTTGCCTCCTGGAAACATCATTCTACTTGGGTGATTTATGAAGAAGTAAAACTAGACTCAAGAACACCACTGACTTTTTTTTTTCTCTGTCCAAAAAAGAAAAGACACATTTTTTCCCCATTTGGCAAATTCTATTTGACGCCACATCACCACCACTCGACATTAACTCATACAACAGAGACTTACTCCACTGTCGGACACAGCAGGGGAAAAATGTCCAGAGGATAAATGGGAGGCTCTTTATCAGTTATAACTGTTTGCTCATAAGGAGAGAATCCAGCTTCCCCTTAGTAATTTTTTCATAAATTAATAATTTGTTAAAATCATAGTCACAAGAATTTTAGCTATTACACAAAATTCAAGTTTAAAAAAACCCCAAGAATAAATTAGTTACAGCCTTGTAAACAATTGTTCATTTATGTAACATACTTGGGGGAAAAAAATTCCTCTATATAATAAATCAGACAGTACAAGGCACACATCACACTTAAGAATTCAAAGTGATAAAACCAGCAGATGCCTTCATCTTCTTTTTTCGCTGGTGTAATTGTGCTATAGACACTGTAAAAATATGTAGATTTTTGTTTACATTACAGTCATTTGAAAATATTTCATGACTGTGCTTTTTCTGGCAAAATATTTGTGCTATTTTACAGTACAGTATGATTTGAAGCTCTTGGAATGAATCTTCTCAAATGTTCTCTACAAAGCTGCCGGGGAAAAGGCCAGTCTTTCCATTGCGTTGCAGAGTGCCTTTGAACCAGCCATCCTCACGTTTTTTGTGTACAAAAACAATGTCACCTTCCTTAAGTTCAAGTTCTGCTTCACTCTGAGGAGGATAGGATACCACAACCCTGTACCTGTGTAATGAGAAAAAAACCACCTTTGATTAGGTTCTTTTTATCTCCCCTTTTTTTAAACTATCAATTTTAAAAATATTTCTGTGCCTGTTAAAGCTTATGAAAACAGAAACCTAGAACTCTTTCCTGAGTGTGTAACAACTTAAAAGTATGTCCTGAACAGATAATAACAAGAGCAACATAATAAACTTAAGTCAAAATGCATGCGTCGCCTATTAATTTTTTCTCACTGAGATCCCTGTAAAAATCCAGACAATGGTTAAATAACAGGAGAAAACTGTAATAATTTTTTTCAGTATAAGTTTGCAGACTCTTCCAGTCAGCATGACTCAACAATAATCAAAGCATTCACAGCAGTAACTAGGCATAATTTTACAACTGTATGTTTAATATGATATTATCCCAGGAATGGCTCTTCAGGAAAAGCACAGAACAAAAAGAAGGAACAAACAAAACCTATTAATTTGCATTGCTGTTTTAAGTTATTTCCATTTTTCTTAGAAATTTTTCAGGACAGAACACATGCCATCTTATTTGGACACAGCTTCACAATTTGTATACTACTATATTAAAAATAAACAATTTTCTTAAGCACCTTACACAAAGAAAAGTGTATTTTTGAGTTTGTCACAGTAAAATCACTTTTCAAATATAAGTGCATTAAAAAGAGGCTACACTCTTCTCTTTTTTAAATATTACAATAAGAGTAATTAAAAATAATACTCTTCCATTTTTAAATATGCATAACATCACTTAATCTCTTCTACCATGCTTTCAGTTCACATCAACCTAAAATTTAGGTGTTGCAGCTCTAGACAATCATGTCAACTTCTTGATCAAGTTTTCTGATAGATATTCAGCTCTGTTCTTAGCTATACAACCAATAATGTCAGCATGATGAAATCAAATAGAATCAATGGTTGACCGTGCAATTCAAAAGCTTCTACAGTCAAGAGCCTTAAATGCTAGGAGATCTGCTGGGAAAAACATACCATTCCATTAAAAGCAGAACAATTTGCACTCATGAAGATTATTATATATAATTTCATAAAAATAATAGTTATCTTAATAAGCTTTAAATAATTTATTATTTTAATAGATTAAAATAAATTAACAATCTGATGAAAAGGCACAATAACAGGATATAGTCTAGTAAAGGATGGAATACCAACTATAGCTCATAATAATAATACAAGTTAATTCTGTAATACTGAAGCAGAGAAAGATACTGTGTTATTATGCTACATTTTGCTTAAGAACATATAAAAAAAAATGAAGGCTATTCATATATTAAAAGTATTCAGAAAAGAATAACAGCACCTTGTAAGTAACTTAAAGTTTCTTGGGAAGTCTATGTATAGCAAATCATATTTGGACTTAATCAGTTGTCGAATGTTATTTACTAGTGACTTATAAACTATGACTGTTCCAGATATGGAAATCCTCAGATTTCTGAGCACTGGAATTATTAGATTCATGCTTCATAAAAGGTACCAAGCCAATGACAAGATTTATTAGTGTGCAGCTTCAGAATGCTCCGCACCCAACGTAGGCCTGCACCAACTTCTGCTGTGGGCAGCTTGGGTTTTAATGCTGACTTAGGAACCAAATATATTTCATAGACTGTAAGTTTAATTGAGACAGTAAACTACCTGAGTTAAAACAATAGCCTTTACTCAGGCAGGACGAGGACAAGATAGTGAAGGACAAAGAACTGTAATAAAGCTATGAAGAACTTCCACTGTTGTTAATAAGCAGGTTGCTTCCAGGCTGAAATTAACCAGCACACTACACAGCACTAATTTTTTTAACAGGCAAAAAAATGAGTTAAAAAAAAGTTAAAAAAATTAGTTTAAAGAAAGAATACCTGCCTGCCTTACCTTGGACTCTCTCAAATGCTGCCCTGTAAACATTTGACTGGAAATACGCTTGGTTTCAGTTTCTAATTCTGCCAGTAACCTCTGTGGTCCCCTGGACTGACAGACTAGTCTGTTCTGCTGCTGCTTGTTGAGCATTAAAACCAACAGGTTTGCAAAAACCCACCTTCTCCTTGCCCTCGAGGTTCTTCTGAGCTTTCCATTTAGTGTTGAGCAACCTCAACTCTGCAGCAATTTGGTACTTCTCATTAAATTTTAGCTTCCTGACTACTTTGATACACATTTTGTAATCTAATGTCTAAAGCAGAGCACAACACCCCTGGTTTTAAAATGCTATTTTACTGTATTTTTCCATGTTTAATGAGAAGAACCCATTAAGCTCTGTGCCTGTAAATCACATGTGTTTCTTCAAATTTTATGCCACATTTTACAAATTCTATTTGCCCATAGAGAGGTCATCAGATCCAGACCTATCACACATTCACACAGCTGTCTATCCAGATCACACTGGATCAGCTATGGAACAAAAACTACTTTTCTATTACTTAGTTCATCATCTACAACATACTGCCAAAACTACCAAATTCATGCATAAAGAGCTTATGCTTCAGCTCAAAAGTTCATTGCAAGGTCCCTGGAGAAAAGTAATCATATTTTCTAAGCATGACCTATGTTTTGGAAAAACACATTAATTCCCACATATTTGAATCTTCCAAAACACTTCCTTATTTGTCTTCCTATTCAATATTTGCAAATGTATTCAATGTCTGAAGGTCAAATTGGCAGATCTTTCATAATCATCTAATCTTAATATTTTACATGCACCTAAGCTGTACAATTATGTCTTCTTCATTTTTAACTGTCTTATATTGCTTTCCATTAATTTTCAAAATATTATCTTAATTCTTTTTAATCAGCTAGTGATAGAATGTTAATATGATAGAAGTACTTTAGCTTTCCAGAAGTAGCCCCTATATTTGCTATCAGCTCTTTGCTGATATTCTTAATGTGTCCGGCCAGATCCCACAGTGCTTTTGCTTTATATTTGTGAGTTTAGTTTTTATTTTGAGTAGAATGGTGATCTGTCTTCACATTTGTCCATTTGATTTTTCATTTTTAATATTAGCATTTCTCACACTTTCCAGTAACATGAAAAAGATTATATCTTTCATGTGTTTCTCCCTTTCTTCTTTGCTTCTGTTTCACTGGACGCAAAATACTGCTTTTCTTCCCAGACAGTTATAGTTGATTTTTGGACAATTATCTGTGGTTTTCCTGATCACCAAGTGGATAAAAATACTTTCTCACATGGAGAAAATTTTAGCTGAGGAAAACAGAGAAAGTTGTAATTACTATCATTACAGAAGTTAAACTCATAACTTCTTGACTTGGTTTCTTTTTCTTTCACTTTGAATTTTTACTTGTCAGTTCATCTGTGCCCTGCTGTTGTGCATCTCTTCTGTCTGCTGAGTGGGTGCCTTGACTCCTACAGATAACCAACGCCCATCTAGGGCAGATCGATTCTCAGCATTTAATTACCAGCATTAAATGCTGCCAGATGTGGTAAGACTTGCTGCCCTCTAAAGCCACTGGTCTGCTCACTGGGAGCAGATGTTACACCAGTCATTTTGTGGTGGATAAAATGACTTGGGGTCACTTTAATCACAGAACAAAAATTACTGTGTCCTTTACTGTAACTGGATGAAGGATTCATTTTATAGTTTAGCATATGCAGTGATGTGTATTTAGGTTCAACTTCAGGTCTTTAACACCACTGTGGGGTGCTGGGTAGTTTATTATTACAGTGGTGTATATTTACTGTAAAATTTAAGGCTATTTAAGCAATGTTTCCATCTAAAAGAGAAAGCTCATGAAAAGAGCTTGAAATTTTCTTTTAACTCTTATCATGGAAAAAACTAAACTCCTCAGATAACCAAATTCCTGTATATTCATAGCATACCATGTCTCACTCTGGGAATTGCAGGAACTTGAGTCTATCTTTTTAAAGAAAAGACAGTGATCCTTGCCCTTGTTAGTGCTGCATCAATACAAGAAATCACAACACCCCAAGACAACTTGTGTCTTGTCTGAAGAATCAGAAGAAATGACTGAACTCCACTGCAGAGCCTCAGGAGACAGGAATTCTCCAAACATTAAGCAAGGCTTGGCAGAATTTCTGTTAAACATCTCTGCTCCTTTTGTACAAATAACATATGAAAGACCATGGACCACAGCAAGCAACCAACCTAGTTCACAGGAGAAGAGTGACTATAGGAATGGAAACAACAGAGAAGACCTGAAGTAGTAAGATTTAAGAGAATGTCATAATCTTCCCTTTCTTTAGTGGGCCAATGGTATTAAGTATCCATCTGCAAACCCACGTCACTGAGAGCTTGTTTACTGTCAAACAAACCAAGTGTCCATCCACTTATTCTGTATGATAGGAAAAAAGCTCACAAACTTTACTTCTAATTTACTGTAGCACGTACAGGAAAGACATACTATAGGACAACTTGCACTTCTAGTGAATGGAAAAACAGTGGGTTTAGCATAAAAATTTGATATAGAATCTTAGAGGAAGCAAGGAGTTTGGGGAAAACTCTGTATCCAAACCAGGAACATTTTCAAGTGCTCTCCAGAGTTGAGCCAGCTTCTTTTGCTCTTAATTCATGCAGAATAATCAGCAGAATCTGACTCCTAAATCTTCTAGTCACCTTCAAAAATAAAACCTGAACACTAATATTACACTGCAAAGCCAGAGTCAGAGTAGAGAGTACTGTTTCTTTTTCCAGTCAGATTGTAATCTGTGATTGGAACTGTGAGATGTAAGAATAGAATAATCCTAGCAGGAGCTCTTTGTTGAGCTTATCTTCATGAATATTTTCCTCCTCAACTAACAATTTTCACTGAAGATGCCATTGCATCACCATTATGATTCTTACCTAGTCTGTCTTCCAAAATGCTGAAGAGCAATCAATGCTTCTAAGTTACTTTGAAGATATTGAGTACCATGTAAATTTTAAGTATTATTAACCAACACATTTTAAGCAATTCAGCCAAAGGAAATGTGCACATCAGCTCAGGAAAAAAACATTAACCCTGTCCTGAAAAGGACAAAGGGAACCCAGAAATTCTACTTAAATACACTGACAAAAACGTAACAATTCTGCATGCCTACCAGTGAGAATCATCTTGCGGTAACACTTCTCCAGTAGCAATTATCATTTAAAAGATAGTAAGGATACAGAGAATGTTTGAGTATATGTTATTATTAGATCAATAAAAATATACAGCATCATTTTCTTTAAGTAGTTCTCACAAAAAAATTCAATCATGGAAATGAAAAAACTACTTTTTGTGAGGCTACAAAGAGCTTTACACTAATATGCACTGGTCATGCCAGAATGAATTTGATATTATTTTCACATTCAAAGCCTAAAATCATATTACTGTGCGAAACAGACTGATGATGCTGTGAAAATGAATGATGTTATTCTTAGTGAAAAATCTTTCAGGTTTTATTTCTCATCTCTAAGTGTAAATCTACTTCAGAAATTCAGTATGAAATAGAAATTTCCTGCAAGGAAATTGCATAGAAACAGTAATAACCTTTTCAAAAATATTAAAGATATGGCAGAAGTGAACTTAAAGGCAAGTAGAAAGTTATATACTGTCTGGATCTTAATACATGGGTATAGCTTAAGATCAGCGGGCCCCTGGAAGTACAACAGGATGCTCACACACCTGAGTTAATAGTATCAAAACAAAGTCTACAACAGTCAGCTTGAATCAGTTCAGTTCTAGAACTGTTAACATTGCAACTCCACTATTTTTTCCCTGTACACCACACAATCCTGTAGCTACTGCAAAAGAAATCCTGTGACATTCTTCATACTGCCTGTCTGCTACCAGGAAAAATGAAAGAGACAGTAGTTAGAAAACTGCCACTTCCTTCACAGTCTGTGCAACCTATTGAGGATTTGGAAATTGGAAAACAAAAGTTTGGTGGACACAAAAGTAGCAGAACTTTTAAGCAACTGCCTGCCAGTTTCAGAGTCCAGGCAACTGTATGTTTTTCAGACTCACGTGCCAGAACATACAGGCTGTCCTAGAGTGCACAGTCACGGGGCATTCAGGCAGTAGTAAAAGTGCCTTTGCAACAGCTCAAGAAATCACATATTATAAAGCCTACACATGGCTAAAGGTCTCATTCACCATATATTATGCAGTTATGCACTGCTAATGAAGGACTAACCTGATATTCATAAATATAAGCATACAATGTGCTGCTATTTTGCAAAATAGGATACCTATTTTATCTACCTCAGTTTTCCTACTAAACCTGTGATCATCATATTTGAATGTCTATTCATTCAAAAACTTTAAAGCAACATGAAAAGTTAACAAATATAAGCAAGAGTATTGGTTGATAAGTAAATAAAGCATTGTTAAAAATAACTTTCATCTTGCTATAAAATCTCAGCATTTTGAAGCAGTCTTAATATACACCACAAATGTCAGAGAAAGGATTTTTTCTTGATTTGCCCAAGTCTAGCTGTGTAGGATAATTTACCTTTCACAGACAAGAGGCCTGGATTCATTCAGGACTGGACCCAGCGATGAGCAAGGCTGCCGAGGTGGTGGTGCTATTGGAATAGAGGAATCCAGGGAACTTGTTTTCCGGTGCAATGTCTCCTGTGCCAGCCCAGAGGCTTCGCTGTCGGTGGGACACGATCCAGCTTTGCTGTGAGCGCCTGCTGATGGAAGCTCTGGCCCCACTGCACCTTGCAGGGCTAACTCTGCAGCTGCTTGCTCGGCCTCCAGCGTTGGGGATGCTGGAGGTGACAATCGAGGCTTGCGTTTAGTGGATGCTCCAGAAAGTAGTTTTAACAAACCTTTTTTTTCTTTCTGCAATGCAAAAGCAGAGACGCGTTTTAGAACAAAAGTCTCCCGTAAAGAGTTGAACACTTTCTTCTGATAGATGACATCGTGCTCAGAAAGGACTCAGTAAATTATGAGATACTTGAGATTGTGAAAATTAAAAACATAATGGTGAAAATTATAAAAGAAAAAGAAAATTATTACCATTCTATAGAGAAAAAGAGAAGTAATTTAGACCATAAACTGGCTAAGTCCTTTTGCTTCGTTACGTTAAAGCTGTCCCAAAAGGTTGTCTAGGAAAAGGTGGGAGGAATTAGATTTCCACAATGGGAATTTAAGAAATAAGACATTTCATTAACATGGACATTTCTAGGAAGACATAAAGATTCATTTCAAACCAAGCAAGGAGAAAAGTCTGCTCTGGAAGCTGCTGTTTAGATAAGTTGCTTTTATTTATCATCCCTCAGTAAGGAAAGACCTTCAGGACTTAACAAAAATTTGCCCCAAGGAGAATGTATTGTGTTTTGCTGCTCTGCTGCAGGGGAGGATTGTAAACATTCTTTTTGCTTGTCCAGACAAGAATCCCTGAAGACTATTACCTACCCTGAAGAGAATTATTTAAGTAGCTTTTGTGTTTGTCTTTTTTTGTTTTTAAGGGGTGTGGCAGTGATCTTCTTACCAACCCTCTGACTGAATGAATTTAGTGCTTATGAGAGGTGCCAGATTGTAAGCCCTGGAGACAAAAATAAGCTATTTAACCACAGACAGAGAAAAGCATGAGCAATGTGAGATAGTTTTTTTTTTATAGCCTGGGATGTAGTGGAATTGGTGAATTCAGAAGTCCTCAGTCCTTTCTCCAAGTCTCCAATAACTTAAAGCCATTTCAGCAAAAACTTACTGTGCAGTCAATGGAAAAAAAAAAGAAATCAAACTAGTCCAAATACATTAGCATCATTCACCTTAAACTATAAAGAAGTTTTCTAAAAGCCCTGCTTAAGAGCACCTCAGTCTGATTTCAATGTCTACGGCTAAAGTAATTTTAAAACAAAGTTTTAGGTACATCCATTCAACAAGCAACAAAAATAACTAAAAAGTGGCTGACATTAGTGTACAGACTAAGATGAAAACCTTCATAAACTTCACTAAGCAGCCACATCAGCATGTGATTGAAGAGTAGCAAGGTAAAGTCTAAAACATTTGAGATGTAAAGACAGTCATCTCAATGAAAAAAAATTTCTAACTACACCACAACTGTAAAACAAAATCTATCAGAAAGTTGGAGGAATTTTCTGGACTACACTGTAATATAATCACATGGCTGGGGGAACACCGGGAATGAGTTTAGACACAGAGGAAAATACTTCAAATAGAAGAAAGGAAAGCCGAATCACCACAGACTGCACTGATCTACATTTAGAAAACACAATTATGTGCATTCTTTCTTTGTCCAACAAACACTGCTGGTAAAATGTTTTCCATAATCTCTCAGTGTGCCTGCTTAATAAGGAAGGCACCCTAAAAGAATACTGATTTTCATTTTCTTTTATTAGACCTGAATTTTTATGTCCTGCAAGTTCATGTTTTTTTTTTTTGTTGTGTTGTTTAATATCTTAAAAGATTGTATGATGAACACAGGGGAATTAAAAAAAATTACGTTATTGTCTACCTACCTTGCCATCCTTGTCTGCTTTATTGACAGCAGCATTTCCACCAGCTGCTAAAGCACTCTCGGGAGATGCAGGAGCTCCAGGGTGAGTGTTTACAGTTTTCCCACTAATATCTCCCTCCAAGGATGAAGCAGCAACGTTAGGAGAATTCAAAGAAGCTGCTGCACATGCCAGTGGGATGGTTGAGCGGTTCACATTCACAGCTGTGACATAAGCAGCAGTATTTGGAAGCTGGGGCTGGAGCTGCTGGGAGGCAACAGAGTGGTGGGGAATGATCACAGCTGCAGGAATAAGGCATGTTGGACTTTGTGCTTGTATGGGTGTAACTGCTGCTGTAGGTCTTTCTTGACTGTGTGAGGCAACTGGAACAAAAGAATAAAATGTCAGATAGTTCATCTTTTCACAAGACACACCAAGTGAGGTACAGTCAGTGTGTTATAGCTAATCATAATAGCTTCACAAGAAGCTTCCTTCCTACCTTCTTAACTTTTATTCACTTTATATAATGACATGATACACAGCATCAAATTTATCTTACCTGAATAAAGTAGTAGCTTATGCTACCCTCCTTGCATCACTATGCAACAGCACTGCAACTGTTGTGGAGAAATCCAAGCTGCTAAGTGAAATGCTTCACACACAGACAGAGATGCAAAGTGAAGATAAGAGTTATCTAAATACTGCCTGTAACTTGTTTGCTCCTTTTAATATCATGTGTAGTTGTCAGGGCACATAATGAAAGTAGGAAGACACTCTTTAGAGAAGCTGCTAAAAATATAATTGGATCATTTCCTTAAACTATTCACAAAATCCACAATAGATTTAGTGGGTCTTTCAAACAGTAAGTACAGTGGCAACTACTGCTGGGAGTGGTTTCTCTGAAAACATAAACTATTGTCTCTTGGGATGTTTAAATATAGACGTGGATTTACTCATACCCCTGTGAAATAAAAGGAACATCTACACTGGAATCTGGAGCACAGCACAGGGCTGAGTATACTAACCAGGGTTGCATCCGAGCTGCAAAGCACAGAGCTTTGCATGAACTAATTAATCCTTTCCAAGAAGTAACATTGCTATTATAGTCATATGGTCAATCATACATGCCTCTGGATCATTTCATCAGCTTGGGCATCTCGGCACCACTGTGTGGTAACAAGTGCAGACATTTTAACTGAACAATATGATGCAAAATGCAGCACCCCACTGCTGCACAGCCTCTCTCCTTCAAATACTTGGAAACTCTATCGAAGGAGGTGTCATCCCTCTACGTTAGTGCAATCACATCTCAAATTTATCAGTTCATTTTGATTTTTAGATCCTAATTAGAGTTTCAGACTTGTTATAACTGATATCCTGGAATCAAGCCTACGGCACTTACTCTCTTTATTCTGCTTTCTACAAATTCCCTGGTAAGCTGGATAGATTGCAGCAACAGTGTCTTAGAGAAGACTGACAGAGTTCCCAAATTTGATATAACAATCCTACAGTGTTATAGCCAATTACAATCTTTACAATAAGAAACACAAGTTGTTTTAGAAAAAAAAACACAAAAAAAACCAAAACAAAAAACAAACAAACAAACAAAAGGTGCATCATTAAATGCTATATGTAATTTTTTGACAGATAACCTCTTCCCCTGTAGCAGACTCTTGCTAACTCTGAGTAGCACAAACAATTCAAAAGAAAGGTAAGGAGAGTGTGGCAAGATTTTTTGTAAAAAACCAATTATTAATTCTGCCTTTTGTTCATGACATGTCAGTTTTCTTACCAGTAGCTGCTATTCTTCAAGATATGTCTACACTCACATGCAGTTTATGTACTACAAGCATGGAATAGATTTCTGGTTTTGTTTTCTTATCCTAATGAAATTCATAGGAAAAATGCTTCATCGCCCTATTTTCATACAATTTATCCTTTAATGAAATAGGTAGAATATAGGTTTTCTTCACAGTTTCTTTTAATCAAAGGATGCATACTCTCTCAGCAAAGGTGATGTCAAGCAATGTTTCACTAAGATCATTTGAAGAGGGTCCTCAAAGCCCTGAGCTAAACTGAAACTGGAGAACAATCCTGCAAAACGCAGCATTGATCTGTGAAGCTTCACCAAGAGAGTAACACTCAGCAAAAAGTGCCAGAGAAAGCTCAATATGATCATGTTTCAGATGCTGACTACAAAGTTCTCTGTAACATTTGAACATAAAGCAGCCATTATTACTTCAGTTCTCAGGTCCTTATATGGGGCAGATCTGTATTTGTGACTGAACAGCACACCTTTTCACAATCCAATGTTAAGTTGTCTGTGTAGACAGTGCAGCCCCTTTGAATTTTACATTTTGGACTTGAAAAGTTGGTGGGAAGTATGTTGTCACATTTGTCAGCTGAATGGAAGGGTAAAAGCTTATTCATCTTGACAGCAGTGCAGAGATGCAGGGACAGAAAGGCCTCTGGAGCCCACAGGAGCTTTCTTCTTGGTGCTGTCACTTGCAAGCTTCTAGGCAGCTCAAAAGAAGCATTTACAGTAGAAACCACCTGTGCCTGAGAGGCAAGAAAGCACAGATGCTTTGCTTAGTTTCTCTTATTAGCTGCCAACAGCATCTGGTTATTTTTATTTAAAGGTAAAGAATAAAGTTGTTACAGAGGACTAGCACATCTGTTCCAGGCTAGGATCAGACTGGAGAAAGATGGGGCCAATTAAGGAAACAAAATACCTAGAGACATATGTACATATCCTACCTTCAAAAGCAAACCTGGTGCTGACATCTGAACACACACAGGGTGTTTCAGAAGATGCATGACTGAAGAGGCTAATTCATGGAACTTGAGACCATAAAAAATAACCATTCTTAAGGGGATAACAGATCATACCATTAACATCTTTTGCTTTCTCTTCTGCTTTGCCAATAAGAATCTTGTGATTTAAAAAACTTTTTACCATGATAAAGAAATCTCAGAACCTAAATTCAAGGCTGAAAGAGCCAGGATAGTCTGACACAGACTTTTTCCTTTTCTTTTAAGGCTCTTGGAACAACTGGAACAGATTAGGCTCCAGTTGTGAGGTATTTTCTTACTCTGGCAAATCCACAGAGGAGTGCATGGATTTGGTAAACAAAAACTCTTGAAAACACCACTATCCATCTTTTTGGATCTGCTTTTAAATAACAAAAAGGCATGTTTCACTGTGATCTGGCCTGCCCCAGACAGTAAATGCAGATTTATACCTTTCAGAAATACAGAATTTTACTATACAGATCATATGGATCTTGAAGCCAGTATAGCCTTAGTGTTTCAGAGTCAAAGCTGAAAGAAGTTGCAGTCAAGGTTAGAGAACAAACTAGAATGCCTAAGGACCAACCCTGAGCCAGAGACCTGAAAAAGAAGAAGGAATGAACAATAAAGGTATTTAAAGATGTTAAAAAATAATCTTAAAGTGAATGCTAACTAGGAGCAATCTGCAGCTGTTATGCAGTTAACACACAAAAAAATAAGCTATGACTCAGATGTTCTTACCACTTTTACTACTATATGAATTGCATATGAGTGGGGAAGCTCAAAGACCGTCCCCATTCCAAATACTGATGGAACAAAAAAAATTGCACCTAAAGTACTTGCATATAAATTCCGAACAGTGGGAGTATGTACGTACACACAGTTGCTTAGAGGAGAATAATAAAAGATTCAATAACTGAGAGGGATAAATAGTCATTTCAAATCTAAACAATGACATTAAAAAAACCCCAGCACATATTTACGTCCATCCTCACTCCAGCCATGTGCCCAGACAGACCCTACAGTTTGTCTACGACACATAACAAATTTTTATTTTTTTTTTACCTGTTCTAACTGCATTGCGAGCCTGGTTGACTGTCATTTGTCCTGTCACGTGCATAAGGACCTTGGTTTGTGGGCTAGTTTGGATATGTGCTGCAGAAACC
Source organism: Sclerurus mexicanus (assembly GCA_013396755.1). Taxonomy (NCBI): domain Eukaryota; kingdom Metazoa; phylum Chordata; class Aves; order Passeriformes; family Furnariidae; genus Sclerurus; species Sclerurus mexicanus. The sequence goes on from VWZF01001128.1 coordinate 1,889,676, forward strand.
ACAGCTGTAGGTACTGTGCTGGAGTTCACTGCCACACCATTGCCCTGGAGCTTCTGCGATGTTCCACTAGCAGTGGAAGGGCTGACCATAGTTACCACTCGTCCTGTTTGGCCAGCAGTAGACATGGGAACTTTTGTTTGCGATGCACTTGTCACCGTCCTGCCAAAATTAAAAGCAAAACACTAAAACGATTGAAAAAAATTAGCTAGTTACTAAACCACACAGCTCTTCTATTAACCAACTGTAGCATTAAATAAAAGAACAGAATCATTTTGGACTTGAAACTAGATAAACTATTTATACACTTGGGTGATACTATACCTTGTAACTGGAGCCACATAATTTCCAGGAAAAACACCGATCTTGCTTGTATGCATGGAAGTTCCCTTGAACCAGCCATCTTGGCAGCGTTCAAACACTAGGAACATTTCTCCCTTCCGCAGTTCCAGTTCATCTTCTTTTCGAGGAGTGTAAGGGTATATAGCAATATACCTAAGCACAGGGAAAGAGATGCGATCCATAAAGCCAAAACAACTAAAACATCACTTGTGTTTCCTGGCACAGAGTTCAGTCAGAGATGAGAAGGCATGGCACAAAGGGTTATGTGTTAGTTGATCCATCATACCATTAGAATATTAAAGCAAGTTATGGTCACATTAAGGGAAACAATGACAATTAAGAATATCCTCTTAATGCACTTTAATGGAATGCAAAATACTTGTAATAGGACTGTCCATCTTTTTAATTAGTGATCTTAATTAAGTAGGTGTTTATCTACTACACATCCCACCATATCCCACTTCTCTCTCCCTACACCTGCTTCTAGTACCTCTTACATTTTGTGACACACCAATTTCTGTCTTATTTGGAGGGGTGGAGAGAATGGAGAAGTTTTGTTGTTTGGGAGTGAAAAATCAGTATCAGAACTACTTTTCAAACTGCAAAACTGGAGTTTCCCTGTGCAAGCTGCAGTGCAAAAGAAAAAAATACGTTACTAGAAATTGAAGTCTATGGGGAAGGTAGTTAGCAGTTACTCACTTGCAAAGCTTATTTCCTTTTTTATTTTCTAAGCAACACGAGCATAATTCAGTGCATTTGAAATCACAGTGAGAGTTCAGAAGCATTTTACATTTTTTCTTTTTTAAAAAAAAAAATTCTTAGGGAAAAACAAGTTAAAAAAATGCCAAACTTCATGCAGTTACATCTCAGAATGTTCCTAGGGTAGTCTTCAAATAAGATTGCATGATTTTCCATTATCACATTGGAAAGTGATACTGTTATAACCACTACAATGTTCTATTTTCTGCCACAGTTTGAACAGAAGAAAAATGTTCCAGTGTTGTTTACATAATTATTGACCCAAACCTATGGAAAACAGCATTCTCATGAATCCCATTTTCTCAAAAAGCATATACTTTTCACAAGAGGCAGAAAATTAAGCGGATGGGAGGACTATTTCCTTTTTTGAAAAAGGATCCACAGTTACTTGCAATGCTAGTCTTTCCCACTACCCTTGTAATCCCAAGAGCAAAAGAGTGGCTTTACAAAACATTCTTTCCTCAAAATTGTCTCTTGTGCACAGTAACAATAGCATTACATGCATCCTTCTCCTTTTTGCATTATGTTTTTGTTCCTTGCTGTCCACCCAAGAAACTTTGCAACAAGTGCAAAAATCCTTTAAAGGCAATATAGGTACATGGTAGAACAAGTCAAAAATATGCTTTAAAGGCAACATAAAATACACTGGCAGCAGAAGGCTTCACTGGTATATGATTTAGGGGCGATTTACGAAGACACACTCTGAAGCTCTACGGAAAAGCAACTGATTTGCTTTAATTGATGTTCATTAACTTCCCATTTAGTGAAATTATTCCAAATTTCATTAGTATCTTCATACAGAGCAACCCTTTAAACATGGAGGATGGAAGTAAATGAGACGGGAACTTGATTAACTGCACTAGGCACAATAATCCATAAGAAGCAGTGTTAAAATGCTTGACACCAAAGAAACAGCCCAAATCCAGATGCACCTGCCATACAAGAAGGGCGCTCTTTTGGAGTGGGAGGAAACCTGGTGGGAAGATAAAAAGAAAGACACAGAACGAAAGTGGTCCTTGCATTATTCAAACATGTCCTATTAGATGGTTCAGCGTCTCCTGAATTTTATATTTTCCTTTATAGTTCCCATTCCTCAAGCTGCACACAAAGAAGTTTTCAAGAAGAAAGATGTTGTCAGCAGCACATGTTAATATACAAAATATTTTCACCCAGAAGGATGACGCACATTTGCTTGTATTACAAGTGTGAAGACAGAATGCTAACTAGCAGCTTTCTGCCTTCATTCCAAATTGCCACCCACTAATTAAGTGCACTGTAGAATCTTCGGTCAAATTTCAATTGCAACTGACACAAGCAGTCTGACAGTAACATGCTAATATAACAGCCTAAATGACATACAGCACTTTCTGTGTTTTGGCATAAGTTATTCCATATGAGAATAGCCTTTTCATACCATACAAAATGGAAAACATTGAATAAATTCACTCCAGTATTTGACACTTCAGAGTTATACAGTATTCAGTGCTAACACAAGGATTCATTCATGTTCTGCATGATAAACATTTTATATTTTTGAAGTGAGCCCTTTCAATACACACTAACAGCTGATGACATTTATCAAAGACATAAACACACAGTATGAAGGCTGTTTGGGGACATCACCTTTATGCATGCTTTTGTTCTGAGTTGTATGCCTGGCTTTCTGGCAGTTCTAGCAGAACACAGCCAGCTGTCATGATATACATACAGGTGAAGCTATCGATCTCGTTCCATTTTTCTGACTGGCGAAAAGTTTCAGTTTTACTTACACACTTGGACGAGTCTGTGGTCGTAAATGTGCCATTTGGTCAGTTGATCCTGATGCAGACCTTTGTATTACACCTGCAGGCTGAGGTCCAGAAGCGGCCGATGCAATGATTGCAGCAGACAAGAGAGGTGGTGGCGGAAGGGGGGGATTCATATTCTGATTTTATAGGAAAAAAAGAAATAGCAACAGATGATCAACATTGTTTGATGAGCTGAATCAGCAGCAAAAAAAACCCCAAACAACTCAAAAGCATGACATTCTAGATAAATGGAAAAAACCCATCCGAGTCCAGTATTCCTTTACCTACTGGTACAATATAACTGAAAAGTTAGGTTTGTCTGTATTTCTCTTTTTCCAGTTTAAAATCTTGAAGTTTTGGCAGCTAATTAAGCAAATAACAAGCAGTTTCTCAGCACAGAAAAAATAGAAAGCATTGATTTTAATTATAAGAACTTTAGGATAGGGCTTGACAAAAATTCAGAAGCCTTTTGGGAGGTAGATTTTGCATCCTGCTGCTGACTGTACTTCATAACATGATTGTTTTTGTAACCTGAAGCTGAAACATAATATACAATTCAGCTGCAGTGCACCCAAAAGCACCCCTTCTGGGGGAAATTTTCTTTTGATGTATGGGTTACAAAAGCAAGCACGATATGAGACCATAGTCACTGAGCTATTGTTACCACTTTCTCCTATTCTTCTAGTTTAAAGAGTTAGCTTTTGAAATTCAGTATTATCAAGACTGGTAATCTTTAACAAATACCCCCGTAAAAAAGCACCGCAGATCATAATGGGGGTCCTGCCTACAGACTTCTGTGCCTTTTGAGAATCAATGGAGCAATTGTTACCTTCTGCTCTGTAAAGCTTCAGACAAGTCTACAGGACCTTGTGTACTGACACTCCTGGGAAAGGCGCTCACAAAAGGACAGCTTTTTTACCCCCCTTCCAAAAATAACATTTGAGTTACAACACACACAAAAAGATTAATAAAAAACCTCTAGCATTGAAAATTTAGAACTCAATTAATTTTAAAGATAATCTTCAATTTAATGCAATCCTTTAGTATTGAAACAAAGCTCAAAACCATGATACTTCAGGTTTAAAAACCACAGAACTAGAATATTATTTAACAAAATAACATGAAGTAGTGCCTGGCACTTCCAATACATCAGTACATAAATACACACCATTACACTATCAGTTTGGAAAACATGTAATTGAAAGTTACTTTAATTCCCCTCAAACAGTCCCCTTCTAAAGTGGACTTTTTTTTGTTTTTCTAAACTAAAAGCTATATATATACTAAGTTTTAGTTCTACACTGTGTGATTATTACCTCGCTGCATTTGGTGAGAGTGTTAATAAAAAGACAGCTTTATATACCAGTCTCATGCTGTCAAGACACAGTAAAGACTGCATAATTAAAAGCCTTCAAATCTAGAGAAGCCTGATCAACTCATACAGTTTTTCAGTCATAGTTCTTATGCTTAGCTATGGCATAAATTGAATGCTATATTGTGAAATATTCCCATTTTATTTAAAGCTTTTTTTTCTGATCATACATTAAGAAGTTCTTAAGACCAAATAGGCATTCTATATCCAACACAGAACAGACATGACCTGCCAGATAAACATCATTGAGAGCTTGAATACTAGTAGTTATTTGTAGGAATGGCAATTGCATTTGCTTGACATTCTAGATCCCCATCCATGCAACAGTCTTTTGAAAGTATTTAGATAATTCATACTGAAACATTTCTCTTTCAGTTTTTCTATAGCCAAAGTTATTTCCCCCTTCCAGTCAGCTTCAACAAGTCTTGGCTGAATTTAAGCTGAATGTGAGCATCTAACTTTCACACAACTTGACAATAAAATATATATATTTTTTAGGCATTTATATTTCTTTATACATGATAAAATCTGTAAATACACATTAAGAGATGATTAGGTGGAATTCTTTAAAATTAAACCTACTCATGCACAATATCCAGGTTTCCATGAATCCACACTTCCTGCATCTCTAAGGATACGAATGCTGAGCATTGTATTTTATTCAACTGAACACATAATATACATTGAAGTTTTAGCTGTAATAAAGGCACTTTCACAGCTCTATTTTGTTCTGCTGTATTCAGATTCTGCTCCCCTCCCTGTGTCTATCAGCATGGTAATGAGACCCGCAGTGAGCCACAGCTCAATTAAATTCCTAAAAACTTGGCAAGTACTGAGAAATCTAAATAAACTACCTGGTAGGCTTGAGAGGACTAACACTCCTCAGTTTGCACTGCTACAACTCGATAAAATAGATCCAAAAGATCCAGCCATGTTTTCCAGAAGTTTTCTGGCATGTAACCATTTTCCTAGCTATTGAGAAACACACCTACCAGAACACATGCTAGTTTTGATGGTTCCCATAGTCAGCATTCTGTGAAAGAATATATGCAAAAAATATACTTAACAATAACTAAGAGTGTCTTAGGTAGTTGAGGGGAGAAAATTGAAAGTTTCTGCAACTATTCAGTCACCAGGTGTATTTTCAAGCACGTAAACTGGCAAATAAGTGATAATTTATATTTTTTAATTGGATGATAAAAAAGTACATAATTTGATACTTAATTTCTGCTAAAATGTCAAACAGTACCTATACTATGCACATACATATTAATAAATATAAATATAGTTAGGCTGCATTCCCCTATCAGTCAATTGAAGATCAATAATCAGCTCACCCAAAGAATAATAAAAGGCTGAGCGGTGGAAAAGAACATTCATTAACTGTCTTCACTCCCACAAGGTCTAGGAAAAAATATATCGCTTGCAAAATTCCCTGAGGGCTAACAAATTAGGGCTCATGTTTAACAAAATTCCTAAACTATATGTTATCAGGAAAAGGTTTCTCATACAAAACCTCGTAGTTTCTTTCAGCTGCTTCCTCTTCCTAACCAAAGTTGATTTGAATTTTTGTTGATTAAAACTAGGAGAGTTCTTATCTAAACCTCCTCCTGACTTACACTATTGAATCATCTGGAACTACACAAAAGACAGCTAAATGTCATTAGTACACTACATAACCCTCACAGCTTGTGCCTCATTAATAATAATTCAGACTACCTTATATACTTCAACATAGCAGTGCAACTTTCCTTTTTGTGTGTGTTCAAGAGAACAAGACCAGAAAAATTAGGAATTTTTTAATTTTTGAAACCTTCAGTGTGCAAGTGAATGCAAACCATCCAAATATAGACGACCTATTTCTGCTAGTTAAGGGCACACACCAGGACACCATGTCAAAGGCGACATATCCCATCTGCAGAAGCAGCAATGTGGACATTAGGCTGATTGCAGTCCAACACACTTTTCACTTCTCAAGGTACTGTAGAGGCAGACTGAAAGGAAGGTAAGTTATAGCTTGTTGCTACATTGTTTTTCTGCTGCTGCTTTTCAATGTAACTCTACCTTTGTTGTGGTATATTTTGTTTCTGTTTTTCCCATATCACGGTTCAAATCACATACTTCAAGACTTTTTTTTTTTAGCAAAATCTATGGCAACTAGATCTCCTCCATTAGATAACTACCTTATAAATTACATCCAAGAATTTCCTCCCAACTGAATGAGCCTTGTGTAATTGTATGTGCATATTTTCACCCAACAACTACTGAACTTGACATCTATTATTTATATTTTAAAAAGAACTTGAAATATACTAAGCACCTAGAAGGTTCAAAAATACCAGGGGCCAAGGAGAGCAGACCAATTAATGCCCCCATTAAGGGTAAAGTTGTGGTTTGAAGTCCCAAAGAACAGTGTAAGTGATAGCATGACAGCCAAAAACCTTAGCTGTGAGAAGCCTGTCTCAGTTCATTGCTTCTTCAAAGAATCAAACCTCAAAACATGAAAGAGTTAATGATGTTGGCTTAAGAACTGCCACTGTAAAATAAAACTTTTAAATAAATATCACAGCTTTTCTGAATGCAAATTAAAATCTGCATAAGTGACACAAGCAGCAAAGAGCAAATATGGTCACTTGACAGAGGCACTGTCATTCTTAAAGCTTATTTGTCAATTCTGGCTGCAAATTTGTAAATTATTTACTTCATATAATGTTAGGTACCAAAGAGCATCTACAAAACATTATTATGGACAAAATAAAATTAATACAGTTAGCATTTTTGAACCACCATAATATTTCCCAAAATAACAACATAAGAAACTAAAATGCAATCCTATATGTGTATACAGATTAAATGCAGCACAGGCTCCTTTGGGCTAGGAATTAATCCAAACTGTCCTAGGGAAACTAGCTACACAACAAAACAGCTCAAAATATCTCCTCTGGACAATAAAAAATCCATCCTTCTGACAGGAGATAAGAGAAGACGCTAGCTTTTTCTTACTTTCAATAGTGTTATAAACACAAACATGATTGACAGGAAGAAGATCCAACGAAACCACCTTTATGCTAAAGAGAAACTCAGCCTGTTCCCATCCAATTCCTTTGTCATTTGCTTAGTATTCAGAAATTAAGAAAAAAGCTAAAAGGTGAAACAGAGACACACAGAAATTTACACTTACAAAAGCAAAAAATACAAGAGCGAAAGGACTCAAGCCAACCACTTCTGATGTATTAAAACATACAACCACAACTGTTCTGCACCTTAAAATTAATGCTCAAAATGTCAGGAAGTGTATTTCCAGATGGGAAACATCTAGAGAAACAGAACATCACTTTCTCTCTTGACCTGTCAGGATCATTTTGCACATTTTTAAAATGAAAACAAGGGTTTATGAAGCAAGAGGAAAAGTGAAAGTAAAAGATATACCTCACAGTCTGTGACTTTACAAACTGCATCATCTAATACCACCTATAGCAAAAGAACACAAGAATGACCTGACTCTAGCCTGAGCTGCCAGCTTGCATTTTAGTCATGCTGAAAACAAGTCAAGAAGAAACAGAACATTATGTACAGAAAGTTATTGACTTTAGAACAGGGTGGCAGAGAATAATTCAGGTTCTCAGTGGGAATTATGTGCCTAATTGGAAACATAAGCAGGAACATGGTTATCACAAAGTGAAAGTAGCACCCCAAGAAACAGGACGATCATACGGCAGGAGTTTCATTCCATGCTGCACTTAGCACTGTAATTTAATTCCTGTGGGTACCAATGGTGAGATTGCCTTTGAACAAGCTTATGCAACTAAAGCACTCGAGGTGGTTTAATGACTTTGCACCACCACCAAAATAAAGTATTTTTCCATGTTGGCATCAAATAAAGAACTACTGATTCATATTAACAAATAGAAATGTTTGTTACTGAGAAGAAGAAGAAAAAAAGCAGCTTCTGACAGAACTTTTGAAATTATGGATTGAGTCCTGCCTGCTCAGCCCTCTCCAAAACTTCAATATCTCAGCCACGAATCAAATCAAATCAATTACTCAATGTTTGCAGCATATGCTAGCTAGACTTGCATTCTGCCTAACAGCACAAACAATACCAAAACTGATTTGTTTGCTCAGTTCTCACAGCTATTTTCCAAAGGACAGAATGAGAGAAGTCTAAAAGACTCCACGGAGTAGTACAGAAGCAGCTAATTGTTTCTAGTATTAGATGTACACCTCATAGGCAAGAAAACACTGGTGGGTCCTTTCTGGTGGAAACCAACTTGAACACGAGCCCACAATGTGCCCTTGTGACAGAGAAGGGTAATGGTACCCTGGACTGGATTAGGAGAAGTCCTGTTAGCAGTTCAAGAGAGGTGATCCTTCTGCTCTCCTCAGCATTGATGAGGCCAAACCTGGAGTGCAATACCCAGTTCTGGGCTTCCCAGTATGAGAGAGACACCCAGTTCTGCAATGTGTCCCCAGGTATCATGTATCATGCCAGAAGGGAGTACCGGAGATAATTCAGAAAACAACAGTATCGTAATTTAAAAGACTGAAAAACATAACTTGAGAGTCCCAAAGAAAGCTGTCAAAAAGCAACCGAGCCACACCTAAGCATTTAGTTAAACAACAAAAAGTTGATACCAGAAGACAGACAATTCTGGCTTTGATTTTGCAGACAAATGTGTAAAATGATACAAGTGCTAAAAGTCGAAAACAAAACTAGACACGTTTAGCAGCAGGGTTATTCATCATGTTTTACTTGGTTTAAAGACTGCAAGGATAATTAAACACCTAAACAAGATCAAGTCTTGGTGTTTTTTTTGTTTGGGTTGTTTGTCCTGTTTTATGCCAAAAGGCGTAATTTTTGGACAAGAATTAAATTTCAAGAACTCCAATGTTCAAAATGACATTAAGTTCCCTTGAAGATCTCTGAAAACTGTTATCCACAATCTTTACTGCAGTTACGGTCAGGCTCTGATAAGTGCAGTATGATATAGGACATTCCAGAGCTTCTCTACGACAAGCATAGGAAACCAAAGAATTCCAGTTGGTTTTGGAAAGAAATCCTGCATTTTTTGAAGACAATACCATGTTATTTGTCCAAAGAAAACAGCATTGTAATGTATTTCTTCCTTTAAATTATGGGCATTTGCAACACTTTCTCCTACTGATCTCCAAGAACCTAAACTCAGACATGCTAGATATGTTCTTCATTTGTCACATCATCTTATTTAATGAGGAGACAGCAGAGTTTTGAAACTTACTTTAGAGAATCTAGATAATCTCAAATTAAGTAAAACAGAAATATGTGACAGCTGTGAACTCAAGTTGATGTTTTTTTGTAAGATCTTGCTTGTTTCCCCTAACTTCCCCCCCCCCC
>VWZF01001128.1:1899312-1958253 GCA_013396755.1 Sclerurus mexicanus
CCCCCCCAGCATAATCTCTTTTCTACTCATGCTTAGAAGAAACACTGTCCTGGAAGGAAGTGCTTCTTCTATTTGCTACAGAGAAATTACAGAGATAAGCTGAATAAATGACAAAATGCAAAAATTATTGTATCTATAGTGCTTTTGCTACAGCAAAATTTGTACCATTTTCTATCACATAGACAATAATCATAAAATCATCATTTCAAATCGGCGTGTCAAAACTTCAGAAAAATAATTACTGTACAAGACCAAAGAAAAATGGGAAGACTGAGTTTTCTTAAGTGGTACTTACACCAAGAGCAGCTTGGTAGGTAACTTCTGACGGGAAGGTAAATGAAGGCCCTGTTGTGACTGGGCTGCTCGGCGGTGGAGTCACAATTAGCCCTGTAGTACCAATATGAACCTGTGAAAGAACAAAAACCCAGCAGAGTCAGTTCTGTGTATAATAAGAGCTAGTTTTGACACGGCTGTAAGCTTCATGGTCAAAATTACCAGTGGTCTACTACCTGTAACCTTAAAATAGAGCTAATTTTTTGTTAGAGACTCACACAAACAGTATCGGACCACACCGATTGCTTTTTTCCCCCCATCCTGACATTTCTGAAATCTTGGAGATATATTAAATCAGCAATGTGAAACACACTTTTACCAATGTCAGTTTTCTTTTTTTCCCATAACAGGCTGTCAGATCCCAAAGATGTGCAAATAAAGCAGATTTACTAGCTCATGTAGAACACCACCAGTACTTGTTAGGCTCCATTACTATCTCTTTTCCCAAAGTGTAATCGCTATGTGAAACAGCCAACTGTTCATGAACTACTAAACAAATAATAAAAGTCAGATAAATATTTCTACTTATCACAACCAGATTAATATGGTACATTCCTTGAATACATGTAATCTTCAAGCTGAATATTTTACTTTTACTAGCATGCACTTTATTAATATTCATTATTTATCCAATTCAGGAAAAAAAATCAAGAAATCAAATCACTCCAGTTTCTAGTTTCCACAGTTGAATAAAAATCTTTCTGGTGCTTTAGAAAATAACAACTGTGAAAAAAACTAGCCTACGAGACCAAAAATATTTACTATATTAGAAGTGTTATAAAATATTTTCCTTAAATGTTCACGTGCTGGAAGTGTTGTGAAAGCATATGTTTAATATTAATTACAAACAATTAATAATTTGAAATAGGTAAACTAACAAGATCAGAAGCCTTTACGGTTATAGTTGATTTCATGTGAGTTACCTGAGAAGGGGCACTACAGGAAAGTCCTGTCAGCTCACTTATGCGGGCTGCTGCGGTTGGGTTGCTGGAGCTGATGAGGACAGGAGGACTAATTTCCATCGAGTGGCGGTTCTGAGAAGACTGTGAAGCCTTGTTGGACATGGTGAGAGAGGTAAAAGAGTGTCGTTTTTTGGTGTTTTTCTTAGTATCTGTGTGCTTTTGGGTTGAATTGTTGTGGGCTGCCCCAGAGGTACCTTCTCCAGAGTCACTGGCAGAACCTGAGGGCTTGTCCAATTCTATCAGCTGTTTGGCTGCTGTGTTAAACTACAAAAAAACAGTAACACATTAGTATTTTTTTTATTTATAAAAATCAGCTGAATGTAACAAAAAATCTATTTTCCTTTCATGAATAATATAATAGAATTTAAACCATGCAAATTAAAGCTGTGACATACTGACTTACTCTACAAATTGGTCATTACAGAGTTACAAATCATTCCCCACAAGTTCAACACACACTCTTGGGCTGGTGTGGACTACCCATCAGAGGTAAAATTTCAATCAACAAAGGACATAATGCTGCAGTCCAGACAATAATTCAGCAATATCCACTGCCTATGTCATCTAGAAGTCAGGCTAAATCATAGCATTCCACTTGGGTCTTAGAATATAAAAATCTGGGTTAAAAATATTTTGAATGTCTATTTAATTTTAAGCCTTTTTTTGCTTTTATTGTATGACATAAGCCCACACCTTCGCATGTGGGCTCTTGAAGGTATTCTTCCTTGTACCCCTTGGTATTTGTGCATACCCTTAACACTACCAGCAGTAAAAATCCAGGCTTCCTAAATGTGGGTTTAAGAGCATAGTAGGACAGCGTAAATAACTAGCTGTATCAGTGTACTGCCTGACAATTGCTATCCATACAGGCATAAGATGGCATAAGGATAAAAGAAATGCATATGGGCAATTTTGTGGAAATACCTTTCTGAAATGCAGAGGCAGCATCTCTGTGCCTAAGAACCCTCTAATGGATTTTTCATTTTTGTAAGCTTTGCTAATGAATTTGTGTTCACAATGAGATTTTCTATCTGCTCATTTGTTACAACAATACAACAAAAAGTACAAACAAATCCTTCTTTTTGAATGAAGCAATGTGGAATCCCACACATTTTCTTCTTACAATGAAATGTAAGCTATGTGATGGTGGGGGAGGAGGGGGAACCAACAAACAATCCCTCCTACATTTTTCATATACCCTTTAGTTTCAGAAAATCTTACCTATATTTTAGAGCTATTAGAAATAATAATGCCAGTGCTCTCATTTATTCATAAGCTGAAGTAACACCGGCACCAGTTTTCTGAATATGTACCATTAAATATGAATACCATTACTTGGATAAGTGCAGCTGATTTTGCAGAAGGGAAAAATATTTTCTGAAGAACATCATGATGAAAGAATGAAAATTAGTCACTATGGAATCACTATTTCTATTTTTCAGCATATTGTTTATTCTATTTATTTTACCCATTTTCCCACAAGTCTTGAGATACCTACTACACTCATGAAGAGTTTTAAAGCAGTATTTTACCCCACCAAAACTTTACTAGACAAATAACAAATCATTAATCATGATAGCATCGACACTGCTCCCAGAAATTACTAGCTTATACTCTGAACACAAGTAGATTATATAAAGTAGTGTAAAAGAACAAAGACTTTTTTTTATATAAAAAAGATTTTCAAGTGGTATTTGAAAGGTATCATCTGGAAGGAAATTTCATGCATATACAGAAAAAAAGACAAAATTCAGAACCAGAAGTACTATAACAATGAGGAGTTGACATAAAAACCATTTAGGGCCTAGGAAAAACTACACAGAACATAGTGCAATGAAGGAGGGGCATAATGGGGGATTTGAAAAAGGATATGAAGATGAGAACGTAGCATTTTTTTCCTAAATGTTCTTACTGTTGGTTCTTTAGAAGGCAACTGGAGAGAACAGAATCCTAGAATGGTTTGGGCTGGAAGGGACCTTAAAGATCATCTAGTTCCAACTCCTCTGCAATGGGCAGCAACACCTTGCACCAGAGGAGGTTGCCCCATACAACTTGGCCTTGAACACTTGCAGGAATGGGGCATCCACAACTCTGGGCAATCTGTTCCAGTGTTTCATCACTCTTACAGTAGAGAATTTCTTCCTAATATCTAATCTAAACCTACTGTATTTCAGTTTGAATCCATTCCTCCTTGTCCTGTTCTTGTCCCCCATGCTCTTGCAAAAAGTCCCTCTCGACCTTTCTTGGAAGAAGGAAGGATACGAGAAGACAACATCAAAGCAGCAAACAGTGTTAAGAAAAAGGTGGATGCTAGATTTTCCTTCCTGTTAATACTGGAGATGGATCATATGGACAAAACAATCTTGTATTGCTTGCATAGCACAGAAGATATAATCACAAGGTCTTCTCCCATGAGGATTGTTTTAAAATGATTATTGAATTTAAAATTTAGAGCAAACATACTTTTAACAGAGCAGAGAAAACATAATTTTCTTATAAAGCACTGATGTGAGGCTGAAGGATATAAAGCAAGTAGAATATGAGACCAAAAAAGCCTACTCTGCTGTTTGGCCTATCAGGGTCCTTATTCGTCATCATGGAAGAACATGCAGGCTATTCAAAGACTAATAATTTTGTGTATTTTATACATTTTAATTTTTCCCATTGATATTGAAATTCTTCATGCCCTTCCTGAGAATCTGTGTATTTCATACTGTCTGAGACAATGGCTGCAATCATTTCTATTCTTATCTAATGTACTTCCTTATTAGCAAAGAGCCTGTTCACAAATTATGGCGATCAGGGAAAGAAAAGCAGTACTTATTTCTCAAACAAGAACTGCCTAATTGAAAAAGTTAAGGGATCACCCAGGAATAAAAAGGAAGACCAAAAGCCACTTTGCTAACAGCACCCTGAAGTATCTGCTACACCTGATTATGTTTGTTTGCCTCTTGAAGATATCAAGGCCTACAGAATCTGATTTTTCTATACAGCGAGCAACCTATTGGGGAAATGTTAAAGCTTGCCCTAGGGATCGATTTAAGACTGATTCAAATATAAGCAGCATACTGAGCTTTCCTATGCAGAGAAGAAAGCACAGGACAGCTGCATGAACCTGAAGATGGAAAAGAACTGGTTACTGGCCTTCTCTTAGAAGTAACCTAAGGAGAACAACAGCAGCAGAATATTCTGCAGAGTGTAGTTTACTTCGTCCTTGAGAAGAGAAATTAAGAACTTGCATGCATTCTCTAATGACATGGCCAGCAGACATTCAAGATCACCAAGGGAACGCATCCAAGTCATTCTATGAAGTCTTTCATATGGCATTCCTTTCTGCAACAAATCCCCATGTATCTGGGCCCATATTTGCTACATCAGTTTTCTTCCTGAACAGATGTGTTTTCACTGAAGCTTTTTTGCTTTCACTTTTACCACTTCTATAAAAACTTTTGTGAGTTTGTTTTTTTTGTGGGTTTGGTTTTTGTTTTGTTTTGGGTTGGGTTTCGTGGGTTTGGTTTTGGGGGTTTTTTTGTTTGTTTTCTTTTTTTCCCCATTCAGCAAAATCTTTGCTGTAAGGGGGAGCCTGGAATCCAATGGTCTTCCCACCAAAGCCCAGGAAACTTCCCAAACGGGGCAAGACTGAGGTGGCTGACCGAGCCACGCCTCAGTGCTGTGGCATGGGTTGAGGACAGCAGATAGCCTTCCACCTCCTGGCAGCCATCTGGAGACATTATCAAGGACACTACCACGCAAGACCTATTTCAAAGTCTTTTATAGTTGCACTCTGCTATATTTATTTTGCAAGTTAATTCAGGTGTTCTTCACTCAAACAAAGTAGTTGGAATTAAAATACAATTTACTAAAATTAAGGGAAAGCACCATCTTCTTTCTCCAATGATCTTTCAATTCACGCTCATCATAAGTTTTTACTTGTGCAATTTTATCACTTCACCTTACATCAGGGAGTTATTTTTCCACATAACCAACATTTTTAGTCAAATTACAATTTTTAGACACTTTCACATATATTTGGAAACAAAAAAGTAGAACGTCAGTGAAACTAAGGCAAACGGTGTCCTTATTGGATGTTATTATTTATGCTAAGCATCAGCCTGGAGGACAAATGACATCTAAGAAACCTAAATTCAGCTTTGCAATTAAAGTTCCAAAACAAATATATTCTGTCCAAATCAGTGGAAGAATCATTTCACATACAGATTCTTGAACAGATCACAATCATGAGCAAAGCCGAATTTATATTAATTTTTGAAACAAATTAAATACTCTGTATTGCAGGTTCTGGCATAAGAAACAACAGTTACCTCTTGGATAAATTTTCTGGTTTAAGTTTCAAGCAGGCAGAACAGTCAAAAAGTAAGGGAAAGTTTCCATAAAAGGTTTTATCTTATATTTCTGTGTACAAAAGTCTGATACTTTTCCAAGCACATTAAAAAAAAGATTATATCATCTAAAAGTGATAGAGAAAGTTGAGCCTATTAAGTACAATATTAAAAAGACAGTGCTAGAAATCCAGCCCAAAAAACAATCTGAAGTGCACAAACACAATAAAAAGTATCTTTTGAAATAAAATAGTAAGTGAAAGACATAAGAGATCAGACTAACAAATACTGAATCATAAAATGTTCCTCCAGGCAAATTTGTCCTCAAATACAATGAGAGATTTTCATGTACTTCAGCATTATCTAAAATTTTACCCTGTGACCTCATTGTACAAAAAATATCACAATTATTACACCTATACTACAGAATAAACATCGCAGCTTACACTAATTTTATAGTTAATGACTTCAGAAAATCTCTAGTAAATGGAGCTACTAATTCACATTTTTAAACAAAAGGATGCAGACTAATATACACAAGGCAAAAGATGTCTGTCATTATGACCAACATAGACAGTGATTAAAGGATTGGGAAATACAGTGAAAAATACCACATAAAAATCCTTTAAAAATATTAATTACTTGCCATCTTCAGTGTCTTTCATAACATAGGTAAGAATGGTTTGCTATATCTGTTTGTATCAACTGTCTGTATATTTTACAGAACAAGGGTTATATACTCTCAGAAATCAAGTATTTCAAAATTCAAATCAATAGTTTACTGCACATCTCACTGCTCTTCACCACAGGATGTATTTCAGTTTAGTATACGCTGAAAAAAACCAATTTATTTGATTTCAAGTATCTCTTTGGGTATAATCTATCACTCCAGACTTCCCATACCACTTTAGTGGGGATTTGAGAGAATGTACTCAAGTGTTGGTGTCTCTTCTAAAAGGCTTAATTGAAAATACATTTTCTTAGTTGATGGAATCAGTATGAAAACATTAACAGTGAAATACATTTTGTGACTATCATTTTTACATTTTTTGTCAAGACTGTATCTCCATTTTGTAGACTTTTATACAGACAGGAATGTAGTTGTTAGCTAAACAGTTAGCCCAAGTGCCAGCACTAGGAAAGGGCTTCTTCTAACTCAGCTAAGTAATTTAGTTTGAAAACACACTACAAAAAGCTTTAGTGGCTGAACTGAAGGGGCAGTTAATTGCAAGAACCTAGGAAAGAACACCCAAAGGCAAGAAATTGTTAAACTGGCTTTTAAAAACTTCTTAAACTGAAGACAAAATTGCACTAAGCAAGCTGAGACATTTTTGGTCTTGTTTTTACAGTCACGTGAAATCTACTATCCCTGGCATCCAGATCCTGACATCAAGCAATAAAAATAAATACATGTATCTGCCCTTTTAAAAATAATAAATTTTATGTTGGTTGAAAGCAGTAATGTTTTTTGAGGTTCCCACCTTATCCTGGCATTCAGAAATTGAATTAATAAAACCTGACTTGATTCTTAGTACAGTTACACATTTCTTCTGTGACCTGAAGCACGTATTTCTCATCCCATAGGTAATGGGAAAATACTTTTTCCTTTGATCATTCTGCCTCATTTATTTAAATAAAATACTATCTGTGCAGGAAGTGTATCATACCAAATATCCACAACAGAATTATCTACCAGAAAAGGACAACACTATTCCAAACCTCCTTTCTGTAATGCAAATTTGAATAATCATTGTTGCAGCTGTACACACTGTTCCTAATCACTGATGTCTTTCTATATAGAACATACAGCTTTCAACCCTTAAAACTGAAAAAGTTGGGGAAATTTTCTCAACTGCTACCTCTTCGTGTAACTTGCTGTATTCCTGAAATGCAGGAAGATACAGAAGCTTTTGTATACAACTGTGTCGGATGTAAAAGCCGATCCTTTACCTGTTTAACAACAGCCTGTATTCTT
The DNA here is from genome assembly GCA_013396755.1 of Sclerurus mexicanus. Lineage (NCBI taxonomy): Eukaryota > Metazoa > Chordata > Aves > Passeriformes > Furnariidae > Sclerurus > Sclerurus mexicanus. The sequence goes on from VWZF01001128.1 coordinate 1,906,923, forward strand.
TGACTGCCCAGTTGTGCTAATTTGGTTTTGAGAGGCAGGTATTAGGGACAGTGCAAAGCTTACAATTTCTCTGATTTCATTTTGTGGCTAACCGTGGTTTGTGATTGACTGCATGACTCTAGTATTAACAAGAGAACATAGTGACTGCCTCCAAGTGCTCTCATTTCAATTCCATTCAATGAAAATAGGTATCAAATAGCTAAGTGAAAATCACTGGTTCAACTGCTGAGGTCATTAACTTTCCTAAAGAGTATTTTAGGTCTAAGATTATTTATATCTCAGGTTATTTTAGAATCATGACCAGTACTGATTATTTTTCTTTTCAGAAAATTAAATACACAGGGGGCACAACCTTACTGAGGACCTAGCTTTACTCACCTCAACATAAGAAATCGGAAATATTCCTATTTTGTCAGCCAGCATTCCTTCAGCCCAGTTTTCATCCACACGGCGAATTACAGTCAGAACATCATCCTGTGTGAACATGCAGTGATTATGTCTCCCAGCTCTAATTTAACTTCTAATTTAATTTTCTTCCATAACAGAGGGGTATTCAGAGAAGGCAGTACATGGACAAGAACCACAAGGAAGAAGGCACTTTGTAACAGGAGCATGCCACTTTTCGGGTTGAAGTCAGTTCAAGCTGTTCCTTTTGCTATTTTGTCAGAGTTCAACTAACTGCCCACATCTCAGTGATGTGACTTCGTCCACAGTGCCAGACTTCCTGTTGTGTTCAGTCCATGTTACATCAGCCCCCCTTAAGTCCTTAGCATTCATCAACAGAACCACAATCCTTTTCCTTCTCAACTGACTCATTACTTAATCTTCCCTAGATGTTGCTTTTCTACTTAAGTACTTAAGAACATTGGTAAGTGATATGACTTCTTTCACATCTACGGTTTGAGAGTTTCTTTATAAGATGGAATGCTTTTAATTTGTAACATAGGTTATTTCTTGTAAATTAAGAACATCACTACTTCAATTACAAAAAATTGCATTCTCAGAAATAAAACCTCAGAGAAATTATAGGTAATTTAGAAAGAGAAGGCAAAACTAATCAACATAGGAGAAATACTTGCAGAATTACTTGCCCTTTTCATATTTGTGCAGGTCCATTAAAAAATGCAGACAAGACTACAAAACAGTTGTATTATTTCTTATCCAAGTGAATGAAATTATTAAAATAAAATAGCAATTGTATTCTCTTGTTACCTTTGCAAATGGTAAACAGTCTTTATCTGCTTCCTTGTCTTTTACTTCAAAGTCATAAAGTGCTTTGCACTGAGGCGGAGGTTGAGGTAAAGGTTTAATAATCTGAACAAAATTGGTAGGAAAAAAGCCATGGATGCCGTTGACTTCTCCATGATACCAATTTTCATCCACCTGTCGACGTAAAATGATGATGTCTCCTTTACTGAATTTAAGATCTCCAGGTTCTTTTCCCTCGTAGTTATACAATGCTTTGGCACATGGTAACTGAGGTACACCCTAAAGAAGAAGCAAAATATAATAAATCACTAGAATTTGATAAGCATTACTAAACAGAAGTTATTTTTTTTTTTCTGAATGAAACCGTGTAAAACTGCAAAGTAAAATTACACACAATAAAAACATTTCATTGCAACAATTCTACTGATTTTACCCAAACATGTAGGAAGAGCTTTGGTTTTATGCAGTCTTAACATCCCCTGGATTTCATTATGATTTTTAATACTGCTACAATATTGCTAGGCACAAGAGAGGCAAAAATCCCTAAAAATCCCTAATACTTTAACCCTCATGTACTAACTCACTAAGATTAAACATTAAAAAATAAAAAACAACCAAACCAAACCAACCAAACTGGAAAGCAATCTGACCACTTGAGAGATCTGACAGAAAAATGCTGCAAGAAAATACAGCACTAGAATAACAAATTTCCTATAAGACCTTTCAGACGTTTTTCCTGTCTGACTTTCTTATTATCATCCTTACCTTATTTACTTCATGGGCAGAGAATACTAAGGATGAGGACATAATAGGTGAGAAATTTAATCCTGGGGTAACTCTTGTAATTCCATTATTTATTTAAAATCATAGCTAAAAAGAATTACTGGAAAAGATCTGTTGAAGGTGTGTATCCTTGGGTTTCCTTCACTTGATTCCTCCATAATGTCTGACAACTATAGGTCATTGGTACCGGTCCTGAATGTATTTTAATACTGTCACCCTCCCTTATATACACAGCAAGTATTATTTTTTAATTGCTTGGTCTGTGCCTCCACATTTTGCAAGAGTGAGCCATAAAACTCTACAACTTCTAGAGTTACAGATGCTGCCTTCAGAACCCTCTTTTCTCTCCTAGAGGGGTGCTCATCCCCTTAATGATGCGAACAGCAGTAACCTGCATTACTAATACAGTCTTTCCAAAGCTAAGGCAGCATTTACAGTCACATAGGGCACAGTATTTCACATCTTTGATGCCAACCCTTATAGAAAAGGCAAACTTTAGTGAATGCTGGTGATATTATTCACCACATCCACCCCATGGTATGTCTCTCCTTTCAAGTCTTCTAACAGCTCAGATTGTAAACTGGAGCTGCACTTGCAATATGTCAAGAAGTACATACACAATGCAAGGAAATTCTCAGAATTATCACTTTTTGTCTGTCCCACTGGGCAGAAGAGAGTGTTGATAATTCATTTCACATTTAACACTTAAAATTTTACCTTTCAATATAACCCAATTTGTTTAGACATATTTAATTTTTGTGCATGCATATTAATAATGTTTCAAATGGATAAATAATATCTCAAAGATTAGCTTATTTAATAAGTTTTTTTTAATATAACAACAGTCAAAGGAAAACCCTATGTATATAAAGGTACAGAGGAGTATGATTTACATATGAATAGAGGCAAATAACAGGTCATTCTATTGCATCCAGGATCGCTATGAAGAATATTTTATTAGCAGGATCCATGCAATTGTTCACAGTTGGTGATCTTCACAGTGAGGCAAATCATATTTTTCTTCATGATCACACTTAATTGCATCAGCGCACAATGCGCACACTACTGGCATGCTCTGTACAAACCTGGATAGAGAAAAAAACACCAACTACAGAATTTGTGGGCCTCAACTGTCTGAGAGGAAAATTAACGGTCACAATAAAAGAAATGAAAAATAATATACATATGTATTTTTTAGTGTTATGTGGTCTTTGTGGAGCAAACAGAATGAGGGAAGCAATCAGTGTAGATGGAATGAGAACAAGTACAGAGAGAGAACTGTGGGGGAGAGGAAGCAAAAAGAAACACCTCTAGACAAGAGAAGACACACCATTTGTTTAACCCTTTCCACCACAATACCAAAAAAACAAACAAAAATTAAAGCCCTTCAGTGATTACAAACCAAGAATTACTTGGCAGAAAGAGGGCCCCAAGCGATTATGGCTACTACAAGGCACATACATCTCTCTTGTACTGGAGGTGATAGCTTCACTTCTCCTAGGAACTGCCCCGTTGACTTGGGAGAAAGCTTTCTGTGTCCACGTACTGAGGAATAACCTTTAGATTAGCACTGTGTATAAAGTACAGTTGGAAAAAAAATCATGTCAAAGTGATCAAACTCATCAGTTAGTCACCATTTAATTGTTAGAACTCTATATTGCATTTATGCAGTTTATCACAAAGCCTTCCATGAACAATTCTGCATTCAAATGTACAAACATCTGCTTGTGTTTTACAGAAAGTTCCTTTCCCAGTGTATAGGTTGATTTCTGCAAAGCTTGTTTCCCACATTAAATAGAAATGGTTCCAGTCCGTAATTTCTAACAGAACAAAGTTCAACAAAACACACAGTTCCCAGCTGGACTGCCAGGGATTAAAGAGAAATAGTTAAATGACTCAGAGGAGAAGTGAATGCCTTTTCCTTCTGTCCCAGGGGGAGAGGGACGTGAAGAGGAGTGGATGCAAAGGGGAGTGTGGTTCTCAGGGGAACAGTACCAAGAGCCCCCAGGCACTGTGCTCACATCCCTCCTCCTCTGCACAACCTGGGAGCTGCAGCTCACGGCCGCCCAGGCCCTTGTGGTTAGCAGCCTGGGGCAGCTCCGGCCCCCCTTCTGCCCCTCCGGCTGTTCACCAGGAGACATGGCCACAAGGATACGCCGAGGCAGAGCTTACACTTCACTCCATGTCTCTCACTTGGCTAAACATGAAAGGAAGGCTTTGGAAGAAAATCTTTGCAGCCTACCCTTAGGTTTACAGCTGTCACTTACCCTGTCAGCAGTAACAACAACAACAACGATAACAACAACAACAAAACCCAGACAAAAACCATTTTAGGAAATTAAAATACAAAACTCAGAAAGACTCCATGCAAAATAGGTTTCTTAGAATTATTTCCTTAGTCCTCATGCAAAATCCTCATGCAAAAATATCTGAACTTCTAATGCTACTGCATTTTACAAACCATTTAAATTCATTTTTAGCTAAGGTATGGATATACATACATTTCACGTGCCAGATTCCTTTAAAGAAAATAATATATGATGACATCGAAACAAATGGCTTAACAAGAATAAGAAAGAATGCATATACAAGGCTATATATGAGGCTCAAGTTCCTCAGATTTCTTCCCCTAACCCAGATATTTTGTCTTAGAAACCTACAGAACTCACAATTTTACTCTTTGGATTTATACTTTGTTTTCAGTCACCTTATTTCGAACTTTATTTTTTTAATGGACAATATGCAACTGTATGTATTTTTCATAAGCTTAAGCCAAGAGAAACTCATGCCTGCACAGAAACACAAGATCTGATTTCCTTTAAAAAGGAGTTTCAGTGGCAGAAGCCCAAATGTAAATATGCTTACACTGGCATAAAACAGTGTTCATTCTGTAACTTATTGCACTTGGAGAACCAGCATAAGCTAAAGTAGCAAAAATAGTAAAACCCCTCCAAAGGAAATGAATGGAACAGATACTGGGACATCTGTATCTCTGTTTCCTTCCAAGCCTCCCCAGACACGGTGCTGCTGGTTGTCACTTCTGCAAGCAAGCAAGCAAGGCATTCCCTGTTCTCAGACTGCAAGACTGGGAAGTGGCCTAGGCTTCCCTGTGAGCCACTTGAATTCATCCAGAATATCTATGCTGCTTTCATCTGTCTGAGGTTCTTAGACACTGAGTGTCTTCAAGAGGCCAGGAAATCCTCTTTTTATAGAAGTGCTGTTTATGTCAGTAGTAAAACAGACAAAAACAGCTTTCTGAAACTGTCTACATGGACAACCAAAGCTCTATCAGCCTTCAAAAAAAGCCAGCCTCCTCAGACACCTCAGCAGCAGTTTCTAGGTCTACCTTTCTTACCTTTCTTAAGCTTTCTTAACCCCTAAAAACTGGAAGTTACTATCCCTTTGATCCATGTTGTAAGAGGATTTTTAATAACCATCAGTTATTTGCAGTTTTCTTACAAGGAAAGACAGAGCATTGATTTTTCTTCACCTACATTTTTATTTTCTTTCCAAGCAGTTTCTAAATCAAACCAGTCACACCAATAATCAGGACAAGATGAGAAATGATCACAAAAAATCTCAAATTACATAGCAATTGAAAGTACAGCAAGTCTAGTGCTACAGAGGTACTTTTTCAGTCAACTCTTCCCCCATCCCGGCAAAGAACCAGTATTGTAAGACATATTTGATTGCCAATGAAAGCTGCCTCTGTATAAGGACAGGAGTTGGTCAATATGCTGCAGTCAAAACTTGTTTGCAAGGCAGATTTGGGTCAAGTGAGTTCTTCACGTGTACATTCTCCAGTAGGTACAGGTACACCCAAGATTTCCTCTTCAGACTCCTAGTCACTCAAACCTTTTGAAGGACAATACTGCTTCTTTTAATATTCTAATCTATTCTCTTTCATATTATTGCTTTCTTGACTCAAATCTTTCAAATGTATCCTTTCTATTATTTTGCTTTCTTGCGTTCTTTGGTCTTTATTAGCTGTCCAGTCCCAAGTGCAGGAACATCCCTTTTTGCATTTATATTTTTTTCATGTCTCTTTCATCTTGCTGGCTCCAGTAACTATTTTCAAGTCTTAATTTAAAGCCATCTGATCTGTGCAGTTCAATTTTCTTTGTTTCAGCCTCTTTTGTTCTTTCTGTACTTGCATTTAAATTTTCACATACTTAAGACACGGAGCTTATGAGAATAATTCACTGAAGACCTTCTGAAATGGCTTATATTAAAGAACATGTTTCCTTAAGTAGGATTTCCTTCTTAAGGAAGAAAACATGCTCCCTGTGTTAAGGTACAGGTATATTGAACCCGAACAAATTAAATGCTCAGTTTTGCAGAACAGACCAACTGAGAGGCGATAACTTTTGAAATTAAGGCTCCCCAGTTCTTATTGAGTTCCTGAACAACAAAGTATCTCCATAATCCAAGAAGAATGCTAAAAGCTGACTCCCTGCATTTACCTATCTCATCTACGGAACAATACAAACAAGGTCAGATTTGTGCAAAGAAAGGCTAACTTGAGTATTATTAATGTGGATCTGACACTAAAATGTTAGTGGAATCACTTTTACATACTACTGCCATCAGAACTCTCTTAGAAGACTGCTGAGGCCATCAGCACAAATGAAATTATTTCTAGTTAAAGTACCTCTGAGATTCCTGCAATCTAGATGATAAAAAAGTAAGATTTTTTTTATGTCAAGAGCCTGTATCACGTTGCTAATATACTGTAATAACCATAAAAACAAACCTTTGGTATCATCTGATATGAATTACTATTGCTCTACTGAATATGGTTAAAAGTCTTTTTTTATATAATAGTGTACTAGATTAAGGAAGTGAGCAATGTTGGTAAGTATATTCATTTCTACTAGTTTCCGATGATACAGTTGTACTAAATGTCATTTTTCTCCACACAGAGTCAAAGCAAATAACCAAATTTTTGACTTAAAAGAGTAAAAAATTTGTTTTGAAATTCCATATTCAAATATGGCTATTCACAGATTGGTACAGCTTTTGATTTTAATAAAAACAGGAGAAGTTGAGCATCAAGAGGAAACTAGCTAGCCAGGTTAGCCTGATTAAAGAGATCAGGTTGGAAAGCCATCTGTGTGCAACTTAACCGTGACCTACATAACAACCATCATTTTGAAGAAAGACTACTCTAGGAAAAATATCAAGGTGCAGGATAAAAAACACAATCAAGCCAACACATTATACTTTTGGAACACATTATACATTTTGTTATACTTTTGGAAAAGCTGAATAAGTGCAATTACTAAAAATTTTAGGATCTTGACAGATGAAGAAATGGAATTATATTTTTACTATTACTTAATTCAACCAAAGTTAAAAATTCTTTAGTAGATCTGCAAAACTTCTCTGCTATTATTACAGAATATGGCAAATTTTCTCCAGGGCTTGTACACAGTAAGTAACACCAGTACTTGCTCTAGATGTAAGAGTGTGTGAAATATCAAAATAGTCTTCATGAATTGTCAAGGTTTCAGCCATCTAACGCAGGTTGACATGCCAAGTGTTCCTAGAGCTCTTTGCCTGACTCCTTGGAGGACTTTATCAATTAACTTTGCTCTTCGCAACTTGCAGAAAAATTTCAGAGCACAGGCTCAGAGAAACCTGTATTTTATTGCAGAAGAGTAGCAATTTTTTATGCGTTCTTTGGAGGCAAACTATCAATGACCTACTTAAAGCAGTCATTTTATTGAAGTCCTTTTCGCTTCCTCTGTCTTAACAGCTTTTAGAAGAAAACATTTTGGCCTTTTTTTCATGTCCCATGTTAAGAAACAAACATAAGGCTGTTTAATATAAGTATGAGCAACTCTCTCCCACAAAGTTGTTTTGAAATTAAAAGCTGGAATATAGGAGAATGAAAGGAATTCAAAAATGTTGCCTTAAGGCCTAAGCAGCCAGACTAATAATATGGAAGGTTAGAAAGGGACATTTACAAAGCTTTCCAAAGGCACTTTGCCCAGTCCCTTTCTGTGTAATACCTGTCTTTGTAAAAACTTTTTTCAAATGAAAAAATGAGTGTCTTCAGAATGCTGCCTTCTTTTCTTTGCCTATTCAAAATGCAAAGTTCTCAGCTACTTGCTTTCCCAAGGTTTATTAACTGAGGAAAATTCCACTGAACTGAGCTCCCAAACTAACAAAACAAGTAAGTAAAATCAGGAAAAAGTGGAGGAGAAAATAATTATATCCTGCAGACAGCATGTCTTCAAATATTTTAACTGTATGCACTTGACAGGTTCAAGACTGCTTCTTTCCACAAGCAAAGAAAAAATGAAACGTGAGGGAACTGCTCTGCACAGGAAAAACTGAGAAGGTAACTTTCAAGATGCAGAAGAGAATTCAAGTCTGCATTCCTGCTGATTTGCATATCAAACAATTCCAATTCTTTAAAAACCTTTTGATTAATTGTTTACTACAAAGCCATTTTGGTTTGAGAAACCCCAGATCCTTGTAAGAATCTAAACAAAACCTTAAAGCATGCACTACATTGAGCTAGGATGTTTATATAAAATAGCTATTTCCAAAAGCAATGATTTGCTTTAACGATCTGCTCTTGTAAGCTGTTCTACCAACATCACTGGTCAAACTGAAAGTGCCACGATTCCCATTGGTTTTCTCTGGGTATGTTATGACTCATGGGCACTTGATGTCTCCATCAAACTGTTAATGTTTCTTGCCCCAAGAAACATTACTGCAGAGCCGTACTGCAGAGCAAATCCCCTAATCTCTTTCAGCACATCAAGTTAATATGCAGAATAAATTCACTCCACTTAAACTCTTCTAGCAGTGTATTTTCCAAAGTGTTCTCCTTTCACATACTATCACCTATGGCATCTGAGACAAGAATACTGCATATCCCGAGAAGAAGGAAAAAGAAAGACACCCACTTCTCTTGGCAAGCATACATCTAAAACTGTGAGACTGGGTGGTGGGACTTACTAGTCCTACTCCAAATTGCCACTAATTTCTGAACATCTCTGAAGAAGTCTCAGTGTGGGGTGGGATGTTAGAATATATCTAGTGTTCCCCAGTCATATCCAGTTTCTCATCATTGAAACCCCCATGAACATCCGAAGTTAAAAAGGTAGGTAATAATGAGTGTTTTGGTAAGTTTGTTGTTTCAAATTCCTCTATCCCTATAAAAGTGCAACAATTACCTCATAGTTATTAGCTTCATCTTTTTAAATAACAATTTGGAAAATGGAAAGTAGATGTAGTAGATTACTGATCCACTAATGCATTTTTATTTTTCTAGCCAGCTTAAAAAAAAGTGACTTATCTTTAAAATGGTAAGACAAAGCCTTTTTTGGGGGAATGGGGGAGTGGGAAGGTGGGGGCAGGGAGCAAGGAGGGAAGAAAAGTGAATTGGAAAAATGTAGCAAGAAATAAAGCAAACAAATTAAAAAATATCACAAGGGGTAAAGTATATGAAGGTCAAGAGCCTGAAAAAACCTGGCAAAAGACTTTGAAACAATATGTCTCAAGTACTTTTCTAAGATACATATATCCCTGAAGCTCAGAGTACAGAACTATCCATTTTTCAAAACACCTAATTGCTAGACAGTACTTCTGTGTCTATGAAGAAGCCTCATTTTGCCCAGTTTTGTAGTGAATGCCTTTCATAACTATTCACTCCCTATCCAAAATCTGTTATGGGAAGTGTAATAACTTTCTGGTGCCAAGAGTTTCTTAAATACCATTTGGTTTTTTTCCCCTTGTTTATTATATGAACATAAAATCACAAACAATAACTACAGAAGAGGAAAAAAAAAGTCCTCTGACTACTAACAGAATACAGACCACATCTGAATGTTAAATTCTATGCCTAACTTCATTCTTACATGGCTATTTCGTAGCTCTCCCTCTAACTCTTCATTATAGTGTCCACCTAAACTGGAAATACACATCTTTGGCACATTTGTGCTGCCTACATTCATAGTTACCCTTCTGATACAGTGATCTGGAATTAACTTTCCCTGTCAAAAGCCATATATGCAGTTGCTTAAACAGTCAAATAATTAACTTCCAAGCAGGATTTGTGCCATTCAGAGCTCCAAGTCCAGAACAAACAGAAATTTTCATATAAACTCAGAATACTCTTCTTTCCCATTGGCTTAATGGGAGGCAGCAAGAGAAGCCACAGACCTTTATACATCCTTTCACAAATAAAGCATCAATAACTGCAACTATTGTCATTCCAAATCTGCCTTATGAACTGAACTGCCATCTAACCTTATAACAACTTCTATCAGTCATCACAAAGGGAAAAAGTAATTCACCAAAACATTCACAAAACAACATCTTGCCGTAATCTACACGGTCAGTGGGGCACACATACACATGACAGCTGCTGAGACTTTGGTACCATATGTAGTTAAAGATATAGGGATACAGTCAGCAGCAATCTCCGAGAAAGGAACCATCTTGCAATGCTTAGAAACATCTACCTTCTTTGGTTTAATACAGTCTTTTTTTAATACATTAACACAAAACCTCACCACACTAGAAAGAAAAGAGAATCTATATAAACCCATAGGGCATTGCTAATACCTAAAAAAGATTCCATGATTATGGAATTAATGCCATACTACTAGGCTGTGTTATGCTGGAGTAGCAGTAACAAATTAAACTATATATATTGTCTGCCAGTTTTTCCATTCTCTTTCATTTTTTGTATTAAACATAAGCCATCAATATTAGAAAAGTAGATCGATTTTACTGACCACATACAAAATTCTCTCACAAATCTGAACTTTCTAACACCACTTTACAAAACACATTGTTTGCTCACTTAAAAAAAAAAAAGTTAGTCTACTTTTTTACAAAAGATTGGAATATTTGGTTTCTCAATGAAGCACTGAAACACAGAAGGCCCTTGTCCCTCCTTCAGGGAGCTGATATTTTAACACAAGTATCAAAAGTTCCACAGGCTTTATCAACAGTGTAAAAATTTAAGAGTAATGCTCTATATTGTTGTCAAGGATTTTACATTTTCAAAATGAACATAAACAACCTTCTCTCAATGTGATGTGCAAATGAGTATGTTTACTTGTTGAACCAAGAAAAGGTGAGGGAATTCCATCTGAGAAGACAGATTGAAAAAAAATTTAAACTAATAAACGAGAAATGAGATTGCCAAAAGCAAAATCTTACTGAGCTTTGAAGATGAGGAGTTTGAACAAGATACAGAAGGAGCAAAGCGAGCAAATTACTCTGAATAAGGGAGTGACTTGGTGAGATTACTCCTGGTGAGATCAGCATGAAGAAATGTTCCTTTAATCTCTTGAATACTTTGCTACCAAAAATTGGGCAATGGGAAAACACAGAGTTGCAAATTAAGAGGTTGCTGCACTTTTTGATGAAAATCTATCAAGGTTGACAGGCATGACTTTTTTATCTGAGCATGCCTTGCTTTCCACTATGATCAAGTGTTAATTTGTTCCCCACCAAAACCTTGCAAGCCCTACAATTAAAATGGCCTTGTTAATGATAGTTAAAAAAGAGAGTAACCAGACATCTTTCCTGTCTGAATTTGATTTTAAAACCTGAGATAGTATCTGACATTCCCTATCTGCTGAGAGAGTGTGTTTAGATTTATTTACTGTCACTTCCACAATTTTGTAAATGCTCAGGTGCTTATTCAGCCTTCTGAATGAACACCACATCACCATCACATATCCTTCTCAGGTATTCCCTGCAAAATCTTGTTGCCAGAATCTGGAGGGACTGGTATCATATTCTCTTTCTCTTGAAATCCACTCACTCCCTTGAAATTCTTTTGTAATCAATTTGATTGCTTTAATATCCTGACTTCATCAGCTCCTTGCCTATTGCAGAAAAGGTGCTAATTTTAGCTGTCACTGTAGCATATGCAAATATATGTCCACTGCATGCACAGAGTAAATGACAAACTCTGTTTGATATTTATTTTTACTTATCCTTTAAATTTTTCATGCCTCAAAGCTTACTGGAATATATTTTTCCAAAACATTTTTATGGCTCTCTACTTAAAGCAGCTGGTCGGCCTTTTTAAAAGGCAACTAATCCTAGCTGAAATTATGCATTTTTTTTGCAAGATAAATGTTCCTGTATGCTCTTTACTATAACAAAAGAGCTGAGTGAGCCAGATGAATGCTACATTAACATTTATCTCTTGTGCAGTGACAAGCTGGCGTTTGCACCTCCTGCTTATTTCATCCAGTCTGTAAAAGTAGACAAATAGCCTGGAGCAAATGAGCCTTCTGCTCGGTTTAGTACTGCTAGAACAGGCTTGAACACATAAAGCTTATGGAAAGCATTATGTTTCACATTTCATACAGTTGAAATGAATCTTGTTTAGCATAAAAATATTAGTATATAACACAAACATGTCTTGAGTTATCAGGTCTGAATTGGTACATCACATCACCACACTCCTATCTGCTGTCACTGTACCTTTACAAGCCCTTTGACCTCGGCTTTCTTAATCCCATACCTATATGCACAGGGTTTCTCAATTTCTCCAGTTTCCCCCATGCCCACTTGCACCTTGCCTGTGCTTCCTTTCTGCAAGGGAGCTCAGTGAGGAGCTCCCTGCTTGGCCAGCCTAGACTTTCTGCAAGCCTATCCCACAAAAATGAACTGGCTCTCCAGGGGCCCAACATTACAAATTTCCAGCAATATGTGACTACTTCTTTGTAAAGCAGTGCAGAAAACCATATTCCATGTTTTTATTTTGATTAGCTCCTCATTCCATAAAGAGTTGCCACTGTTTTTACAGGGCAGCTACTCATGAAGCAGGATGACAAATTCAGTTACTTGAGCTTCTCCCAAGTTGCCCAACTCTAGACCGTCCTTCACTCTACAGAAGTGCTTAATTTTTACAAAAATTACCATCTCAAAGCAAAATCTCTCATTACTGTAACTAGACTGTCAGAGGCAGGAAGAATTGCATAAGCAGTACACAAAGTAGACCTGGTAGACCTTTCCTGTCAGGATAGACAGAAAAGGATTTTCCATTTTGCTTTTAAATGTAGCTGTTTCTCCAAAAGGTTTGTTGTGTTTTGAAGCATGACAGACCAACAAGGGTTAGAAATGCTAGGCAATAGAAGCTTACACTGAAAGGATAATAACTTGTTCACCCCTCAGTCTTTTACTGCAGAAAAAGTACCAGAACCTGGGTCCAAGGAGGTCTAGTCAGCCTGTGTTTGCTTACACCAGTTCTGCTCCTCTAGTCCACTTGCATTTTATTATTAGTTGGTTACAACAGTCCGAACAGATTTCACTGTGACACAGAAACTAGACGCATTTAAACTACTTAAATGAATGGTCTTTCAACAACTGTGTTTGTGTTCACTGTGGAAAGGAGAGGAAACTTGAAACTAACAAGTTGATCATTACTATGCTGCTGTAACATGGATTGAATCACTCTGTTTATAGATGATTTCATCAGGAAATCTTTCCCCATCTTTTTTCTATATTTGGTAGATGCTGTCTGTAAACATCTGTAAGCTTTGAGTCTTACATGCATAAAGCTGCTTCTTAAAAGCAGTCCTCTATTTCAAGATACACAACCTTTCTATTTCAAGCAACAATTTAATAGCAATTCTATGTTGTCATATGCATTTTACTAAGAGCCCTTCACCTCCCCAAATGTTATGAGAACTTTGTACTCATTCTGTAAAACAACATCTGAAGTATTTCTTGGACTTGCAACACAATTCACCAGTCTCTCTATAAAAAACAAGTTTATACAAGAGTTGGATTTTTTAAGGTAATTTTTTTCCATTTTTCTATGACACAAACATAAAAGAAACAATCCATTCTTTTATCCAATTCAAGAAAAATGACCTTTCTTCTTCCTCAACAAAGAGGGATTATTTGTATTTTTTACTATCAATTGTCTCAAATCTGCTCATGGTTTCATTTATGTTCATACCATAACAAAAATGTATACTTCTATATAATGATTTTAATAAAATAGCTATATATATGAAAAAGTTTAGTAAGTAGTATATTCTTGTACACATTTTTTTTTTTCATATTGGAGCAGTTTCAAAGTGTATGAACTGCACTACTTTTCGATGAAACTAAAACAAAAGGTGTGCTCCAACAGTGGTTTACTGTTCCAAACATTCCTTGGAATCAGAGTAGAATTTCCTCAAAGTATTACCTCTGAAAAAATACTGCCTGTGGCCACTGAGTCCTCAGCATCCCCTGGTTTTCTTCTATGATCCATTCCCCACTACTTGCTAAGATAGATCTAGCCAAAGTTTTCAGTCCTCTGGTTGTAAAATGTGATACATGCCATGATCTCAGTGTTTTCTTTGACATAATTAAAGCAGTTCTCACCCCAGCCAGGTTAATCTCATTGAAAGTTTATTCCATGAAGGTTAATTCCATATTATTCTCCGACTGCACAGGGGCTTCCTGCCCTTGGGACTCCATAGTAAGCAAATTAATAACCATCTAGTTACATTAACAGGGAATGCATAGAATAATTATGTTCCATAAATAAATTCTCAAGGACAACTTACAAGAAGTACAACTTTCTCATTTAGATAAAAAGTATTTTAATTATGCGGTTCAATCATAATGCATTATTATGGGAAAGCACTGGTCTGGAGCCAAGAGTTAAGAATCAGATAGGATAATGAAAGGCTGACGGCTCTTTAATTCTCTCTCTTAACTATTCATGCTACTAAACTGGTTGAGAAATATTTGGAAAGCAAAATTCAGTAATCCTGCTTCAGAGTTCTCTGACTCAGACTCCACTAAGGCCTGATGGAAGACAACATCTTGAGCAGGAGTCTCAAACTAAAACTCCATCCCTCTTTGTCACCTTGGTAGGACAGCCTGCAGCCTACAGCCCACTGCTAATGGAGTTGTTTCATCTCAGCTCTTGTACGAGACTAGCTTTTTTATACAGGATCAAACTGATCAACTACTCTTTAAAGAAACACGAAAGAATAGTGAAAGCCCTGTGAATTGCAACTGCATTAACACAGCCCTTAGAGCTTTGTAACTGTTCCACTCTGCACAACTGTATGAATCAGTGCGGACACTGAAATACGGACCTGAATAAAGCACCCTGAATAGATATTCATGTAGGTACAAAACTTGCATGTGGTTAAAAAACCCTAATATTAGGCCAACGTACCTGCCATCCTCACACCCATTCAACGGTCCTGAAGGGTAAATACTCTTCAACCCACTGACTTGAGCTCAAAGAGGAACAAATTATCTTGCAAGCAACACTCCCCCACCATGTTTCTCCTAAGTGACCTTCCTGTCAAGTGTTCTTGACATTCCAATTTTTATCTTTCTCCAAATTTCACTCAGCTCTGTTCTCTCTTTTCAGCATGGCTGAGGATTAGGATTTGATGTGATCTCAGACACAGTTCTGGAAAGTATTGTATAGAAATACCGATGTATATCATGACACTCTGTCCAAAATTTGCTGCCTTCAACAGAGCTGACTTGTCTGCCCGTGCACTGCCTGAAAGCCTGTATTTAAGGTTGTTTCTAAAGAGCCCATCAAACCTGTGATGTAGAACACTTTTACCAGAAAGGCACCAAGTCTTATACTGAAAACACTGACAGACTAACAATTTCTCTCTTCCACTAGGAGGTTTTCACTGGCTTTTCATGCCACAAAGATTTAGATGTTTCTTAATGCACTTGTGCACTCATGATAACTTTAGTTCATTATTAACCATTGCCCTTCTGATCATGAAAAGTTGTCTTTTGTATTACTTTTGCTATTCCTTCATTCTGCAACTTCTTATC
Source organism: Sclerurus mexicanus (assembly GCA_013396755.1). Taxonomy (NCBI): domain Eukaryota; kingdom Metazoa; phylum Chordata; class Aves; order Passeriformes; family Furnariidae; genus Sclerurus; species Sclerurus mexicanus. Next base: position 1,922,715 of record VWZF01001128.1, read on the forward strand.
TGAAACTATTTTTGCTAATTTTTTTTTTTTAAGCTTTGGGAAAGTAGTCCTTTTGAATCACCAAACATATACATCAGGGGTTGCTTATATTGAACGTAATTTATTATTTTTCTAAGCAAGCAATATTTTGTCTTGAACTTCATTATGACAGCCCAAAATAACTGAATTCCTGGATTTTAAATTATACTCAATGATAATTTATGAGCTTCCATACTTTTTAGAAATTAAAGTATCTGTATTTTAGAAACTAACATTATAGTAATACAAGCTGCATAAGAGTAATGTACTGAAGAATTTCAATTTGAGACATTTCCTTGATAAGACTAAGGAGTAATTTTTTCTTTCTTAAGCTTTTTTAAAAATTTATTTAAAGATTTGACATCTAATTACATATAATCCTTCTCTTTGTTCTCTTCTTCCAATACCATTTAAGCTCTTCTCACATTAACTTTTCCCAAGTACAAAGTCACAATGCTCCTATTACATCATCTCTATTAGTTTTGAATCCTGGACAGTATCCAGACTGTAAGAATACATACATAGAGCCTGCAAAGGCTATTCCTAAATACATCAAAAATTCTTCCAATACAACAAGATATTGTTTACAGCTATCTGCAGGTACCTTCAGTTAAAAACATATATTTCCAGTATTCTCTATATTGGAAGCAAACTCTGAGAAGGTATTTGGAAATCTGGGATTTGCCAAATCAGAATGGTTACATTAATGTGGCAGACCACAGACTGACATGTGCCTTTCAAAGTTTTGTCCCCTCTACAGGCAACTCAAATCTTCCCTGTTAACAAACTTATCTGAAGTTTTCTCTGGATCCCAAAACAGTTTTTATATAATTTAGGAAGAGAAGGCCAAAGAAATAACTTCCTGTGATAATGATTGTAACAGGAATCCTTATTTACTAAAATTCTAAGACTTTCCACTTTTTTCAGTTCTATGGATGCAACGTGCAAACTTTGCAGACTGAGCAACAAATCTAAACACAAAAAAAGAAGCCACAAATTCTACATGTAAACACAGCTTAAGATGCAAAAGCAATGCTACCACAGTTCTTTTTCCAAAATATCAATTAAAATACAAAGAAACAGAAGACATGTCTTTAATAGCATTTTGATTATCATAAATTTCCGACAATGTTAAAAAAATTAAGATCACATAAGGTCTATATAGAAAAAATACTTCATGTCCCAAGCATGTCTTCATTTTGTATTTACACTTTTGGGGATCACCAAGAACAGTCTCTTGTGATATATACCAGGGCACTTTCCTTGTAATATGTCTCCATTTTGGTTAGACATCAGTGTGATCACCCTGCAGTACAAACAAAATTCTACTCTTCAGAAAAAAACTGGTACGACACCATGCTGCTTGTAAGTATTCTACTGTGTGTGCACACACTTCTGCAACCCTCATTTATCATATATGCATCAGACAAGATGCATTGCAAATTTATTACATTGCCTAAAGGAAATCAAACCTATTATCTCATTATTCAAGTGTTCAAATTTCATTTCCTTTCAGTTTTTAAGTCTACGTTAGCAGCTTAAACTTCCAGATAAACAGTAAATAATTAGCTCTACATAAAAATGGCAAGAAAGTGTCTCCAGTGCTCCTTGACTCATGCTATTTTTGTACTTCACAAACTTTCAGCTGGGAGTGTTTAACACATCTTGCTATTTGTTTCTGCAAAGCTATACTGCTTAATAGTTTGGTAACAGAAAGTTTGACAGCTGAATTTTCCAATTAAATCATTTAGATGTTAAGACAGGTCAGATATTGCCCCTCCTCTCCCTTGCTTAAATAAACAAAAAAGAGACATTTCTAGGAATCTACTTGAATTGTTTGGTGCAGGTAAACAAAGCACTGTCTTAAATGGCCTTTGCAAATACACTGCTAGCTAGTTACAAGTAAAAGCTTCTCCAGATGTATAAAATGTAGTACAGTATGGTGCCCTAAATTCTTCTGATGAAAGCATCCATATGAAATGCTATTTAAATACAAGAAACAAAAATATTCTTTAGCAATTCATTCTATATCTCAGCATTGTCCCTAAAATTAGCTATACACAAATGTTTTCTGTTAAATTCAACATGAGTCTTTGAACATTGTGCAGAGGAGCTTAACATAAAAACGTATCAGAAAGAACTGCACTTTACAAATCAGAATTGTCATCACTACAAATAAGCATGTATTTTAAAAGCATGTAATTGATTTTCTTTTAAAATATTAAAGACAACAATAAAAAAAGCCGTACATACTTTGGAAACTTGTCCTCAATAGCAATTGTTATTGTTAACATCTGGTCTAAACATGAGCTAGAATATAAACCGTAATAAAGCACATGAAAATTCCAAGATCCGATATGACTTTACAAAAAAAGAAAAATCCGATTTGTATGCAACGTTCCATGTCTACTATGCAGCCAAAGGCAATTTTTAGCTTGGTTACATCTGAAAAGGAATCCCCGCAGTCTTGGCCACATCTACTCCTCTCTCTATCAAGCTGCATTAAAGCAAGCAGGCACATAAAAAGGCAGAGTGCCACGTTAGTGCCATCCTCAGCTTGGCTCGCTGTGGCTGCTGGCTGCTCTCTGAGGACATGTCTAATCTGACAGCAGCCACAAGTGTCCTTTTTTGAGATGGCTGGTAGGGGACACAAGAGCGATAAGGGCCACCAGCAAACTCCTCTCCTCATGTCTTTGCTACAAGTGGTCATTACTGGTGTAGTGAAATACTTTACAGGTTAAGAATTTTCTGCTTTTCCAATCTTCAGTTTTACCTTCTGCTCTCCCTAAAATTAACTGCTCTTTTCCAAAGTCTTTGAGGAAGAATAACTTTTCTTTATAACCCCATTCTGATAAAGGCTTCAAAAAATGCAGTATAACAAAAAAAACCCCAGCAAAATAACCAACCCAGCCCCCACTAAACACACAAACAAATCAATCCCCATCCAACAAAACAAAGCCCTATTAAACCTCGAAAACTGTTAGTTTAACCCTCTATCTTTTAAGAATTAAGTTCCCAAATTTTAATTGTTTTTTAGCATTTGCAAACAAATAAAGTGATGTTTTGGGTTGGTTTTGATTTTTTTTTGATTTTTTTTTTTTTACTATATCCAGCAATTAGTTTATTCCAGCAAAGAGAACATTTCTGCATCATTCTCCAAATATTAGCTAATTCCTACTGCCTTGCATTTTTTACTACATACAAGTATTATTGATTTAAATCCTTTGAAACCTCATCAGTTTCCAGGTACGTGGGTAGATCAAGCTAAGTGGAGTGGAGAAAGGCTTTGCACAAGCAGTCTATCCCAGACTAGAGGAAGAGGTTTCCAAAGGAGAAGCACTACATACCCAGACCAACCTCCCACACCAACTGAGCAACAATCCAGCTCCTTGGGGAGTTCAAGCTCAATTCTGCTCTGTTTTGTCCAAAGCTAAAGGAGAAGTGATGCTGCAGACACACAGAAACCTGCACTACAAACAGAGAAAGCTTTGTGCCAAACAGCACTTTAGTTTATTAAAATATTTACCCAATAACGAACTTAATCCAGAACTTAAAGAAATGAAGGATGGGAAGGGTAGTAGGAAAAATGAGAGGGTGAAGACAAGAAGGGCCTGCGCTGCACAAGCAAGGAAATCCCTCCATAGAGTTAATACATCGTTTTTATATTTAAGAGAAAGGCTATTGATATGACACATTTCAACACAAATTAGGATTTGAATCTAAAGACAATTTTTCTTATTTTTTCTATTAGCTTCAGGATGTGTTACTCTTTTGCCTTCATTTCAGTTTGAAATACAAATCATGCAAAGGTTTAATAATTTTCATAAATTGGACTGGTAAGATCCCAAATTTCTGACAGCCAAGTAACTGGCTCAACAAGTGTCACCCTACAGATGATCTCGGCATCTTTTATCCCCCGTGCCCTTTTTACCAAAGGGATAAAAGAATACAACAGAAATCTGTAGGATATCATGCTTAACTTCATTCATTCAGATAACAGAGGAAAACTAATAATCAAGAAAAGTATCTCTCTCTGGAGAGAGAGAAAAAAAAATTCAGAGTGCAGAGATTCTACTTTACCTACTGGTGTCATATGGGACCTGAAGAAGAAAAGCATTTTAGTTGAACAAAGCAACCGGTCCAACAATACAGAAAAGCTAGTCTCTACTTCATTACTGGAACCAGATTACATTTAGACACCTGGTAGTTCTACTGTCTCTCCCTTTCAAACACAACTTAGATTAAAAGCCAGTAACCTTATACACTCAAGTTCTTCAAGTTAATAAATGTTGAGAATGCCTGCAGAACTTCCTATTATCCCCCTATAATACACCATAATACAGTCTCTAATTATAATATGATCACTGTTTTAACTTTTTAGAGAGGAGACTGCATTATATTGTTTTCTTATCATTAATCAGTGATCATAAGTTTCCATGTCTTACTCATATGATCAATCCAGAGCACTCAATTTTCAATTTCCCTTACTAAAGTTTTCATTAAGTTAAACAAAATGAAGTTATTCATAAATATTCAAAATTGCTTCAGTGAGATGAGGGAGTGGTGTAACTTCGGATAGAGACAAAAAGTAAACAAGCAGAAGTCCTTATTCCCCCTAGCAGACTTGTTTTGTTCCTTTGTCTCTACCTCTCCTTTGCAAAATACAGAACATTTAGTTTTTTACTTCAGAAATTCAGACATTAGGTACCAGTGATGGCAAACATCAATGTGCTGAAGCACACAAACAAATATGCACTTTTCCATACAGGAAACAACTGCAGACCTATGAACGGATAACATGGTATGAGTTAACATTGAAATGACTAAGAAATCTGGGGAAAAGAAAGACATCATGCAATCACTAGTTTAGATAGAACACATGAAGTACTCATCTAACCACCAAGAGACCAAAGGGTGCTCTATCTGTATGTGAACAGGAAGAACACTTCTCCTTTCCAAATGCTCTCAAGTGAAAAAAAGATAAGGAGAGCAATTTTTATCTAGAATGCTTGAGACAGTATATCGAAGGGGACCATAAAAAGTAGTATTGCCGTATCAAGCTTTGCATTGTGGTTGTCAAATACGAGCTATTAAACTCATACTTCTTTGACAATGGAGAGAGACAAAATAATAGCTAAAAAAAGTGAATGTACGCATTTCTCCTCTCATCCTCCACATCCTGCTTGGAAGCAAATATAATTGAAAAACTATGCTCTGCAAATGTGTTTTTCAGTGTTGAATAATCGATAAACTACAGAAAACTACTGCAGTTAACATTAGGGGGAAAAAACCCCAACCAACTATTAAATGCACCATTTAAATTCACTGTGTTAAATACTTTCCCATTTTGACAAAGTATTTTGAAGCCTGACTCATAGTTAGGATTACTGTATGTGAGGCATGCAACTGGAAACGGAAAAGCTAATGCCCATCAGCCCAACTATTTTCTATATACTGTTTTTATATTAGCATTTCAAAGGATCTGTGAATTAGAAATCAGCCGTCTTCAGATGTGCAGTGGGACTCCAGTTACTGCAAAAAAACCTGACAAATTATGACAGGAAATCCAAGAAAAACTAATCAGTATTTTAACATTATTTAATGCACTAGTTAATGGCTATGTCACTATAGCTTGCAAAATGCTTTTTAAAATCACAAGTGATGATTTAAAAATGCCCATACAAACACACGGCAATGCACACAGACTCATCTTAGAAACTCCTGTTACATTGGTAGTCATCATCCCTACTATGGCAGATTTTGTGCACTGCATCACACCCTTCCTCTTCTGTTTCTCAAAACAAATAAGCGATGTAAGGTTACAATTTAGTTAGCCAGTGTTACCAGAAGCGAGACAGAATATTCATTTCTGAGTGAATAAGTGCTAGTACTCATTCATATTTTGGAACAAGCTAGTTCATTAGCAGCTTGACAGTAAAAGCAGAACAGCAGCTTTCTACAATACTTACTATGTTATGTGAATATGAAGCATGTTTTGGATGCAGAAAAAAACCTCAAATATTTAAATGTATTAGCTAGAAAATGCATGTTTTTTTCCTTATGATAAACAAATGAATACAGTAAAAATATAACTAATTTCCTTGGGAATAGCCTTCTGTTTTGCAGATGCATTAGCCGCTCTGAGTCTTAGAAGGAAGCACTGTGGAGAATGCTGAAGGTTAGAGTTTGTTTTGTTTTCTCTGAATATTTGTTACAGAGAATACAGGCTCTTTAGAAGAAATATGCTTTTTTGTTGGCCTTCATTCTTCCCAGCAGACAATAGCTGCTACTGTCCAGCGTTTAAATGACCTTTGCCCTTCCCTCCTACTTTGTTTCCCTTAGGAATGTCATTCATCCTTTTGTAACACATTGCAACTCATTATTGCCTTATTTTTTCCTGTCACTTTTGTTCTGCTCTTTAAGAGAACATGTACACTGTTTCAGTCTAAGGAAAAACAAAATTGAAAAGGAAATCATTAGGACCTGGGAGAATGTCCAGAGACAAATATTCATGCTGTATTTCGATGTAATCTGAGCTTTTACCCACAAACTTACCAAAAGCAGTTAGTGAGTTAGTGAACTAACTGTAGACACAATGGAATATCACATTAAAATACAAAATTTAAGGATATATCTATTGTTCCTTGTTATCTGTTCTCATCTCTCCCATATCTTCATCAACATTTCATCATGACTTCATAAGAGAAAAGGGGTTGCTCCCCGACCTGTCTCAAAACAATCTATATGTGATCTTTGTATACTCACACCTTTCCTTAGAAACCTTGAATTTATTTAGGAGAGACATAATCCTTATCTGCAGTAATAGTTTTCACAACATATTCTCACTGTTGCTATTGCTACTTCTGAAACACTGGCACTGAGGAACAAACGGAGACCTCCCACTTCCACAACGCACCTGTGCAGCTGAGCCAGTATTAGCAGAGACTGAACCTTGTTTAGTAACTACTCCTCATGTACAGAGAGATACAGTATGCTTCTTTGAAAATTTCCTTGAAAAAGTATCTGAAAAGGATAATTTTAACTTAAGAGTTCAAAACACAAATGACCTTCAATTTCCTCAACTACTGTACAAGAATGGTATTTTCACAGTCAGCAATACAGACAAATAACATTTTCCTTGATCACAGTTCTCTCGCTAAGAGTAGTAAAGATACTGGTAATGAAACACACAAAAAACCCCCAAATATTACAGGAAAGTGGCAGCTGGAAAAGTGCAAAATTTTGAAATATCCTAGAGCTCCTACATATTAAAATATCCTTAATAAAGTATATTTATACTTATAAACCTAATTCTCAGAAATACATAGATCAGGAATACAAAGCTTAAAATGAGTGGTTTGAATAATCCTTTAAAAAATTGCATTGAAACAGTTAAAAAAACTTACAAAACCGATACAAAACATTATTAACACAATGGCAATTTAGTCAACCCAGTGAAACAGGCATGATTTAAACCATCGCCAAAACCAAAAAAGGTTTCTAGAGGATGTGGATGAGGTGACACTAAAATGATTCAAGATTACAACTATCTACTGTGACCCAGCAACCCTGGAGGGAAAAACATTTCTTCCCCTTTTCTTTTAGTTTACAGATATTTCTCCCCATGTGGGTGCCACACACTACCAAGAGAAAGGAAGTCTTTGTTTCTGCTTTTCCCTTTATTTAAGTTCTGTGCCTCCAAGAACTTGCAGACTCATGCAACTGGAAACATTACAACATCATGTCAAATCACACAACAAGTTACTTCCATATTATGTCAAACTGCTTGCTGTAGAAAACCAGAGGTCTCTCCCATAAAAGGATAGCTGATATGTTGCACATGGTATTTCATTCTTTATCCTTTTCTTTTCTGATTTTCTCAATCCCACTTAATAACCCAGCTGCCAGTCACCATACCAGTGACCAGGGAGAGGGTTTCACACAGCACTTAGCTGGTTCCTGCCACCAAAGCTAACAATTAGGATTTAAAATGGGCCCTCCTGCAATCCATCCCTCAATTCCGAACACCTCAACTTGTGCAAACAAATAGGTGCAAAGATCAGCCAAAGTCATTTACGGTTTTGCCATCTGGCTCCTCATTCCTCAGGCTGAAATCCTTGGCAGTTTAGCAGAGCTGCTCTTCTTGTCTGCCTTCCAGCTGCCTGCTGGGATGAGCAATATTTACCGTCTTACACTTCAATCAGAGGGCAGCAAATAACAGCGTGAGTTAAAAGGGGACCAATTCCCATTCCAGCAGGAGTATTTGAACTACTGTCTTCAGGGAAAAAATTCAAATAGCCTCCTACATACTCCCCAAAACTCAGCGTAAGACTAGCTTTAATCTTTCAGAGGCAACAATGAAAAGCTCCAGCCACTTCAGAGGAGAAGCAGTCAACAGCCTAACAGTGTGCGACTTCTCCAGGGCCCAGCTGCTGGCAGCACAGAAACCTGCTCTGCCACGAGTTTGCCTACTGCAAAACTGTTGGGCATTTCAGTGCTGTAACACACTAACGTGAGTCACTCGCTTTGAGGGCATGGTTTCATTTCAGACTAATAGGAACAAAAAACAATTTACATTTTACAATTACGGTTTTAAATTTTATGTTCATACGCGAACATTTTGGATTAGATACACACAGGCCTAAATGCCTAAAAAGACAGCGTAAAGGATGTGGAGGAGGAAGGTTCAGGGGGTGATCATACCCACTCCTGCACCTAGAGACAACTCTGCCTAGCTAGCAAAGTTTTAGTCTTCTTTTCAGCATGAGAGAGGACAAAATTCCTCTTAAATAATATTGCTTTTACAAGTTGACATGGCTTACACATTGTGATCACCATCAACCAAAAATGACCTCTTTTCTAAAAAATTGACAACAAAAATTCTGCACAACTCCAGATGTAAAGTAACTTACACACAATCTATCAGACAAAGAGCAATTGCAACTGCACTCAATTTTTAGATTGCAGGAGCTACAGAAAATTAATACAATTTTCTCCTTAAGGTATCCCACCTATTCTAACTACCTTAAATGAAAGGCTTTTGGCTAACACCAGATGACAAATATAAACTAAAACCACAAGAATATCTAATTAAGAAGAAAAGAAAAATGATGGAACTCAATTTCTATTTGCTTTACTCCTTTACTAAAACAGGTACTTTTTAAAAGTAAAACACTGGAGAGAAGTAAAAATTAAGTTTATTGTGTCAGAATATTTTACAGAGTAACAAATTGAAACTTGAAAAAATAATCAAAAAAGTCAACCTATTTTAGACGTGCTTGCTACAAGCCCCCAGTATTTACAAAACAAGGCTGCTTCTAAAGGGCAAGATGATAGTGTCATGCATACAGCTGATACACTTTTCCTATCTTTCAACAGAATTAAGAATAAATTTTACAGAAAAAAAACCTTAATTTTTAAATTTCTTAATCTAAAAGTGATATTTACCAAAAAAATGTATCAAATATGGTAATTGTTTAAAAAGCTATGTATTTTGGTGATTATGAGGCTTTAATTCAAGCAGCAAATTGGCTTAAAAAATCACTTTCAGTTTAAACAAAAATATTGGATGCCACAGCTCATGGTTTACATTTTCTGTATCAGAATTTGCCTAGAGCAATGCAAAACATGTGCTCCTGTTCCTATTTGTAGTAACTCATAATAGCACGAGATGCCAACAGTTAGACTTCAAATAAGGAGAGGAAAATCTCTGAATTTTAACAGTTGTGATTATTAGTAGTACCAGAACACAATGCTACTTGTGGTTTATCTGATCACTTGAACAAATTTGATAGGATGTTTAACACCCTGCTCTGCAATGATGCATAGACACTGAATTTCAGGAAACATTATACCACAGAATTTTACAACTAATGTGGTAATGTACACAACTGGTTAATTCAGCTCTTTCTATTCCACAGGATAAGACTTTCAATACTTAATCTGCAGACCACGTTAGTTAGCCCAAAGCATACTTCTGTGGGGGTATCATGCTTATTAACAACTAATTCAAGAATAATTCCAAAGAAGCACCTTGCTAAGGAGAAAAAAATTTGTATACATGGTAGCAAACCAGCTAGAAGAAACCTGTGTATCTACCATTTATCTCAGGAAGCACTAATTACAAAGTTAAATTCATACAACTAAATTTTTAAAAATATGAACAAATTAACTTGAACTTAATGGTGAAACCTGGGTCATCTCTGTTTTCAATGTTTTACTATTACTGTAGGTACTAAACTCACGGCAGGTGCTGCAGGGATTTAATATGTACTCCTCTAAGCTTTCATCGATCTCAGCAGAGTAAACAAAAACACATCTGTATCCAAGGTTTTAAAAACTGCATTATAAGGTTACATAATGCAAGTAATTAAGTACTGCACATGAAAAAGGCTAAAGACAAGACTCTACGCTAGTTTAATTATAACTTTCTGAAGTGAATACTCAAACATATATTACTAAAGCTGTACACATACAACTAGAATAAGAAAAAAAATAAATTTCGGTTTACTGAATGTGTAATAGAAATACTTAAACATTAACTTAAAAAAAATCACAAATCCACACCCTATACAGGTAATCTAATTAATTCTAGAAAAAAAAATCTGATTTATATTGCTATAATCTACAAGGGTTTTGTAACCAATTTTGCCAAGACTCGCCTAAGTTCTTTTAATATTCTGTTTGCCATTGGGAAATTTCTATTCATTACATTGCATCAGTACAGTGATTTCCATTTCAACAAGTGTGTAGATACAATCTTTAAAAACTCATTTATGAGTAAGCAACCTTAATTTCTAGTATTACAGAGTTCAAGAGCAACATGTATCATTTAAAAATTACCACACAATATTCGAGCATAAACACCATCACTAGGTGGTACTTCCATGTTTGAGATTTCTTATCACACCCACAAAGAAGATCTAAATGTGTAAGAAACTAAATATTTGGTAAGTGTACAAGTTACACATGCAAGTATTCTTCAATAAATATATATTAATTAAAAAGGAGATATGCAGAGTTTTTTGAATGACAAAAATCCAATAGAAAACAGATCTGCTCCACTCACAACTTGAAAAGATTACTTTTCTTAAACCAAATGAGGCCTCAAAATGCAGTTAGAAATTATGTCCCCAAAACAGATCTAATTCTGTTTGCCGCTACCAGTTAACTCATAGCAATGCAAGTCCACTATTGAAATCAGTAATCTATAATTTCAGTAAGAAATCATAGAATTACAAAATGGTTTGGGTCGGAAGGGACATTAGCTACAATCCCCTGCCATGAGCAGGGACACTTTTCCCTAGACCAGATTGCTTAAAGCCTCATCCAGCCTGACCCCAAACACTTCCAGGAGCATCTACAATTTTTCTGAGAAACCTATTCCAGTGTCTCACCACCCTCACAGTAAATAATTTATGCCTAATATCTAATCTTGTCATTGTCCTATCATTCCATGCCCCTGTAAAAAGTCCCTCTCCAGCTTTCTTCTAGGCTCCCTTCACGTACTGGAAGGCAACTTTAAGGTCTCCCTGGAGCCTTCTCCTCTCCACACTGAACAAACCCACCTCTTTCAGCCTGTTTGCATAGAAGAGGCATTCCAGCCCTCTTGATCATAAAGTAATAAATGCCTGCTTGTGTAAAACGGTACTACTTTTAAGACTTATTTCAGGTGTAGCAATTTTTGGTTAAAAATTTAACATAAAAGAAAGCACACTTAATGTATTTAATATATGAAAAGTAATTTACTTTGGCAAGCTTTCTTTAAATTACAACAATTGAGATATTTAAATGCATAAGCTAGGCAAATGCATTATTTCTCTTTTAGGGCAGTTGGATGTTTCCCCATTCCAATATCTAAAGGCAGCACAAGATGATTTCTGACTCTGCTCAGTCTTAGGTACAAAGTGAATAAGCTGTGGACAAATTTTTTTTTAAAAAAGGAAAGAATTATTACATTAATTTTGCAGATCAAGAACTAAAGACTAATTCATCCTCTTTGGAAGATATTACTACAGCATCCAAAATGCTATTGCTTTTATTTTCTACTCCACTTTCCTGATTGAAGATTATAGTCCACTTGGCAAGGACAATAGGAGAAAAACACATGTGCTAGCTCATCAGCAGGCACAGTTCATAACCTGCCGATTAGCTGAAACTGACTTTGTCAGTAACCTTCAGCAGAAGACAGGAGTGATAACAGTTTAAATTGCTACCAATAAACCTGTCAAAGATCATGATTCAGCTCACAGAGAGACTAAGTGATTTGCCTAATGTCATATATTCACCTTCAGAGCTGTAACTTATTAGTATCTCACAGTCTCAATTACAAGACAGCTTTCATTAAGGCATTTTATTATTGAGGGCAAAAAATGAAGTTCCAGAATTCATCCTGTAATTTTCAGATTTTTCTGAGTGCTTCCAGTTGTTCATTCTTTTTCATAATGTCCACCAATGAACTCCACTCAAGCCTACAAAGAGTTACAAAAACTCCACAGCTTACCTAGAATACCCTCTTGCAAGATACAAATTTTTCAAATTAATGTACTGTCATATATTCGGAAGTCTGGGTTGGGGAGCAACCCTGACCACAGGAACCTGGACTGAAAGAATACTGCTAGTTTTGGTCTACAGCACTGATACAAGATCACGTCTTTCAGCAAATTGAGTTCGAGTTGATTATTTTTACCCACAGTAGTATGCTTATTTCGCCTTTCTTTTACAAAGTATGAGTCCATCAACAAAGAAAAAACCCCAACCTGTTAAGTGAAACTAAAAAAAGGGCCTTAGTTGTGATATACAGAACTAAATTATACAACCACCATGAAAGAGTTTGCTGGATATAGCATTGGACAAAGATTAACTTTCCTCATTATTTCTCTTTCATCTGCTCATGAAACAAAACACAAAAATAGGGGGGGTCAGTAAAGAAATATCTGATTTCATGACATAATATTTCATGATTTGCAAGTACACAATTTTCAATACATGTACTTGATCTTATCACTGCAAAAGGATACTGGAGATGATTATCCATCTCTACAGGTTTCTCAAGCAGTAGAAGAACACAAGAAAATAATAACATATAAAGACCCCAAACACCATGTGCAATGCTAGAAAGGTCCCTGCACTCACACAAAACCAAAGCATGGGAGAAAACTGCCAATATGGTAGGAAACAGAAGACTATAGGACAGACAACATATTAAGAGATACCTTGTATATGTAACATTAGCTGAACACATAATATATGAGTATTTATGAATGCATGAATACAATGACCACTAAATATAGGAATATACTGATAGTGTTGTTATGCCTCCACCTTCACATACACAATGAAGTGGAAACAACTTCCTAGTACAACCTATTATTTGTTTGAAAGGAAATAATGGGCTTCATCCCATGTTATTTTCACAGCTTGCTATACTTACTGCAAAGGCTACTCTGGTAGGAAAGTTTAGCAGAGAAGGAAAAGCCAAACGAGTGGTATGTAAAATGCATCTTGACTGTTGGAGACACTCTTGTGAACCAGATTCCATCTAGCTGTCTTTGTTTCACTCAGATATACTTGTTGAGAATTACAGCCCTAACCTCCCCATCTGCTGGAAAGAGGATCTAAATGGTAATCCAATTCACTGAATATATTTTAGAAAGTAATTCTGTATCATAATATAACCTTTCCACTAAGGGCTCAGATTTCAATGGCAAGAAAAAGAAATCACCAAGAAAAAATGGTGGAACTAATAAATTTGTTGTCACTCTTCTCCACAGAAACTTACAAATACTTGCATTACAGATCTTTTATAAAAATGTAATTTGCCGTAAGTTTATTACCACGTGAACCACTACTAAGAAAACAAAATATTCTTATTTGACAATAACTTACTTGCCTTTTCCACAGTTACAGAATGTGTACACTGAAACTAATTTTCAGTATCTTCACCTTACTTATATACTTACAGAAAACAAGAAATATTAATTTTGCCACTACAGAAAGTAATACTTAATACTTTCCCACTACCACATTTTTGAGAGTCGTGCTTAGGTTATGTATTAAGATATAACAAAGACCTGAAATCTTGATCAATTCAGTGTCTCTTTCCTTATTTGTACACTTCAGACTAAAATTTAACCCATCTTCCAGCCTCTTTCATCTACATATCAATTTATAAATAAGACCAGTCCATTCAAGATGAATGCACCAATTTGTAGAGTCAATCACTGCCACACCCCAGAATAATTTAGGAACAGGAACTACAGAACAGCTCGTTGCTTCTCTACCAGTAATATACAAAAAAATGTGTGAGTCGGAAATATTGTTAAATGAAGTAATTTCTACTGTAGTTTGGAATCCTAAGCTCTCTGTCTGACACATCAGGTTTTCATAAAATAAAAATCTCTCCTCCACATTTGTTCAGTGAATATTTAACCTCATATTATTTTGTATTATCCAGTATTGATTTTTAAGAGGTTTATAGTAAAATAGGCTTTAAGTCAATATTGAGTATTGAAACATTTACTGTTGAATTCAAACACAATATCTAAAAGTGAATATATCTTATCTTAAAAAAAAAATAAGATGGTAAGGGGACTCCAAACATCACATGGCATTGACTTGTTCACCCACTCAGCATGAACAGCTGACATGTCTTTCCTTTCCACCTTCTCTTTGAGCGCAGACAACACAAAACTGAGAGGAGTTGTTGACTCCCTGGAAGGCAGGAAGGTCCTGCAGAGAGACCTTGACAAATTAGAGGACTGGGCAATCACCAACCATATGAAGTTCAACAAGGGAAAGTGCCAGATTCTGCACCTGGAACGGGACAACCCTGGGTGTATGTACAGACTGGGGAATGAGATGCTGGAAAGCAGTGCCACGGAAAGGGACCTGTGGGTCCTGGTCAATGCCAAGTTGAACATGAGTCAGCAGTGCCCTGGCAGCCAGGAAGGCCAACCGTGTCCTGGGGGGCATCAGGCAAAACATCACCAGCTGGTTGAGAGAGGGGACTGTCCCGCTCTGCTCTGCACTGGGGCGGCTTCACCTTGAATACTGTGGGCAGTTTTGGGCACTGCAATATAAGAAAGATATTAAGCTCTTAGAGAGTGTCCAAAGGAGGGCAATGAAGATGGTGAAGGGCCTCGAGGGGAAGCCGTATGAGGAGCGGCTTGGTCTGTTCAGCCTGGAGAAGAGGAGACTGAGGGGAGACCTCATTGCAGTTCCTCCTGAGGGGAAGAGGACGGGCAGGCACTGATCTCTTCTCTGTGGTGACCAGGGACAGGACCCGAGGGAATGGCCTGAAGTTGTGTCAGGGGAGGTTTAGGTTGGATATTAGAGAAAGGTTCTTCACCCAAAGGGTGACTGGGCACCAGAAGAGGCTCCCCAGGGAAGTGGTCACAGCACCAAACCTGCCAGAGTTCAAGAAGTGTTTGGATTATACCCTCACATGAGGATGGTCCTGTACAGGGCTAAGGGTTGGACTTCAGTGATTCTCGTGGGTGCCCTTCAACTCAGCATATTCTGTGATTCTGTGAAATAGAGTGATCTTCATCTGGGAAATCCAGGTTAATCTAAGTACTGAGTCACTCACTGAAAATTTATTTTCTTAAAACTGTGCCCTCTAAAGTCACTGAAATGCTTTCTAAGAAGCAAGAAAGGTAAAAAGCGCAAAACTTTAAAACCTCAATAAAAATTACTTTCTTACTGTGAGTCAAAGCCTGCTTAACATACAAGGAATTTTGGTAACATTTAGCCTTACAATGAGTATGGCTAAAGGCTTTTGTGCCTGATGAAAAATTTCACTTTTTACTTACTTTATATCTATTGCAACTATATTCTATCAGAATTTTAGCATGTTGTCCCCGGTAGCACTTATTATGCTCACCACATTAAGCATTTAAAGCAATTTCATGTTTGAGAAATTAAGGAAGGAAAATCATCCCTCGTGCAGTTTTGGAGGCATCTGTTATCAAAATCTTCGTGAATCAGAGATGCACTGGTAGTTGTCTTGCTCCATGTTCATTTCTGTGGAGGTTTGGGTTGGCTCCCTGCCAAACCCAGCTGCTGTCCACACAGATTCCCTCCTCCCAAGAGAGAAGGAAAAAAAGTACCCAAAGACAACTGTAGTAGAAGTGTATATATATATTCACATATATTACAATTATATACATCAAACACTATGAATATACAGAACAAGAACTCCAAAACAACACCAAAAGGGAAAAGGGGGGAATGGGAAATTGGACAAAAATGGGTAAAAACAAAACAAAACAGATACACACACTCAGGAAAAAGCTCAATACGTAACTAATACAATAAATTCTCACCAAAACTTCCCTCAAGAGAAACAGTAGAAATCTCCAACTCTGTACCTGAGACACCAGCTTCTCAGACAGGCCTCAGCTCACACAGATAAGAGCTAAGCCGACACAGAGACCTGATACCCTCCCCAGCAGATGAAAGGAAGAGAGAGAGAGGGAGGAAACCTTCCTCCTCTACCTTATATACAGCTGATTACGTGAAGGAATGGTGTGGAATACTTCCTTAGTTATGACCCTGTTACCAGGGAAGGCCCAGACCAAAAGCAAGAAAACTAAACTACCACAATTTTCTACTGACCTTTTGCAGTTGACTTAAATGTTTTGGTTTTTTTTTTTCTGGCATGACCTGCACAAGAGGTGGTGATGACTTACAGCTCTTCAGTCTTAGCTGGGTGGCTACTGCTCACTCTCCACAAACAAAAGCAGAAGAGGCTACAGCCCCACAAAAATAAAAGACCTATGTTTTTTGGGAAGTACTCAAAACACTGAAATACTGGGTAGGGATTTTTTGCTGTTGTTTTAAATGAATGCCCTATTTTGGGGGAGTTTTTTGAAGGAATCTTCAACATAAACATTTAACTCCAGGAAAGGATTTCATACCGTGAATACCAGTGAAATAGTCTTCTGCAATTCAGTTAGCTCACTCAGCTGTGGACAGGTAGGGTTTCAGATACATACTGTTTTTCAGAGGTACCTGTGGGTTACCTGCAGTGGGACCTTTGGAATACCAGTCACGGAGAAACCTAAATCAAAACTCACCTACGTGATCAAAGCTGCAGTATCTAGCACCTTAACTAGCAAAGTTTTTGCCAGTCTAGCAAAAGACTGTAAGAATATAAAAACAGTTGGGTCAGAGAAACAAATTTAATGTCACCCATCCAACTATAAGATAAACATACCTAAAATTAGTTTTGGAAAACAGAAATTAAATTAAGATCTCTCACCAATAATTGTCATGGAAAGCACACTGAACTTCAACAAAAGAAAACTTGGGGCAAGGCTTCCGTTAATAACCCTTATCTTTAAATCTACTACTATTATGTCTACACTCACAAAGACTACTGCTTATTAACAGTTCTTTCTCATCTCAGCAACATATTAGCTTAAGAGATAGATGAACAGCTTACTTTTACTGTTAAAGTGCTGGAGGCTACATTTAGCTTTTGACAGTCACAGCAGTTCTGATGACCCTTGGTGGCACATTTCATTGCAGTGTTATCCTTATAAACCAAAAAGTCCACACTAAAAGCACGCACAGAAAAATGCCAGTGGATATGTTTAGCATTTAACAGTCTTGTCTATTCAGGGATGATGCACTTCAGAGAAGCTTCCAGCACAGCATCACTTACAGTAAGAATTTCTACTAATTTTGCCAATCTTGGACTAAGCAACATCTAAAGCAGAGTAGTGATGTAAGCTAGACTCCAGTGTTTTGGGTTCCACCTCCAGCCAAGAACAGCCTGTGTCATACATTGGTAATAACCTTGGCAGCACTCTCCTCTGCTTCCATCACTGCCAATACTAATGAAACAAAACTAGACACAAGAGGTTTCTTAGAAACTTGGTGTTAATGCTGCCTGCCTGGAACTATCTGTAATGCTTGTACTAATTATCTCCGAGTAGATTAGACCAGAGAGTGCCAAGCCAGCCCAGCAGTCCTTTCTGTGCACACTCTGCTGGGTGACTGCATTTCCAAACTCAAAATTATATTAAAAGGTTGACACTAACAGAAATTGCAACAAAGCTATGAGTTTAAAAATCATTATAGCTACAACAGAACAATCATCACTGATGCACCTTAAATACAAGAGATTAAAAAAATATAAACTCAAGCAATACATAGAAGTAATTCACATTAATAAAAAATAATCAAGCGATACATTAAAAAGTAGTTTTATTTTTAAAAAGGTAAACAGTAAAATATACCCATAAAAATCCCAGTTTTGCATTTGAAATACTGGACAGAGTAAATAAAGAACATGGAAAGAGAACAAAGGGATGATTTCTACACACCAGCAGTTCAGCTTTCTAGTGCCAACATTTTATGTAGTCCATTACAGTCACTTTTATGCCCTCATCTGCATGCATCCAGTAGAACAGTTAGTCTTCGTCTAGAGCCATAATGAGTATGTACTTGTATTTCTCAATAATATTACATTTGTAGAGCCTCAGGTGTTCTCTCTCCCTGGAGGTAGAAGACTGAGGTTCTATTCTACTTTTTCAGAAAAAGAAACAAAGTAATACTGCACTGCTCAGTGATTCTTGTTAAATACAGATTTACTACTTAAGCTTTCAAACACTCTGTACTGCAACACAAAGCACACAAAATCTAATCTTTTTTTCTCCTACCACCTAGAAAGAACATACCTGAATCAGAAGAGGTGAAAGGCTAGATATAATGTGCAAGCTTATATGAAAAAACTGAAGTCCACATACATGTCAATGCACTTTGTTGGTTGTTAATATTCTTAAAGGATTAACAGTACAATGAAATTATGTTTTTGCTATTTTTTCCTCAAATTCAATAGCAGAGATATAATCCCTACAAGGCCATAGAGATACAGCATACCTGAGATGTAATATTCAAAGTTATATATGCTTTTAAAGCTGTCATTTTAGAAGCAATTTAACTCGTGAAAAAAAAAATATGATTTGACAAATATTAGTTTTTTTCACAACAATAATGCTCCAACATCTGAAAGCTTATCCCAAGAGATGCTATTTTCTCATTAAAAACAGAAGTCAGAAAAACAAACAACTTTCTCCTAAACTAATTTCATCTTTGCATGAGGATAATGAGAAGAGAAATATCACAGCTAAGCCAACACAAACAACAAATGTTGTGTTCCCCATCTGATAGTCAAAAAGTAGAGGAAAACTACACTTCAAGGCATGCTTAATTATGTGTTTTCTGGACAAAATATGCAATCAGAATTATTTTATGTCATCAAATTATTCATTGGGGATACAAACGAGATGGGGGGGGGGGGAAGAAAAAAAGTGCTATTTCCATAAAAAGTGCCATTCATACCTGCAATATGTGATCCAACATGGCACGAGATCTAACCACCAAACCACAGATGTCTCAGGATGGATTCCCCCAATCACTCTTACAGCACTGAAAGGGATGGCAAAACAACCCTCTGCCTCAATGACCCAAGCACTCACCTGGGATGTGAGCAGTTTGGTTTTAATCCTTTTTCCAGTGAATATTTTATTTTCATAGAGTGGAACAACTTCAGTTTTAGAAAGGAGGCCTAAAGTCGACACGATTAAGCCAGTACAATCATCGGTACCAATCTTCACAGTACATTAAATACTGAACCAAAGGCTGACTTACCTTAATTGAGGTGATTCACTTAAGGCAGATATAATGCGTGCTGACAAAAATGACAAAACAGAAAAATACATGCAACTTCTGTATTCAATGCTACTTTTCCCAATGCTTTATGAAACCATTTCATGCAAAAACCAAAAACCATAAAGTACAAAATATTTCTTAGCCCTCAATCTAAACAGCTAGCCAACATCCATAGGTCCTTGCTGGCTCACCTTCATCAGAGAGAAAATGAAAGTCAAAATAGTATTTACCAGGAATATTCATAAAATCATGATTTTCCAAAACCAACGTGACTAAGAAACAGCACTCACATATTTTTCAACTCTTAGTGCTATCAGCTTCTCTTGATGTCTTGATAGTTCACACAAATCTCTGATGCTTTTCTTCCTTCTTGTTAACCTTCTCTCAGAAATTATAATTTTCTTCAGTCACTAACCAATGACCCAGCTCTGGTATTTATGGTCAGTTTTATCAGTCTTCATAGGGTAGTCTCCCCTGGTCCAGACTTATTCTGCTGATCAGTGCCTTTAGCAGCTGCTTTGCAGCAGCTTTATTGCTTTAGCTACCAAAGGAACACTAAGACCAGTGTCCCTCTAATGAAGGGTATCTATTGCACTTAGATTTTTACTAGATCTGTTTTTATGGAAGCCATTAACACTCCTCTGTATTCCAACAGAATATTTTCCAATGTATATTTTAATAGCAAAGTTCAAAACTGCAATTTTATTTCTATAGTTACAAGACCCTGAAAAATATAAACACAGTGAGTGTTTATGTAAGACCACTTTGGACAGACTTCTTCCATTAAATTTAATATGCCGAATAGAAGAAAGAAATCTGCAAAAAGTATTCTTGTTTCAAAACACTGCACAAATCAAATGCTATTTGATCCACTGAGTACCACTACTAAGACATTCAAATTCATTTATTTTAATAAAAATCAACTACCTTCTCCAAAACCAAAGCACAGTTTGGCATCTAACAATATGTTCAGCCTAAACTTCAGTAATTGGAATCCACACCCAAAACCAGAGCTCTGTGGTGCTGACAAAGCCCCGACATTTGAATCCTGTTTGGTGCCGAGTTTGGTCTTCCTTTGTAGAAGCAATGGGTTTTTCCTAAGTAAAAAAGCCACACTCTTCCAAAAGTTTCATTGGCTCTATCTCTTTTCCAAAAAGAAAACACATGGAAAGAATACAAATCTCAGTTTTTAACCATACTCATCTACTCAAACCTAGAAAATTAGTGCATAACTTGATCTTGGTTTACATGAAATCTTGCAAATTCTTACTAATGCTATAGCTTTGAGAAGCAGAGGTATTTGACTTTCCAAGAATTAGATGCTGTTTCTAGGAAGATGTGAAGTCCTAACCTTACATTGCCAATAGAAGTTAGAAGGAAGAGCACCATGATTTCCTAAACAATATTGCAGCCAACATCCAGATCTGAGAGTGAAGTTATCTGTTTAAGCACAAAAAGGATTTCTTCAGCATTATAAGGTATCTTATGCAAACAAAAATTACAAATTCCTGAAAGCAGCTACTTTTAAGGTTTCTTGGAACACATAATTTGCAATTTATTATCAGTGAGACTATGCTGTGGTTACTGCATACCGGGCTAAAAGATTTTTCAAGCTATAAGACACATCTAATTCAACAACCAAGTCAGTGTTTCTGTTTGATTCAGATAAGTGACCTTGAATTTCAATCTGGCTATGTGTAACTGGGCTTCAATCTGACTATATAAGTGAAGAAGCACTGAAATTCCTTTGTAATAAGATGAAAAATTTCACACACACAGATTTTTTCCAAGGACTGTACCCCTGAATATTATAAATCCATATTCTTCCATGACTGCAAGTACAGAATTCACTCTAAAATAATTTTTTTTACCATTTCTAATATAAACTCTTTACTTAAGAACTGAGCAGTACACTCCAGACAAAAATATACAACCACCTAGACAACCACAGCCTACAAGACCAGAGAAATACTGGCACAAACTTTACCAACCAACCTGTCTCATTAACTCATGTAACTCCCATCAACATAAGAAAATAAGGAATTGTGTGGAAGAGGCTAACTGCAGACATTTCAAAAGCTCTAAAAGGAATAAGGATGCCATGTTACATAAAATTTTACTCAGAGAATATTTTTAAAATGGCACTTGAGTTTTTATGTAAAATTCTGTGATTGCTGTAGGAAAAAAAAAAGGCACAAACACTTCCTGACAGTTCCACTGGTTTAACTCCTACCCCCTTTTTCCTTGGATTCCTTTAGTGCAAACTCAGAAAATTGTAAAAAAGAGTATTACACTTAAAAAAAAATAAAGTCTTCCTATCAATCACTATGTATGCAATTATGAATATTCCCTATTTAATTGTAAAAGACATGGTATTTGATATTATCTTATATTTCAGTATGTAAAACCACACAACCCTTGTACAGGGTGCATAGAATAAAAAGTTTCTCTTCTATGTCATTTAAAATAAATTTTGACCTCTTTTGTGCTGTTCTATTTAATGATAATAGAAAAAAACAAACAGGGAGGCATAAATGACATCGGTTCCCTGTTGAAAGCAACAAAATTCTGAACTGAATATTTGGAAAAAATATGATTTCCTAAGTGAAGAGCATAAGCCCCCAATAGGAGCTGAAGTTACAAAAAAGCTTTTGATGACCTTTATGTTTCTTTCTGTATTCAGAGGTTTCAGTACAAGAAGATAAACATTTACTGAAATTGCAAACTACTTGGGATACCTGTTTCCAGAAACAGCCCAGTAGCTATTCTATTTCTTCACTGAAAAACCAATTCGCTTATTAGTGAAAACAAAAATAAACACAAATCCTCCTTATTGAACAACAATAGTGTATTTGGTGTACATAGTTCTGGAAAGATAGTTCTCCTTCTAAAGGTATTACAGAAAGGTGAGCTGCTCCAAGGGACTGAAATACTGAAAATATTCTGTTAGTTTGCTTGGAGAACACAAACCATGAAAGTCATTCTTCTTTTCTGTCATGACTGAATTCAAAAGAATAGATTGCAACCATGCCCTGTAATGCTGGAAGGATGTTTAGATCCTTATTTTCAGCTATTACTAACTGAAGGAATACACAAAAGACTGAGGAAACATGGAAGCAAGATGAAAGAAAATGCCATCAAATTAGAATAGTCACAGACTGTTTATTTTTTCTTCCTTCTTTGAGAATCTTGTTCGATTTCCAAACAATTCCTAGGGTACTAGCCCACCTTTTCCCATATTCTTTTTAAGTTCATTGAATGAAAGATTAAAATTTGTAGCTCTTTTGGTTTTATAAGGATAACGAGAATCCATTATTAGTAACAAAATTGACATTTCTAGAATTCTGTGAAGAATCTCAAAGTGCTTGGGAGATATACCAGAAATAATTCTCACAGTCCTGAATGGAAGTTCTTCAACCATTTTGGAACTGAACTACTCTAAATGCCACATAATACATGACACTATACCAAAATAAACAATGAAAAATAAAATACACAGTATTTTAAAATTCAAATACACACATACTGAAGGAAAGTAGATGGCACATGAGTGAACACACAAATTTCATTCTCACCTTGTCTAATCAGCTCCTTCATATCAACTTTTCTATTTTGATGCTCTCCAAACATCAAGCTCTTCCACTTGCTCCTGCAGCACTTCTTCCTCACCAGGTCTCTAATTCAGTTCCAGTGAGCCAAGAGTCATTTGCTTGATCCCATTTCCTCTGTAATATTTTATCTGATCAGTCTATTGCTATGTTCCAAATCTACTGCCATAGTTTGCTTTCTTTCAACACCGCTATTCCTCTTTCTCACTTATTACTTTGGCCTTTTGGTTCTTTATCACTCATCAGAACTGAAATTTCTCTGTTTTTCAGTCATGTCCTCCCAGAGGCCTTCTCCCACCCTTCCAAAAAGATAAGCGATTGCCTTCATGCCTCAAACTAGCAGTGTGCTCAGCTCTTCTGCGATCCTCTCCAAACAAAGACACCCTTGCCATCTCCTGGACCTGGTTTTCAACCTACATCAGAACAAGCTCCCCAGGGAAGTGGTGTAATCACCAGTCCTAGCTGTGGCCAAAACACGAGTAGATGTGGCACTCATGATATGGGTTAGTGGACACAGTGGTATTTGGTCAAAGGTTGGAGCTGATCCTGGAGGTCTTTTCCAACATTAGTGATTATATGATCCAATTCCTCTGCTCCTACTCTGGTGCTGTATGAACATGTCTGGAAGGAATCCTCATGTTAGGCTGAATTTTTCCCTACAAACTGGGGTTTTCTCCTTCTTCCAGCTCCACTACCTCAGGAGCTCCGCTTGGGAGACAGACACAGCTTAAGATCAATAGTATTAGAAGAGCCAAAACTGATGAAAAGCAATATGCAGACTGCAGTGGTGGCCAGTGCCACATTATCTGCATTAACGTTCTTTAAATTCTGGTCCACAGACTACTGACTGCCTGAAAGATTTTCAAAAATAGCTTGTGAAACACCACAAGAAGATTTTTATCTGCATATGCATAATGGCAAGGAAACAAACTTATTTTTATCTACCTCATTCTATATTTAAAATTTAACCTAATTTTACTGGGCTGCAAACCAGGAAGTAATGCATTTTTTAAAAAATCCTTTATTCACTCTTCTTCCCCTGAAACAAAGTAATAGTCATTGCAACTTTTTCCCCCCACATTGTACTGTGACAATGTATCTTATACTTAATGAAATTTCAGATCAGTATTTCTCAACTTTAAGATCTGTCTTCTGAAAGATTATCTATTCATCTGCTTATTGACTATCCCTGCCCTGCTTAGACCCAAGACCTAAGAGGATTACAGAACCTGGTGGCAAGGCTGAAGGCTTGTTAACTTAATAAGGCTGTGGATTTAAAACTGTGTTAAATTAAACAGGTTTTGAAAATGGCTTAAGTCTGCTAGTGTGGATAAGATTTAGGAGTCTCCTCTCAGATCTTTATCTAGCACATGAAAAAGACCATGTCAGATAGTAGGGCACTGGCACACATGAACAAGTAAAGGTCCATGAGACACTGATTTTCTTTTGGCAAGCTCTAAGCTTCAGAATAAAAGCCTCATCACTACTCAGGGGCACATTACCACAGTACAATGAATTCATCTTTACTGGATTTATTTAAAATAAGCTTCTAGAACAGCTATGCCCTATATATGCCAACTCAGATCGTCATCTGATTATCTTTGACTATTTTTCATCTTAACACTTTTTAATGTCAGGAGTGCTTCATTCTTCCGCAATTCATTTTACATAAATAAAATGCAGACTATAACCTAATAGATATATTAATAAAGAAAAATTGAAGAGATTGTTTCAAATTATTCAGTATTGATCTTCTACCGCATCTGCAAGACTACATTCCTTTTCTTGAGTTCAGCAGCGTGAAAGTCTGGTAGGAACCAGTATTATTGTCTTTAACCAGAGCTTTTCAAAGGCTTGTCTTGTAGAATTGTGGTTCACACAAGACGTAACAGTGGTTCAGTTCTTTAAGAAGCTTTCAATGCACATGTGTATTTTGAAACCTTAGGTGTTGAGGAAGTCAAGACAGGTAATATGCACATCCTTCCTCTATAAAAAAACAGAAGAGCAGAGTTACCTCATCTTTCTGCCATGAAATAAAATCAGCTTTATTAATAAAGGAACACTAAAGACTGAGGAGTGCTTCAGGTGTTACGAAGTCCAATAGGACACACTCTTAATGTCACGCTTATCGTATGTGCAGCATCAGCAGCAGTCCTACACTTCAGAGAGGAAGAGAACGATATCTGTATTAATATTTAAGCAACACTGAAATGCTTACCTTTCATCAAAATGGATTTGTGATTAATAGCATACTTCCCAGCTAGAAACTATAAAATTATACTTTGCACATTTACAGAAAATAAAACCCGACCATCTATATTTTACTCTGAAAAATTAAGGAGGATAGAAAGAACACCAGGCCAAAGCTTTTAGTTCAATTAAAAACAAAGAAACCAAAAGAGAAACAGAAATTTACACCATATTAAAAAAATTAGATGTGAAAGTCCAAGCACATCAGCAATATTTCAGACAATTACTATGGGAGAGAGGTAGCACACAATAAAATCTTACCCTTGATTTTAGATCAGACACATTCTTACAGGTTTGAGTTTTTTAATACTTGAGAATTTAAGTGCTTATACTGGGGAGGGTGGGGGGGAGAGGACTAATCAAGAGCCAAATAAGATAGGAACAAAGACTCAGACAAGAAATTACTTAAAATTCTGAACTGTTTATACTGTTATGCTACAAAAACTTAAGTTTGGACAATAAATCGCATGCTTGGGAGCCACAAGTGTAAAATGAATGTCACAGTTCAAAGCTTTTAAGGGTACAGGCATAAATTATCTCCATGGTGGATTGCTCATATGCACCACAGTTGACTTTCATGTACCCAGTAGGCTCATATTCTGAGACATTTTGGCAGCAGTGTCTGTAAATGAAACATTGACTTCTGCGTTTCACTTTCCCTTCAACTGGAGAATCCAAAACTGTAGGTTTTCAGGAAACATTGAATGACATTTTAAAGACATGCATATAAGCAACACGTGTCGAATTCAGAATACAAGACTCAGCTTCTCTCTTTGGAGTGACCGTCCTTATCTCCAGAGCATCTTTCTGAGTCTCAATGATTCCTTGATGTTTTGGAGAATGCAGATGAGAAAACAGACTTAATCAATTGTCTCTGTGCTAACAAGCTAGGGGTGTTGTACGCAAACTGCAGAGCAGCCCCGGCAATATCCATGGGAAAGGAATCAGTAAAAGCAGTCACTCAGACACACTCAGCGCAGCAAGGCTCTAACTAGGATGAGTCCCACCATTTAGTCTGATAGTTAGAGGACAGTTCTGCCATCTCCCCCTATATCCAAGAAAGATAAAAAGTGCAGAAAACAGCACTTGGATGTGCAACTCTCCCACCTCAGAGCCACTGGCTTCCTAAAATTAATACAGCTCACCTCAAAGCAGCTATTCTCAGTCCAAAAACCCCTGTTCTCTAAAAAAACCCCTCTGATTTGGTGTTATGAAAAGAAAAGCAAAGAGTTTGATCTAGTTCAACCAACCCGAGAATTCACTGCTGATTTTCCAAGATGAGTTTCTGTCTGCTAATACAGAGGCATCTGACAAGAAATGAGGTTTAACAGATGCACGCTTTTCCTTCATGAAAGCAGTAATGAGGTGTATACATGAACAGGGCTGACCAGATGATATTTCGGCTTTAATTACTGAAATACATTCTTGCCCACACTAGGATGCATATATAGGCATTGATTTAAAGGAGAAGAAAGAAAAAAAGAAAGTTTCAAATCCCAGGAGGCTAAGTAATACAGTAATATTAACCTATACTTTATGTTCTTCATTCATTTGGCAGATTTTAGTCATAAATACCACAAGATTGTCTGTAGTCCAGATACTTCAATAGAAATTTTTTTTCTTATTGTTTATTTTATGTTCCTTATGTCTGACACAGTTGAAGACAAATTGGACACAAGAGGGAAGAAAAATATATGTTTTCTTTTTCTTGGAAGTAGTACACTAAGATCAGAGGCAGGAGAACGTTTGAATAAAGGACAATGATGGAGCCAAAAAAAAAGACGAAGGAAGGTGTTAAGCATATCATAAGGAGAAGGCCAAATGCACTGCAAGGGGAAGTTCACCAAAAGAAAGACAAACAACTGAAAAGAACAAGTTTCCAGTTTTATTATCACAGCTGCAGTTGCAGGCTTTCTGTTTTCTACAGTCCCTATGCATTCACTAAACACTGAAGTACCATGTAAAAACCATTTCACTCAGGCAAAGGAGAGAGGAGATGAAGGATTTCTAGCTGACCCCACTCCAATCAGCCCCTTCAGCTCTTCCTATCATACATGATGTCTATTAAACCACTGAACAAGAGGTACCCATTGCAGAAAGTCAGACACTGTGCCTATAGAAACACAGTACCACCAAGGGACTTTTCTGACCAGACCCTGGATCACCTATGCAAAGCAATTCTACGGACATATGATTTCTGTGGTAATGAGAGAAGAATTTCAAGGATTTTTATTCTCTCTAAAAAAAACTGCTCCCCTTCACAAGCTCATTAAAAGTAAGGGTTTGAGACTTCCTTTTTATGCAGAAGTTTGAATTTTCTGAATGATCAAAGCTTTTTGGGTAGAGCAATAACCTTTAATTCATGGGGCACATTAAAGCGGAGGAAAAAAGACACCATTTTAGTTCACATAGGTGGTTTTAAATGAATCTACAGAAATGGAGGAATATTAAACTGGAAAATGAAGGGAAATAAAGACAGCCTCCTTTTCCACCTGAACACAAAGTATACAACAGTATCTCCCACTAACACACACACACACACAAAGAGTATTGTAAACAAAATTAAAAGGGATTTCAGTATCACAATTAAATAATATGGGCTTGTTTTTTAGTTTATAAATCAGTTTACTTCAAAACTTAATTGTTTTCTAAATAAATGGTTTTCTAAACAAAGGGATTGCACCTGCTTGGCAGCTATTTTATCAAGCAGATTAACGTTAGTTGGCAGGTTCAAAGTACGAAATTAAGTATTTCTGTATTACCAACACAATTCACATTGGATATCCTCTTCTTCTCCTTTTCAAAACATGCTCAAATCTACACACCAATGTGCCAGTCGGATGCAGATTTCCCTAGATGAAGAGTGTAATAGCAGCTTTCACAGATGTTTTAAGTGTCTGGCTTTTCCATACTGAGGTATTCATGTGATTTCCTATTAAACATCCTCAAACAAAATTAAATCCTTTTAACAGTGAGACACTAGGCATTGCACCATCTTTGGGACAGGAAATGGATTACAAACAGTTCTCCAGTAATGTGGAAGTCAACCATTTAGAGTTAACAGCAGGATCTACTGACCTCAGCTGAGACTGTGGAACCATTGTAAAACACCCTATAGATATATTCAAAATTAAAAAAGTCAATCTCTGCCCTGGAGAGTATACAGTTCAATAGTAAGCCAAACAAAGAAAGTACTATCAGTCA
This sequence comes from Sclerurus mexicanus, assembly GCA_013396755.1. Lineage (NCBI taxonomy): Eukaryota > Metazoa > Chordata > Aves > Passeriformes > Furnariidae > Sclerurus > Sclerurus mexicanus. The sequence goes on from VWZF01001128.1 coordinate 1,951,475, forward strand.
TATCTGCAGATGGGAAACAGAGGCACAAAGAGCTTTGAGTAACTCTGTGCAAGGTCATAAAGGATGTCTGTGGCAACGCCAGGAACTGAGCCCGGAAGCTCTCAATCCTAGCCCAATGCCTTTGGATACAGGGACAATTCTTCCTTTTACTTATCCTCCCTCTCTCCCTAATTACTTATCTCTGAAAGGAAACATTAACACCATGAGAGTCAGTCTACTTGCCTTCTATACTTACAATCTCCATTAAATTTTTCCTTGTGTAACATAAGATGCAACATTGTTACACAGAAGTAATTAGAAGTGTACAAGCAATTGTAAACATAAAAGCAGCAGGTATTTCAGGAAGAATGAGATGAAACAAAAGTGGGCACACGTGATTTACAAAAACTTCACAAAATATTTTCTAATCGTCACAGAATACGAATAGGTGCCTATCTCCAGATTTTCAAATGTTACTTAGGAACTTCCCCCACTTCCTTCTTCTTCCCCCAGCTTTATATGCTAAGCATGATGCCATATGGCATGGAATACCCCTTTGGTTAGCTGAGGTCAGCTCAAAATCAGGTATCATCAAGTAATGACTCTCCAGTCTACCATTGAAAATAACAATCATGAAACTAATGGCATTAGCCATTATTTCTTACATATTTCTGCAACTACTTTTTCCTTTAAAATGGTATACTTTACAGTCTGATCTACTATGACAATGGGAGCCTCCTCTAAGAGTACCTGACCAGCAGATATTTACTACTATATTGCTTCATACTGTTTTACTCCTCTAACTCTTGTTCAGAGATGATTTAAACACTTGTTCCAATCTACACCTGCTGCTATGCTTGGCAATGCCTGTATTTATTTACAATTACCTAATAAAGTTACTGATCTATGAAGACACATTTTCAGTCTCATTGTTTTTTTCTAGTCTAAGAAGTTTCATTTGATGTTCAAGTTCTGCCAGGTCTCAGTAGCCCTACAACAGCAGCAGTTGTTTTGGTTCCTATCAGTTTTTGCAACCTGCAAAATAGTCAAACTGTACAGGCTGCCACCCTGAGCTCTCTTCTCCAGAGTGGTTAGGATGAAAGAAAACTGATTGCTAGCATCATCCAGTGAGTCCAGCAGAGAAGCCAGATCTGTCTAAGTCCTCACAGACCAGAAGGTGGCCCATTGTCCCTACTACTCCAAGATGTGTGCCAAGGTCAAACACCGTGACCAGGGAAGGAAAAACCGGCTCCATTTGTTTTCCTTTCTGGCATTAAAACTGGTTCAGCAGTTCCCAGACTGGCCTACTGGATCACAAATGACCACTGCAGCAGCCATATGGATGTGGGAATTTAAAATTTTATTGCTTTCCTGTACACAAGCACGAGAATAAATGTGTGGGTTTACATGACATTGTACCACTACTAAGCATTAGGAGAAACTCAGGGAACAACCTCCTGTTTGTGGGTTTTTCTTTTCTCCTCAGTTTAAAAGAATTTATCACAGACATCTCAGATGATCAGATGCTAGTGGTTCTAGCCCCCTTTAACACCTAAATGAGCATTTTCTAATATCTTGTAGTGTTCCTTTAGTCTCTCTTTTCAAGAAGACTTTATCAAAAGCAGTATCGCCAGAGGTTTCTATTGGCTTTCCCAAACAAAAGCAACAAAAAAGGAAAAAGCTTTAGGAATTTCACATTGCACTGTAACATTTTTTAATAAGGCAATTTTTTGAGCTATTCAAGCTTTTCTTTTGTTATCAGAGATCATTTGAATCTTTCTCTTAGCTCTTCCTCCCTACACTTGGTCCAGAAAACAGCTGAAAACCGTATTACAAAATATTTCCAACAGTGATGAGATTTCAGACTATTCAGTCAAACTCTGCTCTAGGTTCTGCTGAAAAGACAGTCCTAACTTCAGAAATTTGGACTATAAACAAACTAGAAGGAGAATCATATATCTTAGGCAAATACAAATTCAAGGGAAAAGTTAAACGTGCATTATCTTAAATCTAGTGAAGAAATCAGAACAGCTCTCCAACATCTAGCAACTTATACACACAGCTACATTGAAGCATACCCTTGTAAAACTGCCATAACGAACTTAAGATAATTCTTGTTTGACATACCTTGTGAAAATGACAAAATGAATAACATGAGCATAAACTTCAAAGTAAGGACCCTAACATTTTCATATGCTCTTCTGAAGGAAATAAGGCTCATGTGATCATGCAGTCCCTCAACAGCCCTCAATAACTTGCTCATTATGACCAGTCCCAAGCAGATTTGACAGCAGGCCATGGTTCTTACAACTCTTCCAAGCTGTCAACTTAGCTGAAGGTTTTCACATCAAAAAAAGGAGAAAAGGATTAAATTAGCATCCATAGCAGAGAGGAGGCTGTAGTATGAGCATAACTATTTTATTTGTTCTCCCAGGCAAGTTGACTGCTCAGAAGTGCTTGGCAGTCAGCAAATACAAGCTTTCCAGTCAGGTACAGGAGGATGCTGTCTTTGTCCAGCCAGTACCAGGGAAAGGCACAGAAGGCTTTACAAAACCAAAACAGCAGGGAAACAAAATAGGTTAAGAATTTGCAGGGAGAAATTGCAGTTGTTACCGCAGTGAAAACTTATAAGGGTTACAGAGAGAAACAGGGTTACTATAGTGGGGGAGATACAAGGCACAAGACTTGTTAGTCCCCACCACCCACCCAGCTTCATTAGTTTTAAGACTCAAGGAACCATTTGTTTGTTTATAGCCATGTGTCACCACATACATACAGAGAATGCAATACACTGTGCAGAAACAGAGCTGGTCACTCCACAGTCATTGATACAGTTCAGGAAATCAAGCTGCAGTACATGCTGTATTAACCTTTTCTGAAAATTACAGCATTCTCTGAAAGGGCATTTATGAGCTTAGTATAACTTCAGGGTATAAGCAGAATGTTTATGACTTGACAGCCTTCATCCACGTTCACTTCATTTAACATAACAGCAACTTTCATTTACTAGTTCCCCTTCAGCAAAATTAGTTTAGGAAATCTGACTCTGCCACTCATCTAGAAACAGATTTTCCTCTTCAATTCCCGGAGAGGAACTGTATTTGCAACCATCTTTATGTTAGAGTTACCAAAGCAAAAAGGGCATTCACTTCAACACTGTCCATTAAATTGGCATTTTGCTTACTGGACCTTTTTTGAAAAGACACTTTTCACACAGAAAAAGGAAAAGTAGTTCCTATCTCCACTCTCTTATCCGTCAAATCTGTGTTCTCAAAAGTACTGCCTTCCTAGTAAAAAAGGCTCTGGACAAAGTGGACAAAGGATGAGATCATCACCTTTCCCTGTCTCCCAAAGGAAAGGCGGCACAAGAATGCCTGTGAAACCCCCAATACAAAGATGCAATAAGATTTACTGTAAAATGCCAAAAACTAATATACATTATCAGTTAATCACACAAGGAATGCACATGGTCACAATTTTAATGGCACATGGTACAGTATAACTAATAAACTGAAGCAACCTTCCATATGTTATCACTTTCTACTCTGTGCAACATCTGGAAATGCAAATGTTGCACAACAGGATATTATAGAACATTAAAAAAGAGAGAGAATATTCCATATTCAAGTTATATTTTCTAATAAGGCTTTGAGAAACTCTGAAGTGCAGTCCTTCACATACACTGCTGAACTGGAAGCCTTTTTAGAGGAGAAGTAGACTCTGAAAATACAGTTATTTACAAACGTTGACTTGAAAATATACAGACAAGTCTTATGGGTATTTAGCTTTGTTTGAAGTTGAAGAACTTCTACAAGTGCAAGGTATCATGATAAACACCTTAAAAGTTCTAGAGAAGACCAGACTGGTTTTGATGCTGATGCTTCTTTGCAGAACTTTTTAAGGTTTCTACCTGCTAGAAAAAACCCACCTCAAAAGCACAAAACCAAACCAACAACAGAAAAACCCCATAGATCACCTTCTCTCCTCACCAATTAATATTTACAGAACAGAGCTCATTAACTGGAAATGGGTTGATAATCATCACTTCTATATTTTAAAGAACATAATGAGATGTCTAGCAAGCAGAGAAAACAATATCATCTAATAGAAAAAGCAATATTTTAAATCCTCATGCAAACTTAAGAGGTGTATCCAAAACCTTTTAGAGAAATTCAAATCATCTAAGTACAACTGAGGAAAATCAATGTAAGGCTTCCTTCACAGGGTAAGTAAACTAAATAATTCAGGCTACACTTCAAAATAAAGACAAGTCCTGCCAAATACACATTCAAGCCCTCTCCTTGGAACTCCTCAAGACATTTCATTAAAATCACAAACTCCACAAGATGGAAACCACCCAAACCATTCAAAAACTCCACTTCAAACACAGGAACTCTGAATATGCATGCATCACACACTGGGCAGCAAAACCTTTCAGAGAAGCTGTCCTGCTTTGTCACTAGACAAAACAGAGCAAGGCCTGTCATCTCATAAAATTGCATTTCCTGACACAGGCTCTACAATGAATAATCATAAATGAGGCTACTGAGTCTTGATTATAAGGTATGACAGAGTCCACAAGTTGCATAGCTTTTAGGAAGAAACTGGATTATAGAAAGAAGGCAGTGTCTTCCCATCACGGTACATAGGATTTTACAAATCCCTTAGAAAAAATACCTTGAGGAAAAACTAACTAAGGAAGGGGTGAGGACTGAGAGTGCAAATAACTTACCAGATGACCAGAACTCAAAAATTTCTTTTTGAAGGAAAAGAAGTAAAAATGTAGCTACTTAGAAGCCAATGGCAAAATCTTTATCAACTTCAACAACAAAACTTCCCTGCTTGTGTTTAACATTTGTTATGCCTAACTCAAAAGAAATTTACTGATAGTAAGAAAGTGCATGAGCCAAAATGAAATCTATAATCTTGCAGCTGACAAACTAAGAACAATTTCAAATGTTCTTCAGAAGATGTTTACCCTTAACAATTATTTAAGCTTTCCACATAAGTTATCTTGTTCTATTTGACTGTCTTTAATAGGATAGACAAGGGTCTGAGATGCTTTTCTTCTCCTTACCTCAAAAATTGAGTTTTAATAAGGAAGCGTTATTACTGGTACTTACACAACAGTAAACCAATACTGATAGGAAGACTGACGTGTTTTGCTTGAAACATACAGCAATTCTCAAGAACATGTTATTTTGGTGTATTAACTAGTGACTGCCCTTATCCTGAAGCATAGGCCACCAACCATTTGGAAACGGTGCAGGAAAAGATAGGAATGCAAGAAAACACTGTCACCACATGGTACTTACCCTTACAGGAGGGCTCCGTGCTTGCACCCTTTGCTGCTGTCCAGCTTGAGAGCTCTGCAGGTCCTTTGATCCGCAATTAGCTACAGTGTTGATGGGGACCCTTAAAGCATTTGTGCTGGCAGTCCCACTGCCAGCACTGGGTTTTCGAGGCCTCTGTTTGATACCATCCAGTAGTCTAACAAGCAAAATATTACTGGGGAGTTCGTCAACACCGCAGTCCACTAAAGTCCTGCACTCTGGACATCGAAGCTCATTTCGAGAGCTCACAATGCCCAGCAGACACCGTTTACAAAACGTGTGTTGGCAAGGCAAGACTTTTGCAGAAGCATCAAGGCGTTCTAAGCAAACAGGACACTCCAACAGATCCAGCAAAGCTGATTCATCCATTGTCTTTGTATTACTTAACGAAAAAACAAATCTTTGCAGAATTTGTATGTTTTGGGCACTGAAAGGATATCATGTTACATCCATTCCTCTTCTGACCATGTTCTAAAATTTGAGGGGAAAAAGGCATTAATAAGCTGGAAAAAGAGTCAACAATACCATTTTATATGAAGATGTTCATACAAAAAGCAAAATAAGAGATCTCTAGACTAATTCAGTAGACATTTTCAATAAAGGAAATAAACATTAAAATAGCAATAACAGCAATCTACAGTAATGTATCTATTTAAAATATTTTAACAAATGCTAACAGCCAAGGATTTTAAACCCAAGTCCCCATCAATTTCAGTCCTGAGTAATTTTATTTTCTCAAATTATTCCAGAACAAAGAGCCATCCACAGTACAGTATTATAATAAAGCTTACTTTCCATAATTCTTGATTAATACATAAGTTTCCCTGAACATTTATTTGAAAGTAGCTTTTTTTCTCACAAGATGGCAAAGGTAACTCCAATGGGGTCCAAAATCGGAGAACGTACAGCAACAGGGCATAGAAAAGGGACTTACGTTTATGCCAAGACTGAGCCCACAGTGAACTAAATTTCTACCATTTCCGTGAAAAGTACTGCAGCACCTTACACAGGTGAGCCTTGAAAACAGCCTCCAGCTCGCAAGGTCCTAAGCTCACCCCAGGCACTGGCAGGAGGGTTCATTACAGTGCCGCCTTTAAGAAGCGCTTCCAAAACTATCGCGAAGTGATTTACAGCAGGAAGTGCCGCTGCCCTATCGTTAGGACAACACGGGCGAGCGCTGCGTGTGCAGCCACAGCGGCAGGGACGAGCCTCCCAGCCAGCTCCGGTACGCACCGAGGGGGGAAATCCCCCACCGCCAGAGAGCCCCCTCCCCGCCACGGCAAAAATGAAACATCACTCTGCGGGAAGTCACACCAGGCTGCTCCGCAGGCAGGAGAAGGCTTGCTGTGCTCGGCAGCGCCCGGCGCCCGGCGAAGTTGCGCGCCTGCCCGCAGCCCCCGCAGCCCTCGGCAGCGGCAGCCCGGCCCCCCGGCCCCCCGGCCCCTGCCCGCGGGAGCCGCGACCCGC